>JAJTUV010000248.1:1200000-1655000 GCA_021653895.1 Mastomys natalensis
ATGAATGGATTGTATCTCCTACTTCTGTAAGCTAAGGAGTCATAATCCTGTGCAGTCACAAAATGTTTGAAGCCAATAAACCAAAGGCGATGACCTTGCTAATACATCCCAGCAGGAGAAAGCTGTGCTAAGGGATAGCTCTTCAGTACACCATTTCCCTCTGGAAAGAGGAGAGCAGAGATGAAAGTGTTTGGCATGATTTATAGGTGAACGGAATTTCAGAAACGTCACCTGAAACAAGAAAAGGGATTTTCTAAAGTTCTCTGATAACCTTGACTTTGTCTCCATTGTCCTGTGATTCACACGGCATCAACCCTGTCTCCTGCACGCACGCTCCATGGCTGGCTTCTCTGCTCACAGATGAACACCATCTACAGCTGTGTTTTATGATCTCCTCCCTAGGGGTAATTCTCAGGTGACAGTATAACATGATGTAGTCAGGAGAAGAAACCAATGGACATTTGTCACATTTGTGTTTAAACACCTCCTAAGCGTTAGTTGGTTGAATAGTTCACTTGGCTTCCCTTCACATTATATTCGCTTCCTGCACCCGTGGGAGTGAAGGTGTAGCCACACAGCATGGCAGTGTCAATCTACATGCTGAGATTAAATTAATATCTGTCACCTCTCACATGTGCACTGACAATAAATTAAAACAACCTGACATTTGAATAAACAAACTTCTGTAAATCTTTGATTTCCCATGACATATAGGCTAGAGCAAGTTTTACATCAATTAATTAAATCCACATATGAGGAAGGTAATTTTTCAAGGAAATATTTCCCCAATAAATTCATCAAAATGCTGATTATCTAGGACTCAATGGTGAATCAGGTAACATGCAAATTCCCAAATGGTACTACCTATAACGGTATGAAATGTCCAGAAAGGATACCTTCAAAGGAAAAATTGATGTGGAACAAGAATGAGTTCACATACAATGTACCATGTCTGAGGCTAGGGGAGAGCTACCACAAGAGATGGTTTCTGTGAGTTCATACTCTGGGCTAGGAAGCTAACCTGCCCGAGTCAGGTGTCTGTTCTATTGCTTAGCGTCCTTAAGAACATATGCTAGTTACTTCTCTGTGCATCAGTTTCCTCATATATGGGGGTAGTGTAAGAATAGAACCAAGTTTCTGAGTTCTATTGAGGATGAAGTAAATGCACACATTGATAGCACTTTCAGGAGAGCTAGGAATTAACAAAACACAGTGCCCTACATTTCTAGTGTCATAAGACACTGTGGTCAAGAAACTTATAAAAAAATGTTTATTGAGACTCAAAGCTCTTGAGGGTTATAGTTCCTAATAATGGCAAAGAAAATGGCAGCAGGCAAGCGGGTATAGCCCTGGAAGAGTTACTGAGATCTTACGTTCTGGTCCACAGTCATGAAGCAGAGAGAGCAGGGGCTAAGTGGAAATAAAATGGGCTTTTGAAACCTCAAAGCCCACCTCTACTGACATATATTCCACAACAAGGCTACACCACCTAATCCTTCCCAAACAGTTCCACCAACTTTGAAAATAAACGTTCAAATCTATACACCTATGGGGCTGTTCTTACTTAAACCACCATACATGGAAATTAGTGTTATTTATTAGGCAAGCCATATACAGATAGAACCATTTCAAATACTGACCAAATAAGTATAAACGTTCTCATTTTTGTCTGACAGTTTCCATTATTTGTTGTGTATTGAATAGGAGATGCATGCTTATCACAGCACAAATAGTGTCCTATGAGACAAAATCACTTTTTGAGATGAAAAAACAGAGAAATGGGACTTAAATAAATTCGTCATATCCTTTTTTTTTTCTTTTTTTTTTTTTTTTTTTTTTTTGGTTTTTCAAGACAGGGTTTCTCTGTGTAGCCCGGGCTGTCCTGGAACTCACTCTGTAGACCAGGCTGGCCTCGAACTCAGAGATCCGCCTGCCTCTGCCTCCCAAGTGCTGGGATTAAAGGCATGTGCCACCACCGCCCGGCTCGTCATATCCTTAAAACAAGTAAGTCAGCAGAGCTTGAATTCGTACCCAACCTAAAGAAGCCTAAAACCCAAGGACAGGCTTCTTACATGGAGTGGCTTTCCAATACCACCTGTTATTTTGGTACAACCTACAAATGGTATTGTGGATGGAAGAGACAGTCTACTTCCTTTGTTGAGAGTTTTAGTAATTGCAGTGATGACTAAGAAATGTAGGCATCTTAAAGAAGTATGGTAGACCATGAAATTCATCTGTGGTCATCTGAGATTCCATAAAACATTGAATAATACACACACACACACACACACACACACACACACACAGGAAATGTTTGTCTTGGGTCAAAGTGAGTTGGGGAGGAAATCAGAGTAGTGACAGAAAGGAGTCTGATGGTGCTTCAATATGGCAGCTAGCTCAGTAGTTCTACTTTGCAAAGGTGTTAATGTGAGAGAATGCTCTGGCAAAATTAAATAAAACCAACAAGACAAAATCAAATGTACACTGCAGGACTACAGAATCTGTTCTGTGTTGGTAACACCTGCCCTGGCGTATGGCAGATAAACCTGCTGATGCTTTGCTGGAGAAAATGTAATTGTACTTTCCTCTCAGGTTACTAATGCCGATAGTTTATTCGTTAGGGTAGGACTTGGTGTCCAGTTCCCCTTCTCAGTTCTGGAAGTTTTCTGGTTTAAACCTGGGCAGGTGCTTGTGAGTACTGTCACTTCCTCTGTGAGTTCATATGTGGCATATAATACGTTTCTATCAGATTTATCCTATCCCTCACTACTTCCTCTAACTTCCCAGGTCTATCCCTATGTCACAAGTCCATGTCCTTCTACAAGACATAACTCACTCAGTTCCATTTGCTGCCCATCTCTACATGAATGTGGACCATCTACTAGAGCACGGTTGATCTACCTGTAATCACGCCCCTAAAGACAACTTACTCTCCCTCCCCTAACAGCTATTCATCTAAGCCATTTCTAATATATTCCCTCCAAGAAAAACAGGGTTCACTGTGCCATGTTCTTTGTGAGGGAAAGCCAGCAGAGAGGAAACTAAGACATATTGATATTATTCACCATTAAGTCTCTCTGACAAAATATCTAGATACCCAATTTAACTAAAGGGTCGCAGTGCCCAGTAATCAGAGAGCAGAGAGGGGAACAGGGACAGTATATGGACAGCCTTCAAAGCCATGTCAGCAGTGACATCTGTACTCAACTAGGCACCATCTCCTATCCTTCATTCGGCTTTGATCCCTTCAATAGATTGACCCAGTGTCCATTGACCCCTGGACCTCTTAGTACCAGCACTAGCTGGAGCAATCCTTCAATACATGAGCATGTGGCAGCATGCTATACATACAGTGTAATACATGACCACAGCATGCTTTTCTAAACCAGAGTAGAAACAGACATCATAATAACTTGTGCACAGCTTTACCTTGAATTACCATACTTCTGACTATCTACATACAGAGTTCCTGCTTTCCATCAGAAAAGCAGATTTTGAGTTTCTGGAAAGAAGGGAAACCTTCTTATACATAATTTTATTTCTACTGACTACTCAGTATGGTGCCTGAAGTAAAGAAGTATGGTGTTTGTTGAATTGAATGAAGTACATAAACATTTGGCAACCATTAGAAGACAAAGACACACTGTGACATTAAGGAAGAAGAGGCTGCTATACAAAGATAACTGTGTATACAATCGGATGGGCAATCCACAGGACCCCAGATGAAAAAAATTGTGACAAGGTATCTATATTATATTTATTAGAAGATGCTGAGAGAAAAACAGTGGGGATTTTAGTATTGAGGAGAAACAAATATTGAGATTATTCAATCCTACTGAAATCCTAAAAACATTTGCATTCCATTATTCCTCCTGAATATCTTATTCCAACCTTCTTGGAAGGTAATCCAGACACTTCCTTACAGTATAAATCCAGGCTTTAGTATAGCGAAGGCATTTTAGACCTCTTTGAGACTTTACAGAGATCAAGTTATTAAAATATAAGAACATGTCTATACAAGTGTCAAAAGTGCTTCATAACTAATATCGAGGAGACGAACTAAAAGAGACATCAGAAAGGTAAGCAAGAGCCAGCAGGTGCATGTACATTAAGAAAGCAGACAAAGGAGCCAGCTCTGTACAACCACACAATCACTGAGCAAGCTCTTCAACTTTCCTAGGCTTCACTCCTCTCCTGTAGAAACTGGAATTGCTAACAGGCTGGTTTTTATAGGGTCATTCAAGAATAAATACAGAGAATGTTTCCTGCTCCTCAGAAACACCTCTTCAATTAGTTTAATTCAATATATATATTCCACATATTGGGATACTTGTAACTCAGACTCCTTTTTAAATGCATTTTTTTTCTGTATAGATACCCATGATTCTCTGTCAAGTTAAACAAGATATGCTGCTGGAGTCCAGTTAATCCCACACTTCCGTTTTTAAACAAGCAAACACACAAAAGGTATTCCTAGTCAGTGTATATTGATGAACACATAATTTGGGTCGTAAACATTGAACAGAATCACTGATCACTGTTACACCAACCTGGACTGCGTGGAAAGCTGCGTTTAGGCGTCACTGCAATGACTGGCTCATTATAAAGAACACATACTACTTCCTCGATTTAGAAAGTTAGTAATTCAATCTTAATAAAATAAACGTAAAAGTCTGAGAACCAAAACTATTGCTATGTGATATAGATGGGGCCTGAAAGTTGAAGGTTGAGCACTCTGATTGGGCTGGAGAGATGGCTTAGTGGTTAAGAGCACTGACTGCTCTTTCTAGGACCTGAGTTCAACTCCCAGCAGCCACACGGTGGCTCACAACCATCTGTAATGGGATCTGATGCCCTTCTGGTGTGTCTGAAGACAGCTACAGTGTACTTGTCATATACATAAAATATATAAATAATCTTTTTTTTTTTTTTTTTTTTTTTAAAGAAAGCTCTGATGACTCCGGAACAGAAAGAGTGGTGGGGTGGTGACTGAGACCATGTGTGGGAAGGCAGCTTAGCTCCTGCAGGCCTTGGAGGGTGGTGCTGGGCCACAGCATAAGCACAGCTACGAACCACATCATTGGCTATGTATTAAGGAAATAACATTGGGTATGTATTAATGAGGGAGACCCCATCTAGGGACATTTTCACACATGAGTTTGAGTGTTTACTTCCATTCTATAGCCTTTTCCTTACAGCTGACTAATAATTGGGTTTTGTAGAAAAACGACTCTTTAAAATTAACAATCTGGCCTGGCAGTGGTGGCGCACGCCTTTAATCCTAGCACTTGGGAGGCAGAGGCAGGTGGATTTCTGAGTTTGAGGCCAGCCTGGTCTACAGAGTGAGTTCCAGGACAGCCCGAGCTATACAGAGACACCCTGTCTCGAAAAACCACACACACACACACACACACAACACACACAGACACACACACACACAATTAACAATCTGACCTGAGTCACTCTTTGCTGCTCCCAGGGAGCTCCAGGAGTGGCAAGAGACCTTGCCATACACTAGAATGGGATTTGGGACACTGATTTTGGCCAGTCATTCTCACCAATAGGTTTCTCCAACAGAGGGAGGCACTGCAGGTGTGTGGCCCTTTAAAACTGCATTTTTGTATCTCAGTCAGAACTGCCTAAGGCTCCCTCTGCAGCTAAGTGTCTCTTGGCGGAGTGCTGATTACTCTGGACAAGAGAGGAGAAAGATGAATATATCTCTTCTTGGAGATACTGTATCTCGATTTGACGTTTTATTTATCTCAACCTTTAAGCTTATCTTGCCTCAAATGGTAAAACTGGCTGTCCCCACAAATCTCAAGGCTTAATCCACTCCAGCTGGTGTTCAGGTGCAGTTAACTGTTCTGTGTCAGATCACCCAGTCCCTCTCAGTTTGACTCCCTGCATGAACAATGACACAACACAAAACAAAGTCAGCAACTTGCTCTAGGAGGAAGGCACAATCGATGGCAGCATGAGCAGCAAGTAAATCTCATTAATTGGGAACAATGGTTGCTTGTCATCCCTGTCGAATAGATCCAAAGAGGTTTAAGTCCTTAGGACATCAGTACAAGGTCAACTGCCTCTGGGTCCCCACCTACCCCAATACCCAGAGGGCATTTGACACTTGACTCTTGATTATTTATCTGGTAGAACTTTCAAACCATAAGGCTCAATTGAAGGTTTCGATCTGATGGACATTTCTCAGTTGCTAATAAACATTATTGCTAGCTCGCTCTCTCTCTCTCTCTCTCTCTCTCTCTCTCTCTCTCTCTCTCGATGTGTGTGTGTGCGCACATGCACGCATGCATGAGTATGTTTGATTGTGTATATGCATGCGTGCATTGGGATAAGGACATGCACATGAGTGCTTGTGCTTTGTGGACAACAGAAATCAAACTATAGATACATCCTTCATCTCTGCACACTTTTTTTTTTTTTTTTTTTTAATGGAGTTTTCCACTATACTGAAAGTGCTAACTTATTTGGCTAGTCTGGGTGGCTACCTGTCACTGGTAATGATTCTGCCTCTGCCTCTGCCTCTCCAGCACTGTGACAGCAGGTACCATTTTTATTCCATTAACCTCCTCCCCACCCCCCAAGAATGGAAAACACACTCTTAATCCATCTCATCAGGAAGAAAGAAGAAAGCTTACACTGAGCTTTGGTTGTCTAGCACCATCTTCTGCTGCGGTGCTCTGTGTGTGTCCCACAGTAGACTGGGTAACTATCTGCTAACGCCCTCTGCCTCTTTGAGACTAGGCTGCATGTCTCTTAATTGTCTAATGTACACTCTGCACTGTTTATGACAGATGCACTGTAGAGGAAAGGTGGCTTTTATTCTTACGAATGCATGAACGCTAGAAGAATCTATCGAGGAGACACAGACTCACTGAGTCATGAACACTGTGATCAAGGCTTCCTGAATTTAAATAATGCACTAAGTGCCCCTGGCATTTAATGTGCTAAAGAACTCTATGGTTATCAAGACACTGACCAATATACCCATGCTTTCAGCTGCTCTGCTGGGTATTAGCTCTGGCCCACCCCTTGACTGCATGTAGACAAAACTCCGTCTTCTTTCTGGGGTTATCAGATGAGACCTAAGTAACCAGTCAGAAGTAGTGCCTTTTTTTTGGATTTGAGGGGTAGGGGTAGGCATTATCATCTGATATAGGCTGGAGAGAAGGGAAAAAATTTGGTTTAACAAGAAAAGATCACTTAATAAAAAAAAATTTGTAAAATTGACTGTACTGTGTTTCTGAGGTTTTGTGTGTTTTTACTTCAGACTGATAACAACCCCAAAGCATCTTTGTTCAGATAGTCATGAGCTACGCTGCCCCTAAATGATTTGTATCCATTCATTTGAGACAGTATGTTTTCCACATAATCTGTATGGGTGTGAAGGACAACATGAATCCCTGGGATAAAGGCATATACACATACAAATGTCTGTGTGCCCACCTGTGTGCCGCTAGGGTACAGCAGCACCATGACTGCTGGGAAAGCCTTGTACCTAAAGGGGAAACCTGCTCCTAGAGGCGAAGATGAGCAGTCTACAAAAAGAATCCCAACTCCTTCTCTTCCCGAGTGTCCAGATCTGTGAGCACCATGGGGATCAAAATATATTAGCACCTCAGGAAGAGAAGAACACAATAGTCTCACTGACTAAGAGAAGGCAGTTCTCTAGCAGGCCAGTAAACAAAGCCCATCGCATCTCTAGAGGAAACAAGGAAAAGAAAGGAAGGCATGCTTCTAAGCTGGAACCTCCCCACCAGGAAACAAGACTCCCAGAGAGACAGCAAGAGCAGACATCAGGTTTAAACAGCACAGTAATTAGTGGCCTAATTTATCTACGTACCTCCAAAGCGAGCTCTCCGTGATGCTCCCCAGGTTATAGTCATAGAGCTTTGTCAAAATGAGAATCACCTGAAGGCAGAAGAAGAAATCATGGTTAGTCTCAAACAATTACAATCTCTTAGAACTGAGATGGCCCAGGGGAGGGCTTAGGATTCCTTTAATGGGCGCTTAAGGTAATTGAATGAATTGTTACTGCTTTGCTGCTGCGGTCTAGGGAAGGGCTGACAGCCTGGTACTGGCGATCATCTCTGGTCAGCTGTCCTGCCCACCGTTCTCAGGAGGCCCCAGAGCCAGGGCTTCCTATTTTCTCGTGTATTTCTTGCACTGGTGGGCTTAATATCTTTCAGGAAGCTTACACAATTGTAAAATATGTACACTTCAAGTTAGCCACCGAGTAAATGTTCAAGAAAGGCCAGTGGTAAAGTTCCTAGTTCTCACAACTGAGCCACATGGTCCAACATCCTTGATTTCTGAACTTCAGGGTGCCCTTTCTTCTTTGTGAGTTTGATGAACATTTTCTTCTGACGTCAGAGAGAGATAGGAGCTACAACACCAGAGAAGATCAAAGCAACAGCATTGTAACAGGGCAGCTTTGGAGGATCCCTGGGACTTACGATGTTGGGTATGGAGAGACTTGCAAATTAGGAAGAGGTTCTAGGAAGGACTGTATCCCAAAGAAATTCCTTTTAGCTTCACAGCAAAAGCCCATTTGAATTGCTACTCGTATCCAGCCTCACTTAGAGGAAATCAAACTAGTTTCCGAATTTGTTCAGAATGTGAAAAACATGACTTTATCATCCAGGCTCTTCCCTCATACTAGGCTAGAACACAACGAGCACAGACAAGCTTGGACTCTATGACCCAAGTAGTACAAAACCTTCGGAAAAAGAAAAAGGGAGTTTCGGAGACCCCACCCTTGCTTGCTCTGCTGCTGATAGTCATGGCCATCATAGCAGTTTTAGAAGACAAGTTCTTTGGTATCTGCCACCAGGAACAGGCTCCACCTGACTTCCTGGAGTACTCAAGCCCCAGGGCATCATTGGACTTTGAACAGTGCAACTTGTTCCTAACCACTGATGGTTCTTCCTCCGCCTACATACTCTTAAAAGAAAGGGAATGTTCTGAGTCTATTCGTTATTCTGGTATCCATATCCTAGTGATAGAACTTTTGGTCCTGCTATAATGTTTGCAACTCAGAAGAAAATCATTCAGACCAATGCCCTAAATTTTCTCTGAAGGCCTTGGGAGCCATTATAACTACATTGAGCACAGAATGTTCTAACCTTGAATTCTGTGGCAGTGGTTGCCCAAGCATGCTAAATTCTTCCAAATTCCAGGATACTGGCACAGTGCCTCATTTAGGAGGCATGAGCATCAATGATCATTAACTCTTCACAGCTAAGTCAAGGAGGCTTCCTTTCTATGAAATGGAGATCCCTACAGACCTGTCCTCTAAAGCCGCTTTCTCCCAACCCACAGTATGAGCTGCCACCAACAATCTGTTCAAACTCCCTTCTTCATCAAAACGTGAGCACGGGTGAGGTGTGAGGCACCCTATGGGTCCATCAGATGGCTTGCCTGTGGTGGGGCATATGCTTACCAGATCCCCCTGCCAATTAAGTCAATCTAAGTGCTAAATTTCAATCACAGCCATGGCAGGAATGCTGATCAGTGACAGCAGGGTGACTGTTTGAGGACAGAGAATGATGTTGTGACTCCACCTCAGTGTGATTTTGCCAAATAGTCCTATAAGTTCCCCACCAAGAAAATGGGGGTGTGGGCAGAAAGCATTGCTAGGTAGTTGTCCTTATGATACAATATAGCAGTGAACTAAACAACGATGCTCAGCTGGTCACATACAGGTCATGGCTCCCATTCATGTGACAAGGGACTTCAGAGGTGCCCAGGAGTGGGGACCCTTTAACCCAATGTGAAATGGTGTGAGCCTGACCGCCCACATACCCAGCAATTGTTTAAGCAATTCCCAGGGCACATGAGCACTAAGGAGAAAATGTGTTCCCTGCTTCCTCTGGCTGGGCTAGTAAAACTAAAAACGCTAGTGATACAGTCCGGCAGTTTATCAATACTGCACAGGAGAGGTGTCTTCTGTAACATTTTACAGCATAGTTGTTCAAACCAATGTAATCTTTCTGTTTTTTAGAACCAGAGCAAAAAAGGAAAGGTGAAGTGTTAGCTTTGGGTTATGTGTTCAATTGATTATCTGAGGTCTGTCTTCCCTACATTTTCCTGTTTGGGTGTACACGTTACTCACACCTCGCTGCTGGGCAGATAAGTGATACAATGCTATGTACAAATGTTAAATTGTCTGTTGGTTTGTTATTGTTCTTTTCTGGTTAGTGCTGCTATTTAGCAAGATCCTCATATATTAAAGGGGTCACAGCCCAAATCACTGCTCCAAAGTGAGAATTGGAAAAAAAACAGTCGCCTGCCGATTCTGGTACTATCCTCTTACAGTTCTGTGTATTTGCAGATGTTAAACAAATCAACATAATATGAGTAAAATTCCCTTAAATAATAAATAACGGATCATTTCTATTCACCCTATAAGCAATTTTCATATATGGATTTTATTAGTTCAAGTGTATGGCATTAAATCATAAATTCAGTAGAAGTAACAATATTTTCAGTTTTGTGTATATGTGTGTGTATGCATAATTGTGTGTGCTATGTGGATGTGTTTATGTGGATGTGTACATGCATGCAGCAGGAGGTTTTAATCTGCAAATATGCACTGTTAGCTATCTTGTATCATCACGCTCCACCTAATTTTTTGAAACAGGGTCTGTCACTAAACCAGGAGCTCATTGATTCTGCTAGATTGACTAGACGATGATCTCCAAAGATGTGCTTGTCTATGCTCCTTTGTGCTAGGGTTAAAGATGTTACAGATGCAAGCCATGAGTATTGGGAATCCAAACGCAGGTCCTCATGCTCAGACAATCAAAAAATTACTGGTGAAACCATCTTTCAGCCCTTTATCAGTATTATTTTGACAAACATTCACTCACATAAAATAATGTCAGTGAGCTTCCTATTTATTGTCATATCTTGATTTCGTTGTACAGTGCCCCAATACCCCTGATTAAAGTAGAAAATGTTAATCGTGATGACAACTTCCTCATGCTCCATACCAAATCTCAGGACATCTTTGAATAGCGACCATTTGAATAACTATGGACTGATAACTTCTACTTAATATATCCAGTCCTCGACATGGCATATCTGGAACTTTTCACAGTAATACATCGGAACCATCCTTTCTAGCCAGTCTCAGAACTCCTGTTACCACATGAAATCTGGTTTTTTTTTCCTTCTTCCCATTCTTACCTCACAAAACCTTACTTTGTTCATACTTAAAGAAAACGTAGCACCCACCCACTGAGCCATTGTGCGGTCGTCAGCCATTCTCAGTATTCTGTGTGGGAAAGGGTGATCTCTTTAAAGAAATGAGCAAAGGTTTTCTGCACATGCATCCCTTGTCCAGAGCCTTCCATACTCTTTACTGAATAATCCCATCAACTCTGAATATTTGCTCTTTTGCAAAGACACGAGAAATTGTCACTGAGAACCCCGTGACAGAAAAATACCAGTTCGCTTCCTCAAAGCCTCAAACTTTTTCTGGTTTGCAATCCAAAACAAAGCTTGTATAGATATAGAGACACTAGTATCTGCATGACTAAACAGGAAGGTTCACTGTAATTAGCAAAAGTCACTGAAAGACAAAATATGTGGACAAGTGCTCTTTCTGAGTTTGATTAAAATGAATTAATTTGGAAACAGTGTTGGTTAAAACACAGGCAGTCTCCACTGAGTAAATTATTAGCCCGATAACAACTTTGAATATGACAGTATATATTTTCATTGTTAAATATAATTTAGAAACAAACCCTAGAGCATTTAAGAAACCCTTAGATCACCTTCTTGGAAAGGCAATTCTGCCCAGCATATATTTGCAAATTTGTCATAAGTGCTATAATGCAGATGATGAGAATTCATTGTTCCCTTCCTAAATAGCAGCAATGGAATTTTCTCCTTTATTTTTTTTATGATTAAGGAATGAAATACAGTTTTACCTCATCGCTTACTAAATTAAAGAATTCAACCCTACTAGAAGGAAAATAGAAATCTATAAGTATGTTGGGACATGTATTGGGACTTTTGGCTTGGCCACTAACTTTCAATATACCTTAAATTTCCTTTAATCTTGGGAAGTCTTAGAAAATGGGGTCATACTACCATCTCCCATTTTCTGCACCTTGGCCAGTAGAGAAATAGTCAACCCTAAATGGAACTTTTTTTTTTTTTTTTTTTTTTTTTTGCCACATCCTCTCCTCTAATTGCTGCAGGGTCATTGTAGATAATTGGATGGAAACAGTGTAACTCCCAGGGTGGTACTTAACTAGATGGTAACAGTGTCTTTGGGACACAGCAGGGCAGTTGCACTTATGAGCGCTCACAGCAGTTGTGGTAGTAAGCGCAAGACCTGAGCAAGCCTAAGCTAGACCAAAATCTTAATATGGAGAGAGGAGGGGGGTATGAAGTTTCACTCCTAGCAAAGGAGCTATTGGCAACAGTGGGCTTCTGCAAGGGGGACCGTTTGCTCTAAGATAGCCCATGATAAGTCAGTTCCAGGCTAGTGGAAGGCTCTACATTCATGAATAGCTCGGCAGCATATATTGGTCCTGATGGTGGGAACTGAGGGAAAGAAGACAAAGTTAGAAGGGTAAAAAAAAAAAAGGGTGGGTCATGGAAGAGTTGGGAAAACAATAGCCAATATGACTTAAACATATTATGTTAAATTCTGAAAGAACTAATTAAACATTTATTAAAAATTAAAAAGTCAACACTCCAGAGAAGATGGGGATATACCTACTTATTTTTCAATGTTCATAATCTGTAGTCTTTTTTTCTTTCTATTGAAATAAATCCCAAGGGATATCAACTATGTCTCAGGCTCCTAAAGAGTGAGCAATCTGTGCCCCGAGATCCTAAAGTCTCTTTCTCATACTCAGTAGCTCAATATCTGAATAATGCAGATGACGGCAGGATCTTTCTCTAAGAAGCAACACAATTCAGGCTTGGACAGACAGGTGATTCTGAAATTGAGCTGGTACTTGAAGAGAACTCACAGTGTTCCACCAACCAAATGCTCATAATGTCTGTCTCCTGAGGTGGGCTATCATCTGCTTCTGGTGAGCAGGGATAGGCCTAACTGACAGTAACAGCAGGCTGGGATAAGACTGAAGCCAGTGTCCTCCCTCTCTCATCAGTTTCCAGTGGTCCTAGAGGTTTCTCCATCCTGTAGCTAAAAAGACCATCTATCTGCTTATATCAACAGCTTGCTAGAGAACATTTGGGTTGTTACAAGACTGAAGCCAATACCGGGACAGAGAATTATAAAGAGTCTCAAGAGATCTGGAATTTGAATGTTTAGATAAAAAATAGGTGTTCTCAATTGGGTTACTCTAATTTTTTTTGTACTCCAAATTTAGTAAAAAGAAGAAGCAAAATAAGCTTGTTACCTTTCCTTGAAATATGCATGTTCCAGATTGTGTCTTTGGTTCAGCAAGTATTTATCCAACTTTTCTACTTAGACGTTTTCATTCTTTGAGGGAGTTGTGAATCTTTTAAGAATTTGACCTGATAAAAATCTATGGTCATAAAACAATGAATAGAAATGTAATGATACCATTGATCTTCCCGGAATCCTAAAGGGGTAAGAAACTCAAGAATGAGAACTTACGCAATTCTAGGAAAATAAGGCCTTTGTTCAGAAAAAGGAACAGTCGGTTTAAAATTTGTGCAGATTAAACTCAATCAACACTTGGTAAGGCTTGCTAAAAGCCAGGAACAAAAAAAGAAAAAAATAAATGTACGTTGAAGAAGCAGGAGGAGAAATGAGAGCTGGTGCCGGTTTCCAGAGACTCAGAGAGAGGCAGAGAGTAAGAGAGAAAGAGAGAGAGAGAGAGAGAGAAAGAGAGAGGAGGGAGGGAGAGAGAGAGGTCAAAGCAGGGAAGAAACACACCCCTACCTTTCAGAAATCGAGCAAGAGAAGTATCATCAGTAATGAGACTGTAGAAAAGGGGACAACCCGAGTGAGTGCACGTAAAGGCAGACAGAGATAAATGGGAAGAGAGACTATTTTAAGGAAAAGGAGTCGAAGAATGGCAGTGTAAAGATGTACAAGTCCAGAGAGCTCAGGTTTACCTCAAAGGATGAGTGAGAGTATTCAGAATACAGAACAAAGACCTAGGCTTTGGCTCCTCCAGGAGATCCTTGAGCATTAGCTTAGACATGTTCTTTACTCAAAACAGAAAGAGTATTGAATCAGTGCACCAGCTTTGGAGTTCTAAGCTAGCTACAATAGTCAAGGATAGCCACTAGCACAAAAGCCTGATCCCACAATCCACCCAACAGAGATTTTGTTTTATCTTACAGGAGAAGTTACAAGAGAAGTTCAGTTCCAGAAATGACTTAGCATGACAGTGCCATCTGACCCTAAGTGATGTCCACCTGTCCTCTTCCACAAGGCCAACACTAGGTCCCTTTTACTTGCAGGAAGACATATTTCTTCACTCTTGAATGTCTCTACATCCAGCAGATTAAAACAGGGTCTTTAGTATTCCACAACACGTTTTGCTTTTGTTGTGGTATTGGTTTTTAGTTACCGAGTTTACTAGATTTGCATCACTCTAATAAAAATGCCCCAAAGTGATTACTGTAATGAAGACAAATTTGTTTTGCCCTGAGGTTCAGAGGTTGCATTCCATGGTCAGTTGGCTTGCTCTTGTGTGGGCAGTTGCAAGGCATGGCTACCATGGCAGTGAATGCAGGCTATTTCCTCCCTAGTAGCCCTGAAGCAAAAGGAGAGGAGGCACTAAGGTCCCAGTACACCCTTATCTCATAAAGACTCTAACACTTTCTGAAACATAGAATACTTATAATAGAAAGGTATAACGTTTAAATTTTTATTGACTTCAAGCCAATGACAGGTTAGGGTCTTTTGTTTTATGTTATTATAGGTATGTGTCTCTGTGTGTTTCTGTGTGTTTAGGATCAAAGCTGGGACTTTGCACACGTCATATTACTTAGCTACAACCCCAGTGCTTTGGATCATTTGAAACATAATTTTATCTTTAAACTTTTGGAACCCGAATTACATCCCCTCCTGAGTTGATCTTTCCATGTAACTTCCCAAGAGAACTTGTTGCAGAGCAGATCAAGGACTCCCAGTGGTGAATGCACACACAGCCTTTTGCTGATGGATTCCAACAGATTATTTTATGCTATCATTATCTTGGAAGATGTAAGTGAATGTGTAATTGCACATCTTTTGACTCATCGAAAGGAATAGGGATCAATAATGGCTAAACAGCATTAAGGTGCAGCCAAGTGAATGTGAATGTTGTGATACTCATACCCACGTGTGCACATGTGAGTATGCACACAAACACACACACACACAAGAAGGACTCAATTAAAAGTAGTCCAGCATGTATAAACACAATTAGAGAATTAAAAAACAGTAAAAAAGTGAATTGAATGCAGGGTATCAGGCTATGCAGGAGCATTTAACATTTTTTTTTTTTTTTTGGCTCTGGAAGTCACTTAATCCCCAAATGACCTTCATGTTTTGTGGCAGCCCCACACAATTTACTGTAATGTTTATCTATGTAATATCCTCCACATGACTCTGAAATTAAGTGAGTCAGACAACTACTGCATCTCCTCTAGGGAAGTAAAATGACAAGACAACCCACAGTGCTGCTCTGGTGACAGGGATGTGTAGATAGCTAATTGAATACAAGACACAGGGCAAGCTGCAGTAGGAGAAGGGCCCTAAGGGGGAGTGCAGAAACCTCTCTAGTAAATTTTCTGTGTTCTTTCTATGAATCCATTCTCCTGCTGACTAGAGGTCATCTACAGCTATGACTTAAGGCAACAGCCCCATCCCCAGAAGTTAAGGATTACCCAGATGCTGGCACAAGAGAAAAACCAGCCTTTGGTTAGAGCACGCCCCTACCTCCATCCCAGTCCACCGACCAGCAAGAGAACATATGTAATGATAGATATTTGGAACCTACTCCTAAAAATCCAAGATCTTTATATTTAGCAGACAAACCCAAGCTAAGCAAATCTGTTTGATGTAAGTTGCTGTAAAAAAGAAATCTTTCAAAACAGAAGATTTATGATGTTCTCCTCACTAAGGGATAACTCTAAAGCATATGTTCCCTCCAAAATTGATTGATGTCATAGTACCAAGCAGGGTGGTTTGATGGCATCTGAGCACTGTGTGTGTGTGTGTTTTTTTTCTTTCTTCTCCTCATCTACTGCTACTGAGTAATAAGATGTTAAAGTCAAAAACTCTATGCTCATAACAAGAAAATAATGTTAACTGTTTTCTATTCTTCTTTCTTCTCTTCGTGACTCATTTTGTCCTAATCAATGTTCCATGTGGTATCCTCTCCCTTGAGCCCGGAGAAAGGCGATGCTAAAACAGATGATACTTGCCTTAGAAAAGAGTCAAATATTTCCACAAGAAAGAAGACCAGAATGTCCTAAAAGGAAATAATTACACTTAATAGGAAGAAAAAGAATTTTTAAACAAGGTTTCGCTACACATGGATTAACAAAATGTAAAAGAAATTAAATAAGCCAAGATATCCAAAGCCAAACCTCAAAGGCATAGCTCAGTCTGAAGAACAAAGACAAAATCAGGTGAGTTAATGCCCTGTTAGAGGACTGTGATTCCTGGAGGTATGTAAACTATCCTACCCTAAAGTATAAACTGCACATTTTGTTCCTTTTTCTCTGTTCCCTTACTGCTTAGAGAAGAAGGGACATAAAATCCTCCATGAAGTCAGTTCCTATTCTTGGGAGCATAGCAGAAGTAATGCTCAATATATGATATGTATTTATATGACACTTGAAGAAACAAATGAACTATGAAAGATTCAGGTCATTTTGTTCATAGGTGCAAACCAAAGAGAATCCAGATCACTCTATCTACAAGACAATAAGAGGATATCCCTTGAGTGCTCTTTCCTTCTGAGAAGTCAATAAAGAAAAGAGAGAGGGAGAGGGAGAGGAGAGGGAGAGGGAGAGGGAGAGGGAGAGGGAGAGGGAGAGGGAGAGGGAGAGGGAGAGGGAGAGGGAGACGGAGAGGGACAGGGACAGGGACAGGGACAGGGACAGGGACAGGGACAGGGACAGGGACAGGGACAGGGAGAGGAAAGGCCAATTGCTCAAGTCAGAAAGGTGTAAGTGGGACTTGATAGGAGAGAGAAGAGATGGAAGCAATGGTTATATCCTCCCAAATTTCTGATGCAATGGTCTGAGAAAGACAGATTTGTTGGTTCTTACATCATTCTCTGTCAGAATCATGTACCCTCTCTAAATGTTAAGCCTCCTCTTGTGTAACTCATACACAAAGTGAATGCACCATTAGGCAGCAAACTGCATGTTAATGATGAAGAGTCCCTTCGTTCCTGTGCTTCCTTTTACTTAGCCTTAACGTCATGGAACCCAGCAAGGCTCTCCTTTTCTGTTTCCCCATCTTGGTTTTACACTGCTATTCATGGCTCTGAGGAATCAACTCCAATCTACAATATATTATTTTTCAAGAATATTACAAGAAGTAAAGACGTGCATATTGTGATGAGCCAAGTGTTAGAATATGAATGGTACAAGAATATTAGAATTAAAATGAAAATAATACATATGTATCATATATGTTTAATGCTTTATTGTCTCCCATTTTCTGTAGAACACAAAAAGAGAAGTAATGTTCCTATCCCTGGAACAGGACTAGCAAGTGTGGCCTCCACCAGTGTCCAGAGAGCCTTCAAGAGTGTTGCAAATTGCTGCTGTGGGCATAAGGCTTGTTTGTATAATAATGTACATATTTTTGCATTCCTCCTTCAAGGAAAGTTCTCCCTGTTAGTGTTAATGACTCCCTGATAATCAGAGACAGCATGAGTCCAGGAAATGAAGGCGTGGCTAATGTCTCAGCAAAATGGTAAATGCTGGGACCTTCAGGACAGCCCTTAAAGCTGTGGAAAAGAACTCTAAAGACATGGATTCTAAATTATATAATTTCTCAACTATGCAAACTATAAGGATGCAATATGAATAATATGAGGGGCTTCACGGATCTGCTGTGCTATGGACCGACTTGTCAGTAAGATACTAAGGAAGGAGATAAAGAGATTTAGGGAGTGGTGATGGCAGAAGATCACACCCAGCTAAGTTTTTTTTGTTGTTGTTTATGCTTACAGAGGCAGGTGGATTCCTGAATCCAAGGTCAGCCTGGGACAGAGCTAATTTAGATCCAGGAATGGTCAGAATGGTAATTTTGGGGCGGGGTCCAGATAAGTCCACCCACCTATCTTATAGTCTGTGCTTGTGCTTGCTGTCTCTTCTGACAAATCAAGGGCTGGGTAAAGGGATGCTGATTCAAGGAAGAAACAAAAGGGAACCTGGGTAAGGACTGAATTGATATACAAGATAAAAAACTGGGTTTTTGATCTTCAAGAGATGTGCTATCCCGAGAGTTTTTAGAATAGCAAGAGAAAGCTGTCTTGGAAGAGCAGAACACAGAGAGCAGTCTGAACAGCTGTCGCAAGCAGAGCAGAGAGAGGAGAGAAAGAGGGAGAGAGAGAGAGAGAGAGAGAGAGAGAGAGAGAGAGAGAGAGAGAGAGAGAGAGAGCGCAATCTGGAAATTTCTCTGTAGCAGAACATAGGCTGCCAAGTTGGTCCCACGATTTAACTTGGAGTAGTTTGTGTCACAGCTCCTGGACACTCCTCTCAGAAACACTCTCCAAGCTGACACTGGCCCTTTACAAATCACAACTTTCCCTTTCATAAGGGAAAAACTGAAGGTAAGGAAGGTAGGAAGGTAGAGAAACATTTCACACACTTACAAACAATACTCAATAAGCAATAGCAACTGGTATGCTAATTAGATGTTTTGTTTGCCTCTCCTGAATGCATATGATATTGTGGGACAGATTTTGTTTAAAAGAAAATTCACAGCTTAAAATAGCTGACACAAAACTGAAATTTAAGTAAAATCACTTTATCCATGAGTGTTTGCCTGCATATATGTATGTGTACTTTGTCTATGTCATTCCCACGGAAGCCAAAGGGGCATAGGATCCCCGGAACTGGAGTTACAGATGCTTATGAGCCAATATGTGGGTACTGGGAATGGACCTGTGGCCTCTACAAGAATAGTAATGGCTCCTAATTGAGGAGCTATCTCTACAGCTCCTTAAATAACATCAAATAAAGTGTATTAAAAAAACCAAACTCATGGAAGTGAAGCAATTCTTACATGTTCTTCATCTTTTAGTCACATATTGTGATTAAATATATAGAATTCTAATTCTAAATTTTATAATGGTATGGCTTATGGTATATATAAAATTAGCATGTCTTTATTGTTTTAAAACACATGAGACAATTTTTTAAGAGACTGGAAAGACTACGTAAGTAAGACATTTGGCAAATAACGTAGGTCAAATTTTTAGAAGATCCAGCTACTGAATGAGGGAAAAAAATCTAAAAGTAAAGGATAATCTTCATGTTCTATATACACCATTTTGGTAAACAAATCAGGGGCTTTTAGATATAAGATGGGGTCAGAAATGATATTGGACATTATGAGAACATAGGCCTACAATAGCACAGTGCAGCATTAGGCATAGACATAGGTTGGGGGGGGGCACATGATAGTGTTTCAGAGAATGATACAAAACTAAGAATAAAATGAATTCCCCAAATTAATTTTTACTTCAATAGTAGTTAAACCATAAATGACCATTAGGTGTTTAATAATTCACATTATTCTCTTCTGAAAAGCCTTCAGGAGGATTAGCAGAAGTGGATAAATAGAAATGCTTTCTGATGGCAGCCAGCTTCTCCTTCCCACCTGGAATAATCTACAGCTCTCAAACTCCAGCATTCACCAAATCCTTTGCCCATGGAGACTCTGAATCTTAAACTTCATTAGCTCCACTGTAAATTCACCTTCAGACAGGATTTCCCATTAGATGCTCATTAAGCCTTTTGCAGACCTACGCTATGAATCAGGCAACATGGACGCGAGCCCAGACTCTGCTGTAAACACGGTGGCACTGAGGAAGTCAATATGCCTTTTCAGGCTTGCATTTTCTCCATGGTTACATTGGCTTGCTGGGACCTCTTCCTCCTGCAAAAAACAGTCAGTGCTAAATGCCCTGACTTGCTCTAATCTTCAGAGCTGTTGGTATTCATCCTGCTAAGCACTCTGAGGCTTCCTTAACTCTATAATCCCCCTCTCCCTTAACTCTGTAATCCACTTCTCCCTTCCAAGTATAACCAAGCCTTAAGTTCCGTGAGAATCTAACTTCACACACTTCTTGGAAATATCAGTTTTCATGATGTTCTGAGGACAGCGCTCTCAGCTCTCCTGGTTGTTACTTGTCACCCTTTATACCACTGTCACCAGTTTAAGAAATGAAACATTGCCACATTTCTCTACCTCTTCAAATGATTGGGGCTTCATACTAATGCTAACTTTCAAACTGATAAAACAGCCGAGCCAGACACATCGTAGATTCTACGCTCCTGTTTAACTCAGCATCCTACCCAAATCCCTTTTACCGTCTCTATTACAGAAGAACTGAAAACATCTTCCTCCTGCCCTTGAGTGCCAGTGTTTGTCAATGATCTGACAGGCCTGAGGCTTTTCTATCAGTGCTGAGGTTCTCCAGGCATTAACAACATGTTCCAATTACATAGCTGTTGCTGCAGCCAGTCTCCAGAGTTGAGTGGAATTACGGAACATCCGGTAACCGCAAGACAAGAGCATTGCAGTCTCATCAAATTCCGATTTCAGGAATGGTACTCCAAATGCCTAGAATTTCCTCTCGAAAGCTTAGACTGATTTAAAAGATTAAATGCCACGGATAATTCAATGCTGTGTATCTCTTTTGTGAGGGACAAGTGGTTGTAAAACATGTCTATGATCCCATCCAAAGGTTTATTGATTTCTCCGTCCTTTAATTCAAGAGTGTTTAGCTTTCATGCACAAATCTGCAGGATTCCTGAAGGTTGGCCAGGACACTGCAGAGAACTACATTCATTCAGTGAGTTTCTTCTATGTAGAAAAGGACAGCCCTGGATGAATAGGATGAATACAAACACATCAGGATACAGATTTGGAATAAATCTCAATCCAGAGTCTTTTATCTATTTTCTAAGAAGTCCTCAAAAATCTCCTGCTCTGTGTAATGGGCAGAAAGGCAAAGTGTGAGCATGGGCCCAGGTGGGGCTGACCAGCTGATGAGAGAATGAGTTTGTAATGGAACAAGCCTTGGGACCGTGGTTAAGACTCCGTTAATTCATTTAACCCTCATCGTTTCTTATTAAATGCTCATTAATGACACTAGAGTCCCTTTACTACCTGAACTGTATTATTAATTTTTTCAACAGGTATGTCTCTTAGACCTTCTGAATACAATCTATATACTTTCTCAACTACCCAAGAATTTCTTTCTTCCACCCACAAACACTCCTTCCTTTCTTCATCGAGATAAGCTAGCTAGCATATAGATAGGAAAAGTGTGATTTGATCTTCCAGGATTACACTTCAAATGTATATCAGGCACAAGTTGTCCTTTTAACGGAGGAAAGGGAATAGTTTGAAAGTTTCAATGCACACTCTTTCTTTTCCAACAACAAAATACTGTACTCTCTGTGTGTCTTTTGTTCTTTGCTTTTCTATTCAATGTAACCCCTGGCCCTCTAATGTCTAACTAAAGTCTTAAAGGGCACTGACCACACTGTACTCTTTGTTCTGCTAAGTGCTATTAGAAATGCAAATACATACCTGCTCTCCTAATACAGTCTAGCCTGGTGGAGCTCCAGAGCTAAGGTATGACAGAGATGATTTACAGACTTTGTGCATGCTTTAGCAGCAAGGAAATAAGAAAGGAACAGACCCAGGGAAGCACAGGCAGAGCTCTTGCAAACTTCTTCAGCCTTTTCAGCCGAAATTCCTGCTCTTTTTTGCAACCTAGGAACATTACAGAAAACATATCTGTGCACATCTACTCCGTGTATGGGCTAAGAAGCTGAGCAAATGGGTTTCACATACAGATGGAGTTGGAGATGGATAGATACACATGGGCTTGGGGCTTAGGTGGTACATATTTAAACATAGATTTTCTTGACTTCAGATCTAGAAGGAAGATATGGACAATGGCCTCTGTTATGATCTCTGAGACCTCGATGGAGGCTTTTGTCTGCATTGCATTCTCTGTGACCTCTATAGATGTGACAGGTAATATTCCACGCCCTGCAGTGCCATCAACAAGCACAGATCACAGAAGAGTCCTACTTAGAAAAAAACCCAAAATACTCCTCTATTTGCTCTTCTGCTAACATGAGATTTCATGCATTGAATATCACCCTGAGGTCTCTGGCCCACACAGAGAAGACGATGCTTTCCCGGAAGGAGGGTGGAGGGAAGCAAGGAATAAAGGGTACCTCGATGCTGTCCTGGAAATTAGCTGCAGAAGCAGAGAAGTGTGTCACCATCGCTTTTCACACTCTATAAACCTTCAGCTCTAAATACACATCAGCAAAATTTAGAAACCCAACATTTTGTCTGCTCCAGAAAATGCAAATCTTCCAGGAAAAGAACTCACTTGGCTCCTGGACCTGTGACAGGGACTTCTCCATAGTGAAAGAAACCAGTTAGGACCAGCAGCAGGGTTCTCCATGTTGAAAAGGAGCACTAGGGGGTCCTTGTCCCCAGTCTGAGGGCTTCAGTAAGTGGCGCACAAAGTGGCTGGGGGCAGAGGAAGCAGGCAGATCTGCTAGAACACTCTACCTCTGCAGGAGGCTGTAGAAATCTATTTTCTTGAAAATGGAAGTTCTTTGCATTTCCTCCTCTTCTCCCTCCCCCCACCCCCTTTAAACTGTCCAAGATTAATGTGGCAAAAATAAAATGCCCTACAGGCTGCTTATTTTGACGCTTGCTACAGCACATAAAAGTGAAGAATTAGCATGGAATGAATAATTTATTTATCTCTTTACTGTTGTTTTAAACAAATCACTTCCATGAAGGGAATGTGTATTCAGGCAATAAATCACTGTTTAGCACTCTGTCACACGGAAAAGATACCATTTGGCAGAATTATTGAATGGCAGTGCCTGGCAGGGAAGCAGGCCCAATAAAAAGAGAAAGGTTAAGTAAGTCCTTCTAGGACAGATTTTGCTGGTATGTGGAGGAAGAACATAGGCAGAGTGTGCGACCTTTTCCTTTACTCTAAATGGTTAAGTGAACACCTACTGTGACATCACGTCTGGTTTTTAGTAGGAACAGTATCATGCAGTGCATTGAAAAATGATGTAAGGATTTGCTTTGTGGGAATATGAAAAGGTTTCCCTGGGATGATGTCATTGGACCCATTGTTACTCAGTCAATAGTCTAGAGGGAACAAAGGAGATCCCCATAGAAGCTTGCGTGAGAGACTATAACTGTGAAGCCTTCGTGGTCTTTTCCTGGGAAGACGTGAATAGATGTCTATTCACTGCATTGAAGGCTCCAGTGATAGGGCAAAGAAATCATTCCACCCCCTCTAGTTACTAAAAGAATGAGTTTATTACTATTACATATTGGAGGATGTGTGAAGACAGACATACAGGAGCACAGATTACTGCTGTGCAGATGTATCACCAAATAAAGCCCACCCAAACGATGGCTGACAAGTGACAAAGCTGCCTCCCTGAAACTCCTTGTACAACTTGCTTGCAAGAAGATCTACTGGTGAGTGAGTCTCTTTTCCTAGCAACCATCACTTGTAATGTTACCCTGTGAAATGGCCTTTTGACTCTTCTTTTCCCTGTTAAATAATAGTTCAGTCCGGAGGAAATAATCACATGATAGAGCCATATGAGTTGTGGACACAGGTTGACTATGTTGATACTGGACAAGTCAGTAAAGGTGGACATGAAATGAAGTGAGAATATCAGGAGACACAGAAAAGGGGATTAACAGATATCTAGACCTACTCCAATGGATCCCAGACACTGTAATCTGAATAAACCCAGACTCCAGAACCCAAAGAAGACAGGCTCCAAAAGAATACTGTTGATGCTACTGCTCAACTCCCTTGCTAACAACTGAATCCATCTATATCAGAACAATAGTGAGAAAACTGAATCAGGTCAAAGAGGGAGGGAATGACCTGGACTCTCTTATAATAATATTGTTAGACAGGGAAATCACTATAAAAAAAATCACCAAGGTGAAATACTGTACTAGGTCTCACCAAGGAAGGAAATATAACAGTTCTCATAGGGACAGAGGTCTGTAGAGCACTAATTCTGAAACTTCACTTCATATGATAGGGATGTCTGAAGGCTGCCGTCACTCTTGATGGTAAATGATTCTTACAGGCTGGTGATTCCTAGACTTACAGAAGACCAAGGCTTGGTTCTGACATTTGGAAGATGAACTAAATATCCTAGTCTATTGACATCAGAGAGCTTAAGAACCATCCTATTTCCCTTTGGTCCAAATAAACAAAAACATATCATCCTCAAGGAGCTGAAAGAACCCTAATTTTCCAATGCTATCTTTAGTGACTTAAGTAAGAATAAAGCTTCTACCTTGGACTATTTCGAATTTCCAAACTCTTGCTTGAAGCTGAAAACAGAACTCCTAATTACTTCAACGAGGGGACGGAGACTAAGAAATGCCATCAGTTTGGTACATCACATCATTTAATGTTACTTGTAGTTATTTTTAAAACTCTCTGGCATCAGCATTTTGTCAGGCTCAAAGAAAAAAAAAAAAAAACTCAACATTCTGTTGGCTACAAGCCAACGAGAAATGTTTTACCCTCAGGAAGAAATTAATAAAGAACAGTTATCTATTAAATGCTTACTATGTTCAAGGGAGAGCCAATAATCCCTAGGAGAGAAAAACGGATGCATGCAATGTCATTTCTGACCCTCTGGAATTTACAATGTAGGTACAATCTAATTGTCACTATCCTATTCTGAAGCACTCAGTGTAGGATTACCTCCCCATTCAATGCAGCATTCAGGGTTCCAGGTTTCTTGTTGCTGTTGTTTCTGCTGTTGCTGTTGGTATCAAGAACCAGTGTGGTAGATCGTGGCAGATCATCTCTGAACCCAATGACATCACACATAGGCAACAGGGACTCACCAAACCATGGCAAACCGCCATACAGTCCCAGAATTCACTTGGCTCACCTCCCATCTTTACCTGCAAGTGGCTCTGTCACAATTCAAATAAAAGGCAGACCCTTTGACCCTCTCTCTCTGTTACCCGTTTTGTCATCATCGCCACCTTTGCTCCCTCCCCCCACAATAAACCCATGCAGAACTGTATTGGCCTGGTGTGGTCTGTCCAGACAAGAGCCCCAATTTGAACACAATAGCCGCTCACTGCTGCTGTTGCTGCTGCTGCTGCTTGCTGCTGCTGCTGCTGTTGCTGCTGCTGTTCTTGCTGCTGCTGTTCTCACTGCTGCTGTTCTCACTGCTGCTGTTCTCGCTGCTGCTGTTCTCACTGCTGCTGTTCTCGCTGCTGCTGTTCTTGCTGCTGCTGTTTTTATTGTTGTTCCTACTGCTGTTGTTTTCCCTCTTCTTCTTTATAAAAAGATCACTTTTATAGTATTAGCTGTTTAGATTTCTTAGAACCCCGAGCTCCAGCAATTCTAACTTCTTTTAGTCTTTGAACCACCATGTCATTTTTGAACCAAGTAGTATTATTCTCAAATTTTAATACTTAGCTCAAGTGTCAGATAATCTTTGAAGCCTACCCAACTTTTCCTGGATTGGTTTCCATTTTTATCTTAACTTCCTTAGTTATATGTTTTTGTTATGTCTTGGGCATATTACTTTCGTTATATGTTGCCTCTGAATTTACTTCAATTGTAACTTTTTTCTGTTGCTAATTTAAAAATTAAATAAAAAATTTTTTCAAGTTATCTCAAAATCTAATAGCAAGAACTTGCCAGGATATTGTCAATAAATAATTACATAAAACCCAGACTTTTCAAGTACGAATGAGTATGAGAAAAATAGATTATTTGCACATTCAATTCTACCATCAACCTTGGCATTTGATAATTCTTTCTTTAATAATTAGTTTAGTCAGAATTGTAAATGCCCAGTGAATATCTCATATAGTGATGGGTTACAAATTATGTTGTGTAATGGTGTTATATTATCAAATGTCATAGTTGGTATTGGTATGGTACACTTGGGATTTGTCATTTAATCCAGCCTAAAAGAATGCACTGTCATTAAAAAAAAATGATTAGGAAGTTTGAGGATTGTGGAAGTTCTCTAATGTTTTTATGTAGATATATATATAGTAAATAAGAAAACACAATTAGTGAGTTTTAAATTAAGGGATGATAAATATAATAACTGGAAACACGAAGCTTAAGTTGATGGTTCTAAAAGTAATCAATTAGCAAATATTATCAAACTTTTTCCCTAACAGTTCAGATAGTAAACATTTTAGGTTTATGCACCACTAAATGTTTATGATAACTGTTTTAATTCTTCAGTTCTACTGCAAAAGCCACATCTAGATCAGTGGTTCTTAACACCTTTCACAGGGGTCATCTAAGTCCATTGGAATACACAGATATTTACACCATAACGCATACCAGTAGCAAAATTATAGTTATAAAATAGCAACAAAAATTTTATGGTTTGGATCACCACAACATGAGGAACTGAAGGCCACAGCATTAAGAAGGTTGAGAACCACAAATCTAGAGTTAGGCAACGCTTATATTTTAATAAAACTTCATTTTCAAAAAGGATATTGGCTTTATTCAGGACTTGCTGTAGTTTGCCAACTCTTGGCATATTAAGTTTCTGATAATAAAAGTAAGCAAACAAGAAAAGACATTCAGGACTCTATTTGTAGTGAAATGTTTGTCCTCTTTGTATACAATGATAGAAGTATAAATAGAAAGAAAATACCAAAATATAACAGAAAAGAGGCAAACATGGAAAGAGAAGAGCAAAATATGATGGAAAAGATGTCCAATTGGATAGCATCAGGAAAACTGAGAAAGAGTATATGCTAACATTTGAAGGTTTGAGCCAAGAGCTCAGGAAGCAGATGCTATCAGCAGAAAACCACAACAAAGCAGAAATGTTTTGTTCATCCTACACACTCTTGGCTCTTGACATGTTTTCAAAACAAAGTGATCAATTGCCATTGATTAAAAATACTGGGACAAAATCCTATTCCTCATAATAAACTGTATTGACATGTTAACATTATAGGGCTTTTTATACCCCACCAAGTCACACAGTCACCTGAAGGACTGCAGTAAGCTACCTTTCCCTTAGAGATTCTTATCTCCATTTATTCCAGCAAGCTTACTGATATCACTTGCATGCTTCTGTTTGCAGCTGCATTGGTGAACCCTGCTTTCATCAATCTAGCGAAGTCAGCCTTTCCCAACCTTGTGTCCTAACTCAGCTTTTCTCTGACATAAGCTCTATGACCGTTAGCAACCTCAGACTGATGTTACAGAATATTTTCTGCTCTTATTTAAAAGTGATATTATGAAGATAAACTGTGAGAGTCTAAATAAATTTATGCCACATGGTATTGCCTCCGACATCAGATGATACAATAATTATTATGATGGGAGCCTGAGACATTACATGAATCACTCAAACCCACCCTGCCTATTCACAGAAAATAAATGCTGTCCTCAAGACTTTGTGGATTCTTATTTTTCCCATCATTTATCCCCCTAGTTTGACCCCCTAACACTAGAGAGGGAAGAAACAAGGACAGAGGGGAAAGAGGAATTAGAAAGATCCCTAAATCTAATTTCATTCCTTTTGTTTCTTTTTGAACCATGGCTACTAACAAACAGCATGCAACCTTCCAATGGACCAAAAATGATCCAGCATGCCTTTCTGGACCCTATCATTTATGTACCTTCTGAAAAATTCCCAGAATTCCAAACATCACACAGTCACAGAAATTATCTGTAACTGGCAAAACCACACTTTTGCTAGAACATAAGGCAAATCTGGTCATCTTCCTGTGGACATGCAGGCAAAGAAACATCATATCCCCATACCTGGGATAAAAACAAAAATAATTTCTCACAATATTTCTGTGGTTTTTAAAAAGAGAATCCAAAATTCCAGAATTGTCAAAATTGTCAGTACACTCCAGGGTTATTTTCACATTCTGGGTATGTTTCACTACAAATATAATGGTAGCATTTAAGAAACCCAATAAAAGTATGCTCTAAACCCAGAGAAGCACATGGAAAGAACAAGTCAGGAATAATGATTAGTCAATAGATTGAGCCATTTCCATGAGTGTTGCCTAAATTCAGAAAACTAGAATAAATACGTGAAGATTTTATATCTGCCGTCTTTGTTGTCAAAGTAATATAAAAAAAAATAGTAAAGATGATGTTACCATTGGTTACAGAGTGCAAGACTGGAGTTTTGAGACCTTTGGCTGTAGCTTACTGGAAAATAATGAAGACAGAAAGAGAAGCAAAAATAAGCAGAACATTTATGTCCTATTTATGAATTCCCAATCCCTGACTCTTGCAAAAGTGGAGAAAAAAATGCTAACTCAACCAGCCTCAGGTAATTAGTTCTTTGTACTTAGTGATTTAAAATCAATGATGAGCAACTTCTAATATTTGTACCCTGGCTGAGGAGATTTCTGCCATTCACATATCACTTCTGCCTGGATATGGCATTGCTGAGCTCTGTCCAAATAGTACCTAGTCCTCTAGTTAGATGTGTTCTCTCCACCAACCCAAAGGAAACACACTGTTGACAGCTGTTGGTAACAGACTAAAGTTTCAGAAGACCCACAGTAATCCAAAGGTCATATACTCTGAGCTGTTTATAGATTGCAATTTGTAAGGTCATGGTGTCACATGCTGCCAATAATCAATGTGGAAAATTACAACTGTTAAAAGGTCATCAATTCTTCATTCTTCTTAACATCAGTCCCCTAAGAGTTTTAATTTATTTCTCTTAAGCTTAACTCATTGAACTTCAAGCTAAAGGTTTCATTTGTTTATGAAAAGGGTAGAATTTCATGGTGATTAAAAAAAATAATTAATTCCTTAACAAGTGTCAAAGGCTCAATCACCAGGCTCAAGGAGTCCAGTCATCTAGGAAATGCATATATTTTCAGTATTTAGAGGCATACAATCTACATTTACTTTCAAATATAAATAAAGAGGGAGGGTGCTGAGAAGCACTGGGAAATGGAAGTAGAGTTTTTATCTACATATAAGCATATACTTGTGACTACTATGTACTGCGTAGAGTCATTACAATAGTTTTTCAGAAAAGTAATTGACAGTTGAATATAATTTTAGCTACTGAGTTTGTTGCACTTAAGGTTTTAGAGGAAGTTATTGACTTATTTGAACACTTAATGACAGTAATGAATGCTACCTGTATCACAATTAGTGAATAAGTCTAAATACAATCCAGGAAGGCATTCCAATGCCAATATACCTAATTCTAGGTAAGAAAATTTCATCAGTGCAGATGACTTTACTAAATCAAGTAATCTATTTTCAAAACAGACCCAGGAGAGACAAGATTGGCAAAATCACTTCCTTTGTGTACTTAGGAGACTTTGAAAGACTAGCTCATGTTTCCTGTTGGAGAATTTTGTTCCCATTCCCAACACTGGACTGAAGCATATAAAAATACCAGGGCTAAGGGACATGACACAATCTCCAGGAGAAATGTGACTCCTCATCACTGTATCAAGAAGTTTATAACACACAGTGTGTTTTATTGTTTATTTGTTCTTTCTGTCTCTTTTTCTGCATAAATTAATTGTCTCCCCAACTATGGAATTCTGAACCAGTTGATGTTTAAATGTCTCATGCTGTCTTAATGAGTAAATGCGCTAACTACCAACCAGGCAATGTGAAATCTATCCCAAGTCTCATTGAACCATGCTGATCTCCATCAGTTCCATAGAGGTCCAAAGCTCAAGTCACCAAGATTTAGAAATCAATACACAAGCCAAGTCACAAGAATCATTTCTGTAAAGCCTTTGGTAATTAGAAATGGTCACATTTAACTAAGAGGAGTTACCGCATAGTCTTGAATTGCATTTATATATAAGAGTTGGAATTGGATTTCTAAAACACAAAGAAGGCTATTACTAAAGCATCGACAAGAAAAATATAATATTTAGATTCAGTCATGGAAGAATGCCGGTAGCTCTCATTTTGTTGACTTAGAAGAATAATACCAATGTGTATATACAAGTAGAGGCAAATAAATACTGACAGAGGAATTGCTAACAAAATTGTGTTTTTTCCTGCCAAGGTAAGGGCGATGCTTTTTCAACATACCGTATATTCATTAGCCAAGACAGCTTAGCTTGAGATTTCACAGTACGTTAATCCATAGAGGTGGAAATGTAAAGAAAGAACTGTGCCCAGTTCTGTGGATGAGCAAACTAGTTTAGATTTCAAGGATGGGGAGATACAAGTTTCTCATAAAAGTATTACCACTTCCAGAAATGCATCTGAACTCAACATTTAAGAGAAAAGCATTCTGTCAAGGTTAGAATACTGTGAAACTTTGCTTTGTCATCATCTGGTGGGTTAACTTGGTCTGGGGTTCCTTCAAGAGGTCAATAACACTTGTAAAAGATACAAAAAGAACAGTTAGCAAATATTACACAAAAGATAAGGCTGTGGCTGCTAGATGATCAATAGAGTCATGTTCCGATACTTTAACTGCATGAGGGCTCACCCATTACTATGATTTAGCCTTAGTGTTGGTGGAAATAATGCAAAGAAGAATGTTTGATTGCTCCTGAAGATGAATCATCAAGACTTTAATACCAAGCAGCACACAACATCCAACTTATATCCTCAGATTGAATACAATCCATTCAAATTTGTAAACTATCAAAGATGTTGTTAAACCTGCAAACTATCGCTGATATTCGAATACTTATTTTGACAACTGAATGCAAGTAATTACCTCATTATCTCATCATAAGTATATGTAGAGTTGCATTCTGGTATGCTTTCTTCATATTATCTGTACAGTAGGCAGCAAAAGAAAGCCTCATTTATAGAGTTCTAAAAGTTAGAAACATTATTTCTTTCTCTTTCTGTGGAACAATTGAGATAAAACTAAAATAGTGAATTTTAATTTTCTGTGATATGACAATTGAATGGAGTAGGCAGAACACATAAATGATTTTACATTCTCAAGTGTCTGCTTGCCTTCCTGTTACTACTTTAAACTCTATGTACCCATGGTCTGCAAGAGTAGACTCTGAGTGATTTAGCAGTTCATGAAGTGTGTCACTGTCTCTGTATCTGGCTTTACTATAAAATGCTGAAATTGAAGAACTCAGTACAAAACAGCATCATTAATGGAGAGAAGGAAGGTTATGCCGCCTAAACGCCAGGCATCATGGGGAGGTGTCTATCAAGGGGCATAGATGCCATGAATTGTTTTTAAGTCATCTAGAGCTCTAAAGGCAATTGATAAAGGCGACATCTAACAAGGTGTGCATCGCAGAGTGATAACTAATAAGAAAATCAGTGCTTTTTCATACAGGACAGTTATTAAGAAATTGTAAATTCAGGAGTTAATGGCTTTTACCAATTCCTAGGTTAATGGAAATTGTCACTCTAACCCAAACCACTTAATTTAGGCAGGCTGAGATATTTTATTCAATTAGAAAAGAGAGCAATAAAGATAAGGAAGTCTTAAGGAAATGTGAATTCAATAATTTCCTTAAAAAAAATGAGTTTCCAAGAGTTAAGAGTGACAGTTGATTGATGAAACGCAATTCATTTATCTTTCTGACCAATTAAAATATTTAAAAGGAAATGAGTTTATTAACAGTGGTTCAAACTTATTTACTAACATGGAAATTGCCTAGCCCATGAGTGAAGTCTTCAGCAGATTGCATTGCTCCAGGCATACCCAGATAAATATGTAGTGTTTGGCATTCTTAATTATTTTAAAAGATATACTTCTTACATTTATTTCATTTGTATGAAAGACTGACCTGACTCAATGTGTGCATAAACACTATGTGTATTCCTGGTGCAGAGGAAGGTTTGAAGAGGATGCCAGATCCCCTCACACTGGATTTATAGAAGGATATATGCCTCCATGTAGGATCTGAGTACCAGATCCAGGTTTTTTCGAAGAACTGCAAGTGCTATGGGCTTTTGAGCTCTCTCTCCAACCCCAGTGTGTGCCATTCTTATCTATAAAAATTTCTGTCCTCACACACAGTAGCAAGAGGATTGTTAGTACACAGCGGGGATCGACTTTGCGAAGATGCATGTGAAAAGCAACGTCTATGAGGACCCATCTTTACCAGGCACCAAATCCTCATGGTCTTTGATCTATGTTTTGCACAGCCTCAAAACTGTGGGACATAGAACCTTATAGCTTACCTAAAGACGTTTCAAAGGGAATTTTATCTCCAACAACAGTTTTCTGTAATTCTGTGACAGATGTTTTCAATCTTAAAGTCATTCAGACAACCCGAATGACTTACAAACACTAGTAAGCATAACCTCCCTTTTAACCATCTGTATAAAAATCAGAGATAGAGACATGCCTATATTCTCCATGACCAGTGCTTTCTACATGTCTCACAGTCATGAACATAGAAGCATTATGTAAAATATGTTGAACTCTAAAATGAAATTGCCAGAGGCCTTTGACTTAAAATTAGAAACTAGTTTCTTTTTACCCTCATCAAATATTCCTTTATGTTGTATGTTAAGGATCATTTATATTCCGATGTTCTGAAGCATTACAGAGCACTCCATCTATGTTAGATATTGTGTTAAACCTGTTTACACTACTTCATTTAAGTTTCCCGGTACTTCTTGGCTATTGGTAGTCTTATAAGTTATGAAAATATCACACATGTTGTCCCGTTCCTAGGATTTAGTTATCAGTCATGTAAGCCATAATTTAAGGTTTCCCAGGACAACAGTTGCCCTCCTGTGCCATGGTTAAGAAGCTGTGTAGGTAAGAAGATGGAAAGGATCTGGAGGATATTTTTACAGGAGAGAATATGATCAAACTATACTACATAGTAAAATTTTTTAATAGAAAAGAAAAATAGTATGGGAAAGAATGAAATCTACTACAAACCATGGAGAAAGAGCTCTGGAATTCCTGAATATGAACTCTAGCATTCTTGTGATTGGACAGTAGAGAAGACAAGTATCATACCGAGAAGTAAATCAAGCTAAAGGGAGCCCCAGCCATGCAGCTCCTGGGGGTGGAAGGGTAGAGATAGGGGAAGGGAAAAAAAGCAGAATCCTTTCCCCAAAGGCATTTATTCCAGCATCAGTGCTCAAAGAGACCCACAATCCTAACCTCAGGCAAAGCCCACAGCACAGGGCCTGGGATCCAGTTATAGGTTTTTGTGAGGCAGGGATACCTCTTCTGGATGGATCAGCAGTAAAATACATTTCCATTTTGTCACTCTAAATATCTCAAAGGACAAAGACTGGTTGCCATCTACTTCTTAAATTTGGACTGCCCTATTTATCTGAAATCAAGAAACAAACTACAAATCAGGGAGTCTAAACTCACTGCCACATGTCCTGGCTGGAGGCAGCCTGGTTTATGGAATCATAGTGAGTGAGTTGGCTGGATGCTGATAATGCTGGAAAGCTCAGGCAGCAGGCAAGACGCTTAGCTCAGGAAGTCAGAAAAATATTGCTCCAAGTTCAACAGCTGCCAGCATACCTTTTCCAACTAGGTACCACTCCGGAATCTGACAGCTGAGCTAGAGGCGGTTCAGTGGAGCGATCACTGCCATAGAGCTTTAGAACCATGGCTGTCTTGACATCTACTACACTACTCCTTTCCTTTGAAGTGTGACTCATGCTCAGGTTTGCGATGCATGAAAATAAGTCCTCCTCCTCTAGAGACACCTCTGCTGTGATTGCTTCTCCACCACACATCCCACCCTTGTGGGGTAAGGTAAGCGTAGAGGAGTCTGCATAGCTCAATGATTTGCAAAGCCAAGGTCTATTTGGTACAAGGTGAAGTATCAGCTCCCCCAGGTCAACTTTTGTCCAGTTTTTGTTTGCTTCTGCTTTATTTTTCTTACTACACAGTTAGGAAAGGCTAAAACTATCAGGTAACCTTTAGGAAGGTGGTCCACCATTTTTGAATGGTCTGAGATAGGTGATCTCTGAAAGTCAAGGCTTCAAGAGTCTTCATCCCAGGATTGCTTTTTAAAGCTCATATGTCTTTCCTGCCACTATTACATACCCTAGGGATTCCTGGGCATTACTACACCCTATTGAGCAGATATCCTGCAGATCAACTTAAAGATGAACTTTCAGAAATTAATGCAGTTTAGATGAATTAATGATTTCATAGAATTCCTAATTCAATTCAAGCAATTTTAGGGAAGAAAGTTTTAAGAACGTTTTAGTTGTTTTGCTAGGAAGATGTAATAAAGTTAGATTTAAGAATAGAATGTGCCAACTTCTCATGAATAGTAAGTAAAGGTTGCATAATGATAAATACAATGAGCTTTCATAATTACACTAAAAAGAGATATAGGCTTGGACACATTTGTGTTAAGAAAAAACATTCAAGTTTGAGCATGAAGATATAGGGGCTCATTATGCTAAGGCAAGGCCATGTAAAAACTGTTGCTTTGAACTTATGCTGAGCTTACAGTATGAAACACTGCTTTGAACTTGTAATTGGTAATTGATATCTTTCGATTACTCTGCTTTTATGTAACATTTTATCTATGAGGTAATTCTTACATAGAGGACTTTTTGTCTAAAAAGCTATAAAAAGGCTGATAGCAATACAAAAGGATGTAACCCTTTCTGCTTCACCTGGTATGACTGTTGACTTTGTGACTTCTTTCCTTTCCTTTCTTTTGTCTCTGCTTCAAGAAAGTTAATGAGCTCTGAGCCTCTTGCCTGGTCAGTGAGAGCCTTCTAGCTGACTCTAGCTGAGAAAAGAACATTAGCAATAAATCCTTTTTGTAATTCCCGAGAGTTTATTTATGCATTAAGACTTAAGTTTTTTGTACTTGTTGAAGCACAGAGCAGTAACAAAGAGTTAAGTTTCCCCAGTGCTTACTTAAGCACAGAGAGTTAAAGAGAAAAGAAATCAGCAGTTTTCAGCCCCAGAATAAGCAAGAGGATGCTAAGTTTACAGAAGCCTCTAGCCCCTAGTACAATCAGAGAGAGTTATAACGCTGAAGATCATTGGTCTTTTGGCTTTTGTACAACTCTGTGTTCCACATCAGCTCTGAACCTCAAAGGCTGGAGTGGGTCTCTAGGACTACACCTTTAAATACTATTCTCATTTTCTTGTATTTGCAGAGAACATGCGTTGTTTTTAAATTTCATCACTCCTTAGCAATTTTTTGGTTTATTGTCAACTTCTTTTCAGTTTTGTTCCTTTTGCTGATGTCCCTTCCTCTTCTGTTGTACTTTTATTAGTATATTTACGTCAAATATTATTTTATTTAAAAAACCCTTGTTTTCATCTTTATTCCCTTTTTAAATTCTTCTAATTTTAATTTTGAACTTCTTTATTAATAGAGTAATCACTTTTGAATATTTTATTATTCTATTTTACCTTTTGCTATTATCTCCCCCTCTCCATATTATTTATTTTCTATTTTTATTTATTTTTTTTGTCTTTTTTCACTTACCCTTAAATCTTTTCAATTTTTCCTCTTTCCCTCTCTCCTTCCTCTATCCAACTCACTTACTGTGTTCATATTGGTCATAAATAAATTTTAGCTTCACAGCACAATGTTAAACCTTTTTCTGTTCTGTTTTATGGTCGCTGGTGATGTATTAGTTGCCTTGGATCCTTCTTAAGTGGATTTTTATATCTGGTGTGGATTCGTCTTGCTATTACAAAAGTTTTATTTCTCCTTTCTGTGTAATACTGGGGATTGAATCCTCAAGAGTAGATTGGTCAATAAAAAGATCGACAAATAAAACTGAAAGAGACATTAAAACAGATATAAAAATAAAACCATGAGGAATAAGAAGAAGTAAGATAATAATTATTCTGTAAGATCACAGCATACCAAATACTAAATTCAGGAAAAAAAGAGAAAGAAATAGATAAAACGTTGGCTAAAGATTTCAAAAGTTTACTAGGAAAAGTGACCAATGACCTCAGATAGGATCAAGCAAGTGCAGAAATTCAATCCATAAAGTGACAGGGAAAGCCAGCAGGAGAAAATAACAGGTAAGGAGATCAGAAAAAAAAAAGCAATCTACATGAAAACATCAGCAACGTGGAACAAGAATAAGATATGAAAATGGAGTTTTAAAACAAAGATAACAGAAAGAATAGTAGGAATGAGCAATAGACTCTCTCAGCAGAAGAATTAAACATAGAAGATAAGCTTTAATAAATACCAAATTCAAATATTAAAAAAGAAAAATACCCACTAGGTCTTCTGTGGATATGTTATGGCTATTAGCTTGGTGATTGGTTAGCTTGCTTAAGGACTCCTTTTAGTTGGAACAGGTGTGTCTCTGATAGTTTGCCTGTTCTTGGAGCTCTTTTCTTCCTATTGGGTTGACTTGTCCAGCCTCAATATGAGAACTTTTGCCCTGACTTTTTTATATCTTGTTTTGTCTTGTTTGACTGTCCTCTCTAGGAGGCCTGCTTCTTTTCTGAAGGGAAATGGAGGGGGAGTAGATCTGGGAAGAGGACATGTGGGGAGAAACTGAGAATCGTGGAGGGAGAAAAAAAAACTGTGGTCTGGTTATATTGTATGAGAGAAGAACCTATTTTCAATAAAAATAAAAACTTAATAAGAAAAAGTATGAAACAAGCTTGACCATAATACCTAAGAACTCCCAGATTAAGAACATATGACATAGAGAAAAGGTATTAAAGCTATATGTCAGAACAAACTATTCAATGAAACATTATCAGGAGTAATGGACTCCAAACACAGATGCCTTCAGAAGTTGAATTGCACATGACTAGAGAAGATCCTAGCCACATCATATTGTAGTCAAGATGTCAAAATCAGAAAGCAACATCATATTAAAATATAAAAGAGAAAAATATCAATTCTGCAAAGGCAGAAACATTAGAATAATACCAGATCTATCATGACCCTCAAAGTCAGGAACACATGGAATGATATTTCAAACCCTGAAAGTAAAAAACTCTAGATCAAGATTATTTCTCTGTCAATTAAAAAAAATAAATAAAAGAGAAGAATTTAAGTCAGCCCAGACAAACACAGTTCAAGACTACCTGAGCTAGAACTGTAGAAGATACTCAAAGGAGAATTACACAAAGGAGGAAGAAAGACAGCCTTACTCAAGGGACCATAAAAATAAAAGAAATTCCTGAAGATTAACAGATATATGTCAAATATTAGGTATCCAAATTTCATAAAGGAATCACAGTGGTCATAAAAGATGATATAAATCCTGATCTAATAATATTAAGTGGCATTAAAACCATAGTTCAATATTTAGGTAAATCCTTCAATCTAAACGTCAACAACTAAACTTCAGAATTAAATTACTCCATCGGTCAAATGGATTTAATAGATGTATATAATAAAACCATCAACAAGTATGGAATATACATTGTTCTCAGGAGCCCATGGAACATTCTCTAAAATATACCATATTCGAGGCCACAAAACGAGCTTAACACATTCAAAACAATTAAATAATTTCTTGTACCTTATAAGATCACAGCAGAATAGGACTAAAAGTCAACTGTAACTGGAATTACAGAAGCCACACAAAAAAATCTGGAGATAGAACCATACACCCTAAAATGAAAAGTCTGTCAATTGAAGAACTCAGTGAGAAAAAGTTTTAATCCTGGAATCAAATTGAAGTACAAGAACCTTTCATATATCGTGAAGCAGCATTTAAATTTGGAAACATAGCAGTGGTAGAGCTTATTAAGATCCAGACAATAAGGTGAAGGGTTGCAAAACTATTTTCTGGTCTTGCTAAAACCATTACAATCATGACCTCATAACTGCAGTTGTCTACACAGGGACAACACAAGACTGCCCATCCACCTAGCTTCTGTTCCTTACTGTTGAACACTGATTACTGATAGAGCCTAGGGAAGGAAGAATGTTGAAGAAAAAATGTATTTAATAGAAAAAATCTCAAGAAGCAGGGAGTTCAAGTAAATACACATTTTTTTATGTGTGTGAAATATATACTGACAATATATATAATATATATCTACATTGTTAATACATATATCATTCATTAAGAATGTACATACAGTTGTATCTTGGGTATTCCAACCTTTTTTCCTAATATCCACTTTTCAGTGAGTGTATACCACAGTGTTCTTCAGTGACTGGGTTACCTCACTCAGGATGATATTTTCTAGTTCCACCCATTTGCTTGCGAATTTCATGAAGTCATTGTTTTTAATAGCTGAGCAGTACTCCATTGTGTAAATGTACCACATTTTCTGTATCCATTCCTCTGTTGAAGACTATCTGGCTATTATAAAATAAGGCTGCTATGAACATAGTGGAACATGTTTTGGGTATATGCCTGGGAGTGGTATAGCTGGGTCCTTAGGTTACAGTACTATGTCCAATTTTCTGAGAAACTGACAGACTGATATCCAAAGTGGTTGCACCATCTTGCAATCCCACCAGCAATGTAGGAGTGTTTCTCTTTCTCTACATCCTTGCTAGAATCTGTTGTCACTTAAACCACCAACCAAAGAGTTCACATGGAGGGACCCATAACTCCAGCTGGATATGTAGCAGAGGATGGCCTTATCTGACATCAATGGGAGGGAAGGCCCTTATTCCTATGAAGCCTCGATGCCCCAGCATAGGGAAATGCTAGTGAGGTGAGGTGGGAAGGGGGGGTGGGTAGGGGAGCATCCTCATAGAAGTAGTGGGAGGGGAATGGGATAGTTGGTTTGCAGAGGGGAAACCAACCTGAAATGGGATAATATTTGAAATGTAAATAAATAATATAACCAATAAAAAAAGACATAAGGAAGAAAAAAAAAAAAGAATGTACATACAAACGTATTTATGTATGTGTACAGAGAAGTGAAGCCTCTGTCAGTGTTCCAGAAGTATTAGTCAAAAAACTGGAAAAAAAATCAAAATTAACACGGAAGTACCAAAGACTCTGAATACTATAACCAATTTTAAACATAAAGACTAATATTTGAGTTTAAACTATACGACAAAGTCACAGTAATACAATCTGTGTAATTTGTCACACAACAGATACAGACTAAGGGAAGTGAGTATGACTGTGAAAAATATATATTTCAGTGCTCTCTTCTTTCTTGGGTTGAGCATCCTTCCATGTTTTCCTGTTGTTGGTCCCGCCTCAAAGTTTATATTTATCATCTACAGAAAGACTAGCCTATCAATAACTCTACTATCAACCTTGTGTTCTGCACCCAACCACAATAACTCCTTTTGAAAGTGCATTCTGTATAATTAACCCAATTTTGCATTACTTTTAGAAGATAATTATTACCATATTACTATATTAAAAATGATTTAGTTATGTGGTAGAATTTCTTTTTGTATTGTTGTTTAAAAAAAAAAAACAAATAACTTACAGCCTCTTGCTTCTCTCTTCTCACTATCACAATTATGGGCAGCTAGCAGTCTGCCATTTTTCAATGCCCAATATGCTTATTGAATTGTATCTGATTAAGGCAAGTTCATGGGACCCGATCAAGAACCATAGGCAACCAAGTAGTCTTCTCCCAAAAAGAGTTTCCCAATTGGTTATCCAATACCAAATTGTTGGTCTTGAAATTATATACATAAAGGCAAGATCATACAGATTGAGCACATTTTACTTGTATATTTAAGAATATATAATACAAAAACAATTACATTAAAGAAACAATTATTTTGAGAGATAGGTAGGTCACATGAAAGAAGTTTGAGGAAGGAAAGGAAGAAAATGATGTAACTATAATTTAATTTCAAAGATTAAATCATTATTTAAAAAAATAAGTAATATGAAAAGCAGAAATTTAATTCTTTTTCTCTTCAATGTTGTAATGCACATTCAGTCCATAGAATCAGAGTTTCACTACACACATTTTCTCTTAGAGAGATGGGATCTAGCCACCTGTTCTGAAGTTCTGAAACAGAGTCTGCTCAAAAGTATTATTTTAAAAAGAGTTTAAAGAGAGGATGTCATATCTTACATAATAAAAATTGGCAATAAGTGAAAAAACACTATAGCTGGAAGTCACAGGCTAGGGTGCAACTGCTTAGAATAATTTCAAAATAGAGGGTGGAAAAGTGTATTTGCCCCAAATGCCCAACCCCATTATCCAACACATTCCATTTAATGAAAAAAAAATTATAGTGTGTCACTCTATGTAAAAACTAGTAGAAAACTGTTGTGTTTTTCTGTGCATCATGTATGCATGTGTGTATGTTTGTATATGAGTATGTATATATGCAAACGAATAAGCACATATGTGGACATGCTTATGGAAGCTAGAGGTCAGTCAGTTATATTTCTCTACTGCTTTCTACCTCACTTTTGGAGACAAGATCTCTCAATGAGCTTGAAGCTCACTAATTTAACAAGCCCACAGGCCAGGACTTCCCAGTGCTTGCACTGCCTCCTGTGACTTTCCACATGGATGCTAGTGACCCAAACCTGGGTCCTCATGCTTGCATAGGAAGTACATTACCACTAGAGCTTCTACTGAGCCAAGAAAATTCTATTGTTTAGAAATATTTGCGAAAGTATAATGTTTTAAGGGTCTAGTACAGGCGCACCATTTTTGACTGCTTTTCCGTAATTAAACACTCTCATAATGTTGGGGTTTTAGCAGAGCAGGAAACATTCATTAATATTTAACACTCCTGTAACACTACAAACGGTTGCAGTGCTCTACAGTAAATAAAATCAGGTCTCGAAATGTTCCTATTTAAGACAATTGTCACATAGAAATATCCTTACAACTTGTAATAACCTCCCCAGGGAAACAGCCCAAAGTCCTATCACTTAAAACAGTAGCATACAAAGCAGGGTGTTAGGAAGTGTTCTACAAAATACAAGCTGGTACTGACAAGGCTCAAACTTCCCCAGGAGGGGCTTTTTTCTCTAATTGAAATGATGCTAGAATATCTCAAGTGAGCTCCCTAACACCCTCCTCGAGGTTGTCTATCTCCCTCCCTTGGTGGTACCCTCATTCTGTCGAGTTTACTAATAGTCAGCATTAACCTTGACAAATGGCAGAATAATGCTCCCTTTTCTTTTCTACACTGCCCTTCTTGAACTATGGTCTGTTCGTTGTTTCTGTAAATGTAATGTTTATTCTCCTGCATTAATTGTTTAGATGCTCACTGCCTCTGTCTGTGAACTTAGGTCTAGTTCTGGAAGCTTCTAGCCTACATAGAGTCTTATCTAAGTCTAGAATGTCATCTGCCTCTGAGACTTACTGCTAAATAAGCTCACCATTTCTAGTTCTTTCTGATCTCTGACTGGCTGGTTCAACTCAGTTGTTCTGGCTCAAACTCCTCTCCAAGCCCACTGATTCAATCTGGCTTCTCTCAGCCTCTGACTGAATTGTTCTGCTTGACTCTGGCAATCTATTCTAATCTAGCTCCTCATTCTCTGATTTATCCAGTCTTCATCATATCTAGCTTGTTCTCTCTGCAACAAGTCTCTGTACAACTGTTTCAGTAAAACTGCCTCCTTCTCTCTTCCTCTCCTTGAAGTAGCTTGTCTTTCTTCTCCTGAGAATTGGGTGCGTCCTAGTCTCTCAAATCTTTATCTAATTCATCACTCTGCTACTCATTTAGACATAATTTTCAAACATGGGTGCTTCTTTTTACAAACTAACTTTACTTTCATTGTCTGGGATTAAAGGTGTGTATTGAGGGAGAGTGACACCACAAATACTGCAACATGCTTCCATCGAGCAGAACATCCCTGACACTTGGAAGTTCACCCATGATGCAATTTTTCCCAGAACATTCCATTATCTATCATCACAAACTTCTCTTCCTTATTGAATAAGACGTGCAAGCTGGAGCAGTCCTGTATTAAGTAGTCCTCCATTCATATAACCACACCAAGACAGGAGTTCTCATGTGCACACATTTTTCTTATTTCACCATAATTCAAGATTCTGTCATTTCTTAAGCAACTGTAAAAAGGGTCGTCTTGCAAATTTTTTCTTATGGTGAAGACATCCTTGAAATAGTGTAAAACCTCACCCTGGTCCCATCTTTTAAGGAACCTATTAGAAAGCAACAATCTTGCCAGTCCCTCCAGAGACTGTATATATCAAATCTGAGCCTGACTGAAGCAATGTTCAGTAGGGGGCCTTCCTCAGAGCCGGCATACCTTTGCCAGTCTAGAGAATGTTATAAATTCATCCTTATTCAGAATAAATGCTACTACATTCATTATAGTGTGTAAGAGTACAATACCAAGGGTGAGTAGGGACCAAAGTGATGTAATTAAGAATGACAGCATTTAAGAAAACTAGAGAGATCTAAGTCTCCATCTGTCTACTCGAATTCCTACCTTTATCCTTTCCATTTTACATACATGCACCTGGTTAAAATGTGAGGTCCACAGCTGAGATAAAATAGAAACAAATAAAGAATGATAGTAAAATGAAAAAAAGGAATATTTGTAACAAGTTTAAAACTGAAAGAAGTTTATGGCACATTACCCTGATATTGAATGAATGTGATAGATGTTTTTGCATATGTGCATGTATTTAGCATATGTGCACGTGTGTCCACATGTAGGCTCACCTTTGTGTGTAGTGCCCGTGTACATGTATGGCAAGAGGTTTGCTATAGAAGTCTTTCTTAATTGCTCTCCTCTTTATATACTGAGAAACGGTCTCTTACTGGTAGATTCAGCACGTCTGGCAGGTAAGCTCATCCTGGGAGTGCTTTCTCAGTCTTCTTTTCTGGAGTTACAGGCAGGACCCCATATTCACCCAGCTTTTATGTGCATTCTGGGGATCTGAGTTCAGGACCTCACACTTATGCGACAAATACTTGACTCTCTGAAGCATTTCCTCCAGAGAGAGAGAGAGAGAGAGAGGGGAGAGAGAGAGAGAGAGAGAAAGAGAGAGAGAGAGAGAGAACAAAAGAGGGCATGAAGTTGATGAAGTTGGGGACAGGGAAGTAGAGACATATCTGAGAAGAGATGGGGGAGTATTAAAGAGGTTGAATATGATCAAAATATGCTATGTGACATTCTCAAAGAAATAAATAATTGCATAGGAATGTCTACATTTGGGAAACAAAATAAACTTACCTCTAAAAATTTAAAGTAAACGAATAGAAAGAAAAACTACTGAACAATGTGATTGTAATGAAGCACTGAGTGATGAATATGCCGCCGTAATATGCTCGCAAGGACAATATCAGTTTCTTTGTAAAAATATGTTTTCCAGCCTTGTGATTGTAACTAAAACGATTTTGCTTAAGGGTTTGTTACCCGCAGCCATGGACTGCTGCACTCAGTTCTACCTCGTGCCAAAAAGCAAGCTGCCACTCGGCCATCTGATCAGCATTCCTTGAGACTAACTAAGCTGACTTACTCTTATGTTCAGCCATTTGTCAAGTACCAGGTACAGCACAGAACTTTATGTCCCATTTCCTCTGACTTACGTTTCCTATTTGACATGCAAGCCCTGGGGATGCACGAGAGCTTTGTGCCTTAACCAATGCCTATTCAGCCCGCATTCGAGAATTGAGAGCACTATTTCAATTTTCCTGTTTCTGGTTGCGGGAGTCAAATGACTCAATCATTCACTCCACAGTGATGTGTTTGACAAGCTGAAGATGGGATGACACCCATATCCCGGCCTTTCCATTCCTCACGTGTATGAAATTAAAACCTGAAACAGTGAGAAAATGCTTCTTTGGATTTCAAGTGAGCTGGGCCGAGGTGTTTGAAAGGACAGAGATCTCAATTGTAGTGGGCAATTCTTACTTACAAATTGATTTTCTCTAAGCAGAGCCTCTCTGTGTGATTCTTCAACATGTGGCTGTCAGCTTCACTGACAAAAGCAGTTATGGGTTTTTGAAAAGATGCAACAGAAGAAGGGAAGGATGAATGCACAATTTTCAGCTGTGAACACCACTAATAATTATCTGTCTTTGATTAAAATAATCATTATCTCGGAAGCAGAGATGGGTTTTAACTCCGAAATGCGGTATAAAGAAACATTACGGGGGAGAGGGAAATGGTAAGTGGGCAAGCAGGAGAGAAAGGGGGAAGGGGAAGAAGGAGCATAGGACTGAAGATGTCTGAAGTCACTTTTGCAGTTTCCTTCTGCAGCTTCGTCTCAGCACTAAGCAAACGTCTCATTAATTTCTACATTTAGAATCTGATTCTGAGTGCAAAAGTAAATTACTCTTTTGGGGTCTTTTATCTCCACTTCTACCCATGACAGAACTGAAAGAGATGAAATATTTCATGCAATTAAGCATTGTATGTTATTGTGTGTCTTGGTGTGAGCGTTGCCTCGGCAGCTTGGAGTGAAGAGAAAGAACAGGAAGGCAAGGGGTTGAGTTATCAGCATGGGGGCACAATGGCCAGGCTGCTGGATGCCTGTCTGTCATTTGTTCCTCTGTGCATCTCTCAAGAACTGGAGTTTGCAAAGGACTTAAAGGCAGCAGTACTGACAAACATGCCGCCAGCTTCTGTGTATGCTTCCCCAACATGCAGGATGCACAAACTTCCTCTCCTTCTGAGAACATGGAAGCAAAGTAGTCCTGTACAGGCTCAAACTAGGAAAATAGCGGCCAACTGTAGACTTAATGTCAATAGAGTGTAAGAGAATGAAGATAGCATGCATTTATTTCAGCCAACCTGGAAAACCTGTATTGTAGACCCCCTTACTATGCTTCTGTCTCACGTTTGAAGCACAAACCAATTTCTCTTAGAACTTCCATGTCAGATGTACATGCTATATTTCAAGCCATATTCTTTATATTCTCAGGGGCCCAGACACATTTTATATTTCTTCCCAGGGGGCCCTCCTACATTGATGCTGATTGTCAGCTTTCACGAGCTTCCATGTATGATACCAGGGTTACCAGAAATGTGAATGGAGGAACATTATCCCCAGTCAATATAATCTTTAAAACAGCCCTGCTGGCATTTGTCATTCTCATTTTACAGATGGAAACATTGAGGCTAATAGAAAACAATGATGTAACTATCAAAGTCCCAGTGAGATGGAGGTTCATTCTGAATGACAATGTTTGACCTAAGAGAGGAGTTCAGACAAATTCCTATTTGAAACAGTTTTAAAAGCTGAACGCTGGTTAGCATTCTTATCTCTTTCTCTAATAAAACATGCTCAAATCTGCCTGAGACCGTGCCCTTGGGTCCACAGTTGAGACTGTCAGAATTTTATTTGACTGTATAAATGAAAACAAACTTTTTTCACAACCTTAGAATTAGCCAGATAAGAATGATTGGTATCTTTAAGGATATGTTATAAAGAAAGGAAATCTTGCCAGACATGGTGAATCATGCCCACAATCCCAGCACTACAGAGGCAGAGGAGATCTCTGAGTTGAGACCTGCCTGCTCTACAGAGCAAGTTCTAGAACAGTTAGGGCTACACACAGAAAGCCTGCTTAAAAATCAAAGCAAACAAAACAACAACAACAAAAACAAGAACAAGAACAAAAAAAATGGGGAATATTTTGAAATGTAGAAAGGAAATTGAGAAATAATTTGTTTTTTTTTTTTAATACTCCTTAGAAGAAGAATAAAACATTTTTTTTTTGCTATTACTGGTTGACTTTCATATTGCTGGTAGGTGCTTAGTAGGCTACCTGAGGAGAGCATATGAGTTACAACATCTATGACATTTGTGAACTATAATCATTACTGACCTTACAATATGTGCTAACTGGTACAATCCTGGCACAAACATCATGGAGTAACCAACCACTATCTGGCTGTAATTATGTCCTGCTCCGCGATAAAAAAAAACTCATTCTTCGTGGTAGTATTGGGGAAGAACAACTTATTGCTGGACATTGTCTTGACCCTGGAAGACAAACTCCTGCTACTATTAGTCTCACAAATGGACAGAATATTAAATCTATTACTACTTATATTCCTAGCATGACATAGGTTTACCTATAAATGAATGCCTCTCTCAACCCTCATCTGAGAAGCTTCTATCTGTAGTAGATGGTGATTAACACAGAGACCGACAACTGACCAAGGTGCAGAATGCTCAGGCCTAAATAAAACATGTATGCTACGCTAATCTCCGCCCCTTAAAGTCTCAGGAATCATACAGGAGAAGGGTTAGAAAACGTGTAAAAACTGGAGACAATGAATGAATAGAAGCAAAAGGTGTATTTTGTATATAGCCAGGCAAGTGCATTTATGAATTCATAGTGTTTACAATGGAATTCACAAAGTCTTTACAAGTCAAATCTAGATCAAATCCCAGCAATGGGCGCACAACTAACTATGGAGTTAGTGGCAATTATTAATCACTGGAAGACAGTTTTCTCTAAGAGTGTATTTCATGGTAAGTTTATCATGACCCGGTGGAAGACCACATATCCAAGAAAACCAGGTCATCACAAATTCGTCTTCATGTATTAAAAACAACAAGAAAGGAAGAAAGAAAAAGACAAAAAAGTGCAAAAAACATAAAGCTGCATGGGCAGGGATGCAGGATGGATCTAGGAACAATTCAAGAAGTGGGAGTAAATGTGATCAGAACAGTTTCTGTGAAACTCTCTCATGAACTAATAATTTAAAAAGACTACTCAAAACACGTCCCAAGGAATGTCAGGTAACCAGCACTATACTGTTTTTTTTTGTTTCATTTTTTAAATGAATCTTCCAATTTTGGAAGTCAGCTCTTTAAATGAATGATCACAGCACAATCAAAAGAGTTTGGGAATATTCAGTTTGGGAATATTCTGAAAGTCTTAAATATAGGAATCAGAGAAAAAAAATAATATCATTTAGATTGTCTTTCTCTTAGTATATATTAGTATTGAATATATGATTGTCTTACAAATAATCAGGAAATTTAAAGAATAGGATTACCCCCATATAAATGGCAAATAAATATTGCAGGGACATAATCATAGAAATTGATTCTCATGTAAGCCAGAGGAAAGTGGGGTAATAGATTTTAAAATCATTGAAAATGTTATCAATTAAGGATGATTTTGATTTTAGCAGCCGATTAAAACTGTTTCAGTCATAGATATATGCCACTGGGATAGTTTTGCCTTGAAATAAAAGCAATGTTTCAGATTAAATTTGAAAGTTTCTGGCAAACATTCCGTTTAGCATCACTTCAATGCGAAAGTTCTGGTGACGGTTTAACAACTTGGGGCACAGCACTCTGAAAGAGCTGAGTATTTTCTGAAGAGAAAGGAAAGTTGAAGAGGCAATAACTCATTGATCAAAATCTGCCTCAAAGTTGACAGTTATCTTAGTAGCAGGCACTAAGATGCATTTTGCTTTCTCATCTTCAGGAAAGCAGAATGAGCCCTCAAATTTTCTTTTGCAAAAAAAAAAAAAAAAACAAACTGTCTGACAAATCTCCCCAGCAGAGTGGCTATTGGTGATAGCTAGCAGGAGAGGGGACATGCACACAGGAGGAGTAGATAGTAGTATTAGATATCGTCGTTAGAAGTTAAAAAGCATGATTAGAGACTGCCAAAGAGTCTTAGAAATGAAGCAAGAATTGGAATCAAATAGCACTGCATCTTCAAATATCACATCTGTCTGAGTAGGATAGAAATTTAATAGGCTGTGCTGCATAAGACACATGTTACTTCTGTGCTCTGCCTTTGCAGCACCAGATGGAATATGCTAATCATAGTCACTTAATCTATTTGCTCTTCTGGGCGTCTTACTGCTCCTTTCTTCCTACTTAGGGCTGGGTTGGACACTGACAGGGTCCACAGGAGGAGTCCTGGTAGAAGTAGAGTGCTCAGAGTGGCAGTGACACCCACAAGTGGAGCAACCAAAGCCTCAATTATGACTCTCAGGTGGCCATAAAAGACAAGATCAAATATTTATTTTACTTATAATGCAGGAAAGCTGGCAGATGACTTGAGCAGCCAAAGGAACATTCCAAAAGGCTTTACTTTATACAAAGATTTTAAACTGTGAAAATGTTGGAAAAAGGAGATAGCCTGGTCTATAACTTGTTTGTCTTATGAGCATGGCGCGGCCTTTGTTTAATCCTCAAACTCTTGTAATAAAAGCTGGGCAAAGTGACATGCTCCAGGGAGATGAAGACAGTTGAATCCTTGGCACTCACATGCTAGCCAACTAAGCCTACTCTGTGAGTCCCAGGACAATGAGAGAACCCTCCTCACTAAACAAATAGATGAATGAATGAATAAATGAATGAGTGATTGAGTGAATGAGTGAATAGTGAACATGACTGTGGAAATGTAGGTAAACTTCTCTTAGGGATAAGAGAATTGGATGGCAGCCACCAAGGCTCTATAGCACGGGGCAGAATTTGCTCATTCACAGACAAGAATTAGTTTTATAAGCTGCCATTCATCCATGATGTAAAGGGTTAGAAAATAATTCCCTTTAAATTAGAATCAGGCAATTATGAAAGATGTAGTCTCAAGGAGCTAGTGAAACTCTAGAGCAGGGTTTTCAGCCTTCCTAACGCTGCTAGTCTTTAATAGAGTCCCTCATTTTCTGGTGACCCTCAACCATAAAATTATTTTCGTTATTACTTCATAAGTAGAATTTTGCTACTGTTACAAATCATAATGTAAACAGTTGATATTCAGGATATCGGATATGTGACCCGCGTGAACAGGGTTGTTTGACCCACAAAGGAGTCACGACCCAGAGGGTGAGAACCACTACTATAGACACTACCCAATTTCTTCATGATATAGAAATTCCCCTTAAATCAGTGAATTATTTGAGCTCAATCTCTACCCTTGGTTTCCTTAGGAATCAGTGTGAATTCTACAATGAATTCACTCGTACATCTTGTCTCAGACATGATTACCCAGGCCACTATTTATCCTCCTTTGTATCAGAAATTAAACTTATATTGTCTTCAGAGGTAGAATTTTCCCATTTGCAAATGAGGCATCATGATGACGTAAGAGCACACAGGCATGTGCTAATCTCTCTGGATGATTAGCTGCCGGTGTGTCAGAAACATAACTTGATTAGCATCGACACTCTCTGGGGAAGATGACGAAGCCTGTTTGTAAGGCAGTCAGACTTGGTTCTAATAGCCAAGGAAACTTGCCTACTGCCTGGCTAGAAGTATAAAGGAATGCCCAAAATGTTTTCTAAAAATGAAGGGAAATATGTTTAAAATCGCAAGAGAAGCATATGGGACTCAATTTCCATTGCTATTTTTTTCTTGTCTCATTTAGGGAAAAAGAAAGGGGTGGGAGGGAAGAATAATGTTCTCTTTACATCCCCCCACTTTTTTTCTTTATAAGACTTTACCAGAATAGTCTGTTTTCTTTCATCTGTTGAGCATTACATTGAACCACAAAGCTGGTTTCATGTAAAATTATCCTTCATTCCTTGTTCTCCAGGTGCTTCCCTTCCCTAAGCCTAAGACCTGTGCATCATCTTCACCATCACCATGGTGCCTGACCCCGAGTGTCTGTGTTGTCAGTGATTGCAATGGAGTTGAGCCCTTCCTCCTTCAGTGCTTGTCCTTGCCTTACCTCTGCTCCTGAACTTGCACCTCACATCCCCTGCCTTCAGCTTCGTTGCACTCCCAAACTTCCACACCTCCACATTCTTCTACGTTGGCCCACTGCTTTTCTCTTGGACCAGAAGTGAACGCCACTGCTACTGCTCCGGTTCTGCGGTCACGAAAAGGAACTCTAACTCAGCCCTCAGCCCATCAACTCTCAACTCCCAGCTCCACGCACTCTACACTCTTGCAAACGGGTGCTCTGTTCACAGTCATCTGAAGGAAAGTTATGACTGAGGGATTTACCTTAGTAAACTCAGTAAAGTCTTAGGGGACTTCAAAAGTGAGAAGAGAAATCCGTGCTACCCTGCTAACTGTGCTACTCTGCTAACTGTGCTACCCTGCTAACTGTGCTACCCTGCTAACTGTGCTACCCTGATACTGGCTTTCCTGATGTCTGCATAGAAATTGCTGTTTAATGTTAGAGTGCAACTGGCCACTTTACAGGAAAAGATTCTGTGCTTCTGATTGGTAGCTTCTCTTCTCTTTCTTTATCATATTAAACAGCATTCTTCCCACTCTGGCCAAGCTTTGTCTACTTCCTCCAAGATCCCCTTCCTCTCGCAACTACAGTATTCACAGCTATGCTGGTAAGGAGAAGAAGGAGGAGGACATTTGCCTCGAACACAATTTATTCTGGTTTCACAACACCCACAGGTACTTTTACCTCTCCTACTTAGGAAGACCTCTGCTGAATGTGACAGATGCACACTGTTGCATGCCTGAAGACCTGAAACTTAATGCACGAAATCTCTTTTATTACTGCGTCAGGATCCACACTTTCATAAGCCCCTTCTAATACATAACACTCATGTATATTTCATATCTCTCAGTTTTACATAATTTGTGACTCTTTTACTGAAGCATATCTGAGGCTGGGGATGGTATAGCACTATGTACAGAGTAAGGGTTGGCAAATACAACGGCAATTTCTGAAGAGCTATGTCATTGTAGTGTCAACCTAACAGCAGTTGTAGGCTATCACAGTCGCCTGAACCACTGGGCTCCTTAACCTTGGCTCTGCTTGTCATCAGGATTCTCAATCTGTAGCCCCTTTCATGTCTTAAACATTCTCTTGAGAAACACATTTTTTTTTTGTTTGTTTTTTTCTTTTGGTTTTTTTTTTTTTTTTTTGTGGAGAAAGAAAAAACTGATCACAACTTCATGTTAGATTTTCCTTATTTTCAAAAGTGCCCTTTAATATGACAGCTAGTCCTAAATGAGTTTTAAAGGATGATGACTTGACCTGGAATAAAAAATAAGCTATTAGATACTTGCAGACACACCGTCAAAGTGAAACAGCCATTATCTTGTGTACATTAACAGAGGGCAGAAAGCCATCCTCTTTCATTTCTCCAGTAAATCAAATTGCATTATTCATTAGCACTGAATGTTTCCAATGGCCCCCTCTCCCCATACACCATTACCTCATCTTAAACAAGGATTGGTTTTGTCTCTTCTAAAAATAACCTCTCTGATACACTGAGCTTCTCAAATTTTAGACTTTGCAAAAGTTAATTTCTGTGGTTAGAAAACTAACAGTCTCTGGACTAGAATCAGATGGCTGAGAGAATGAATGAGCAAGTGAAAGGCATCTTCTTCATTTCTCCCATTTGTGACCTGGAGAATTTTAGTACTAAGTAACGCTTGGGGTATTGAGTTAACAAGGGATGAAACTAAATAAAATCTTTAGCAGTAATGATAACAAAACTTCCAAAGTGGTGCAAGAGCGGTGGATCGGCAGTTTATACCACTTGCTGCTTGGTTTCACAGACCCCCACATTGTGGCTCACAACTATCTGTGTAACTTCAGTTCTAGGGGATCCACGCTTCTGGCCTCTGAAAGACACCAGTCACATGTGTGGTGCACACGGATACATGCAGAGATGCACTCGCATACATAAATGGACTCAAGTATTAAAATATTTTCTCAGGAGGTTTTGTCAAGCTATAGCTACAGATTTACATGGGTGAGAGCTTAACAGAAATGAGTAGGTAGTAACTATCATCTTTAGATCAAATATGTATTTCTATCTATCTATCTATCTATCTATCTATCTATTATCTATCTATCTATCCATCTGGCTATCTAATGTATATGTATGTAGGCATATACACAAATGAACCATCAAACATACACAAAAAGAGGGAGGAAAGAGGGTAGGAGGGAGGGAGGTGGGAAGAGATTGATGAGAAATACAGATTCAGAGGTATTTCTTTTCTGATATGCCAGACCTCCAGGCACTGAAGCCTGTACTTCATGTAGAATCCCGTCTCCCATGGTCCACTTGGAGCAATTTTGCATCAGCTGCTTCCCTGTTCATTAGCAGGATCTCATCAGATGCACATCAGAAAGTGAAGATACATTGTTTCCATTACCATTTATTGCACTATTTGTTTATTTAAGAAAATGTGCTTAGTCTGTGACCTTAAATTATGTAGCAAGAACAGGATTCTGGAGTTCAGGCTCCATATTTCCTCTCCCATCTCTTCACTGTGTCAGAAGAGCAATCACTCTGAGTCTACTTACAAGACAAACTGTTTCCATTTGCACCAGCAGATGCTTGCCTCTTGCAAAGAATAACTTAGGTTCAGGGACTTCTGAACCATTCTTTCTTTTTTTTTTTTCAGATCAGGCTGTAGCCTGGAGATTACACCTCATTCATTTAGGTCTTACAAACTCAGCCATGAGTGGAGCTCATATTTACTTCAGCAAGATGAAAATGGGATTGATCAAGTGTGACAATATAGGGACGTTTTGATGTCAACAACTGACATCAGAATTCCTTCTCTGAAAACAACTGCCTCTGACTGAAATGCACCTGGACCACACAGCTCTGTCTCTTGGCTGGGGAAAGATATAGCAGGTGGCAAATGAATCAGACATCACTGGAAAGAAAAGTTGGAGTATCTGCGAGGTTCAGAAAGACGAAAAAGAGGGGGAGACAGGGGAGTAGAAAAGAGAGTAATGAATGTAATCCTGTTCAGAAAATTGTCCTGTTATATCCCTTGCTCCTTTGTCAGATGTAAATGAGTCAAGAAAAATAACAAAGGCTGGGAGTTGATTTTTTTTCAATTTTAAGTTGTTGCTGTAGAAACTACAGGTTTCTATATCATGTTTTATTTCATCGGCCATGCTATTTATTGATCATCTAAGTGTGGTCTGAGATATAAGATGGTGTTCCACCTCCCCAGAACATTAGAAGAAAGACCATCATTCACTCCAATGGCCATTCTACCTCAAACTTCAATTTGCAGAAGATTCAAGCCAACACCCACCTGGCCTATCCAAAGTAAAGGTTTCTAAAGGTTTGTGTAGACAAAAATCAAATGGAGTGCATAGAGCATGCTTGGAATTTAAGATGATCTTCCCAGCATCGTTTCAGAGGTTTTATACAACAAAGAACAGCGTTCTTGTCCTTGAGGAATTTACAAGGAACTTAGTTGAAGATGCAACAGGAGGTAGAGAGGCAGCATTACATAAGTGGATACACTATAATGCCTTACGTAATATAAAGTGTGGGCGCTGAGAGAGGAAGGAAGAATAAACAGTTTAGGGGAAGAAAATGGAAGAAAGAGGTTAATAACAATTGTGGGATGGGAATGGAGTATCTATTTATTGTGATGCAAACAGTGGGAGATATGACAGAAATAATTATATTAATTTTTTTTGTATTAAGTTGACATCTTCCATCTTAGCTTCAAGTGTAGTAAGAATGTTTCCTTAATCTGTGCTAGCAAGCTCTCTAGAATGTCAAATCAAATGTCCCAAGAAAAGGACTTACTTAAAATTATTGTTTAATTGAATCCTACAGTGAAACTCAGAAGGAATATAATCACAGAGGCAAAATGGAGCAGAAAGCAAACCTGGCATTTCAAATAGGCTAACTTACCAGGAGTTTTAATGTTGTGAAGGCAGAAACTACAGTAAATTGTGGCTGTGGCGAAACTTAGGGGAACCCACCACTCCCTGTGCTGTGAGGTAGGTGTTATGCAATGCTAAAACTCTATTAGTGTCATTGCTAATAACCATCATCCATGTTGGTCCATTCACGAGTTCTGAGATTCGTGGTCTTTATAAAATCAGTGAAGACTTTTGGGGAAGACTTATTTGACTCAATAAGTAAAAGCTGTTACATTCTTCTCTGGTGTCTTGGTTGCTTTGAGGAGGCTATTACACCTGAAAAGAGTTAGACTGCATTTATGCCAAGACTGGCTATTTTGAACAATATTTGATAGGTATCTTGAAGTTACATGCCATCCATAGCTGCTTGCTGCGAAACACAGCTGCACTTTCAGCCATGCCTATCTCAGATTTTGCATGGATACTTGGCTTTTTTGCAATCGCTAACACTGATGAACGTCCTATGGTATTGTAAGCCTTTCTGCTAAGAGCAGGTAGCACTTCCTCTGCTGGTCTAACGGGGGACAGCTTCGACTGGTACAAAAGCAACAGTACTTTGATCGGTATAACCACCATCCTTGATTTTCACGAAGGTGTTCTATGATCAGTATCAAAATCCATTCACTGGCTCTCTAAGCAGGATGTTTTCTTTATTTTGTGAGCCAATGATGAGACACTTCCTGCAGTACACCCTCTAGTGTTGCAACATTAACCCCTCTGAAAGGATTCTTTTATGTAGTCTTTTCTTGTCTACTTTTGATATCTGTTGTTAGTAAGGTTAGCTCAGCTGGTAGCACAAGGGAAACAACTGCGGAATGGTGGTGACAGAGCGGCAGCAGACACAGGGGAAAGATGTGTGCCTGAGGCAGAGCTTTAGAAGTGGTAGGTGCCCAGCATCATCTGGCAGTCTTGACATCAGCAGAGGCACAGCTGCAGAAGCCAGAGCAATGACTTTGGAGAGAAGCAGCTGCAGCGATGTTGGCAGAAGACAGTGGCAGAGCAGTATCACAGACAGCAGCAATGGAGGTGCCATCAGCAGCAACAGGGACAGAAGCAGCTGCAGCTTCAAGGACCCAGGAAACTAGACACTGTGGACTCAGAGGCTATAACATCAGAGAGTATCAGGTAGTGAGGAATCCCAGGTTCTTAGACCTACACACGAACTATACAGTTTGTCTTTGTAGGGCTGAAGGCCTCAGTGCCCAAGGCCTGTACAAGAGTTACTAACAATACAAGGTGACACTTCCTGTTGCTCTCGATGTCTCTTGCTGCCATGCATGTTGTCAACACATAGCGGTTACAAACACTGCCAAGGACCAGTACTGGTAGAGCTCCTCCTTGTTTACCCATGATGTCTGTCTCAGTGGAGATTAAGGATCCAGGTAGCATGATGGGTAAGAAGTTATGTCAGACTAGAGTCACACATGAAATCCTTTTTGTTTTTTAAAATTGTTTGTATGTTATGTTTGTTTTGTTTGTTTTGAGATTGGGTCTCCAGCAGATCAAGTTGTCCTCCAATTCTCTACATGGCTTCCTTTGCCTCTACCTCCAACATGCTCAGATTACACACCTGACACCACACCCTGTTACACAAGACTAGAGATTAAAGTGAGGCAGTTGTGTGTCTTAAGCAAACCAGGGGAGGCACAACTCCAGTAGCAGAGTCTTACAGAATAGATTTTCATCACCTGCTTTAAGCCATGCAAAGTACAGTGGGATAATTCTTGGCAGAGACATACAGAACAAAGCAGATTGAGGCTGATAACTCTGCCGCTATATATGAGAAAAGTCTGCTGATGGGAAGTCTCATAGAAGCCCATTCCATAGTTCCCTTAGAAGCAAAGCCACCGCAGGGGCACAATCAGGAAGTAGTAATGAAAAGAAATCAGCCATTGTAAAAGATAAAAGCAAGCTGCTTATAAACGCGGGTTTACTCCAAATCAACTTGACAGATACTTAGTGAGCACCTACTGCATGCCCTCATAAGGCAGCTAGACTGGCTCTGGAAGGATTCCTGCCAAGTTGTTGTCACCAGATATACGGCAGAAAGAAAGGAGACACTTATCATCATTTTTCTTCCTGTACACTTTCGCTTGGGTTTCTTGTAGCAGTGATATGTCACTTTTGTGATTATAAAGGGAAAGAGATTCATGAATACATACATTTAAAATAATTTGTTGCATTGCAAATCAAAACAATAAAGACCACTGGGTTTGAAGGCCAAGGAGAAGAATGGCTCCAAGCAAATTGAGGCTTCTTCTTATCTCGTCATTAAAGCAGGCCCAGGAGCAGCCACAAAAGTGTTAAGCTATTAGTCTGTGGTTTTTGAATAAGGCCCCAAGTAATAATGCTCTGTTTCAATTTAAAATGTTACATTTTTCATGCCTCTCATTAAGTCAAACTAATATCTCTCTCCATAATTCTGAATTAGTAAGGTCAAGCTATATTGGACCTAAAAATAATTATGAACTGAATGAGTCTTCCCAGATTCCTTTAATTACTGTGTCAGACCAGGAGCCTGAGCTCCTACCTGAGACGTTAGGGAAACTCAGAGAGGCAGTCACTTTGGGGACCATTAGACGCTCTTCTCTCTCACCGTGTGCAACTGCTGGCAACCCACACAGTACATGATGAAGCCTAAGCTAGAGCTAAGGAGCTTTCATTTCTATAGCTGTGAAAGCCTGGGAGACTTTAAGAAAATACAGTACAATGTCCTTGAATAAGATGTATTACACAGATTATATGTAGAGGGGAAATGCCTTCTCACCAACTAAAATCATTACATCTAACAAACTCAGGCATCTTCATCTCCAGCCATCAAGAGTGCAGCCAGTGGGTTCCACTGATAGCACCTCAGAATCCCTGACTCCTTACTCCTTCAGGAGATAGCACAGGATTATGAACAAGAAGGGCAAAGGTGCCATGCGTGTGTCCTTCCATCCATGTATATCAGACATGCATAAGTCTGGGCTCTTCTACCAAGGTTCCACTAACATGAGGAAAGAGTTCACCTGTGGGCTTTATCACTCAGCCTCTCAGTATTCTGAAAATATTGTTCTACAAAACCTACTTTAATGCACAAATAAAATATCTTTTACCATATATTTACTTTTGCAAATAAAATAATAATATTCCAGTGTTTATTGTAGTATGTGTTAATGAGAAAGAGGGTGATGATGATGATGGTGTTGATGGTGTGTGATGGTGATAATTGGAATAGTCACTTCCTTTATAAATCATGTCATAAAGGAGAATATCAATCTAATGATTTTTAAATATGTTTTTTAAAATTTCCATAAGAAAGTACAAACCCTCTGGGTGATACATGTTCTTCAGTATCTATGTGGTTCCAGAAGAAGTCCCCTGCATATTGTGAAGAAGGCTGTCCAGGATGGAGACTACCTCACAGAGAAGATCTGACCGTTGGACAAATGCTGTCTTGCTTATTGTTACGTAACTACAATGGCCCCTGAATCATTGTGGAAAAGGAAGGGAGGGAATATTATCACTGTAAAAACCATAATTGACAAGCAGTCCATACAATAACCCGGGGTGAGGGGAGGGGTCGGCAGTACATGCTGTAGTTTCTTACTCAGGAGGCTAAGACGGGAGAATCAGCAAATTTAAAGCCTGGCTTGTTCTATATCTGCGTAGCAGCAGTGACAGTAAGTGTGCTGTGTCCCAGCTAACTCTGCTCGAAAAGTGGTGGATGCTAAGTAAGCATCTGTAAGGGAGGAAGGATGGATGAAGGGAACCGAGGAAGTAACCAATAAAGAATGGGAGAAAGGGAGTGAGAGGAAGAGTGAAGGGAAAAGAGGGAGGAAGGGGGAGGGATAAGGAGAAAAAAGAGGGAGGGATGAGGGAAAGAAGAAAGGGAGGAGAGAAACATAAGGGAAGGTAGAGGAAGACCAGAATGGAGGAAGTAAAATAAAAAGGAAGAGAGGGAAAGGTGGAACAGACTAAATGTATGGCAAAGCATGAGAGCCGGAAGGATCACAGGAGGGCTGAGTGGGAACAGCAATTGTAATGTTAGGTTCTACGGAATTCTAGATTCCTCCGCTATTCTATCTGTTTTAATGAGTCTTATTGAAAACACACACACACACACACACACACAGACATACACAGACACACACACTTCATACACATAAATGTGTTCTGTTGCAAATATTAGCATTCCTTGGACAATTAACATGTTTTCCTAGTAGGTTAAACTGTTTCTCATGGCTCTGAATCCTACGTAGCTCTATGCTCACTAGATCAGTTTTGTGGTAGCTAACTTTTGTTAACTTAGAACTCATTTTCCCACGATTCTCCTGTTACTTAACGTTTCCCTTGAAACCTGAGGTGATGATGACTCTGGGGGCTGACTTAGAATCTTTTACACTCTGAGGAAAGAGAGAGTCTTTGCCTTTCCATTGTGGATTGGTGGAAGCTTTCTTCGCTCTGACAAGTGAAACATGGCAGAAGAGATGCTGTAAACATATTCAGTAGGAGGCATCAACAAACTGTCAGCATCATCTTTTTTGAGAGAGAACGTTCATGCTGTGAGGGAGCCCAAAAAAACATGGGCAGAAGCCCCATGAAGAAGAAAGAAGCCTACCACTTCAGAGCCTTAGCAGAGTGTCTAGATCAGGTAAGAAAACCAGTCAGGTAAGAAAAGCACCTTGAGAACGCACTGCCCAGCCCCAGGAAGTCTCACTAAGACCATAGGAAACCAAAAGCTAACACCTTGTGAAAACCACTGCTACAGAACCATGCACAGATCGCAGGTCACGGCTGAAAAGAAAATGGAAAAAAAAGAACCAGGATACTAGATAAAAAGACTTTAAGTGGTTGTGTACATAAAATAGATAAAGGAACAAGCTGGCTAATTTTTTAAAAAATATTTTAAAAGTTCAGATTGTTCAGACCTTAATGTGTCCACTCTTCAGCAAATCTACTTTTTCCCCAAAGCCCTCCATGATATAGCCAATTTATGTTATATGTCTCAGACCCTTTCCCATGATCAGCTGATAACTGTTCAATAACAACTGAGTACGTAGCATGTTCATTTTGGTCCTATATGTGTGTTAGCATATACAACGATCAGAGATTACTTTCTCATTCCTCTACATGTACAGCTCCTGTATCATGTCCACTTCTCTTTGCTCTCCTGCTCTCTTCTCACTGTTGCTGACACACTTCCTGGTGGTGGCAGCCAGATCTCCTCTTCCTTCAAATCTTCTATCTCCTTTCATGAACTTTAATTTTCCCAGAGTTTAATTAGGGTTTGCATAGGATTGAGGGTAGGAATAGGAGAATGGGTATCTTACAGCAGCGACACCGCCAGAGGAAAGTACGCGAAATATTATACTAGGAGATCCGACCTTATGGAAATGGCACTACCTCTTCTGTTAATTGAGCTATAATTCACGGAAGGTTTTAAAAACTATCACATTAGATGTGACCCTTGGGTTTTATTGAGGATTAAAATAATAAAAATGACTCTGATGTCATTTATCAGCTTCAAAACAAGTACAGGAAATTACACTATATGAACACTGAAAAGTTTTTCAACAGTTCCCAATGCTACTTCATTGGCATTTAAAATGTGAAGAAAGCATCCTTCCATTTCTCTGAAAGTCACTCAGAAAAGGTAGCTCTCTATTAGTTGTTGATTTCATTTTCTTAAGACGATAGAAACCCTCAGAAGAGCGTATCTACAATTCTGCAAAATTATGTTCTAGCCAAGTCACAAGGTCACTTTTCTATAAAATACATAACCTAGATTTTTCTCTGTGAGAATTAAGCACGGAAGTGGTTTTGGAAGGATGCAAACAAAGCTAACTCTATATGCCATAGAGAATGCCTACATAGCTTTGTTCAAGGTAAATTGCCTCATTACATGAAAAGAAGCTGAAACCACAGCAAACAAAGAGTTCGTGCCTCTGTCATTGTCACAATAAGGGATGGACTGGTAAATAGGCTAGGTTAAGAAGTATGACCAGAAACAAGACGAGTGGTTCCATGCAGAGATGAACTGAGACAGTGAATTCTGCACACTACGTATATTTGCCAGAGCTTGGGTTATACAAAATCTAAGCATGAAAGTGGTTACTGTGAATCCATACTTTGCTTGGGGAAAGGGTTGTCAGACAAAAGATATTTATTTGAATAAATTATTTTACATTTGTATAACAATAAATCATCTTTTTGGTTTCTCTCTCACACTGATGTGTGTGAGTGTGTGTGTGTGTGTGTGTTTCAAACCAGGTCTCTCTTACAATGTAACCAAGCCTGACCTCTTACTCTGTAGCACTCTGGCCTCAGACTCACCATCCTCCTGCATCAGCTTTTAGAACGTCAGGTTTAAAGGGGTCTGTCTCCCTTCCATAGGGCTGAGATTACAGGTGTACTCCACCATGCCTAGCATCTTAGTAGGTGTAGGGGATCTGAACTCAGGTACATGTATTTATTTCTGCAAGAACCTTACCCACGGAATCATTCACACTACCCATAAATAGATATTAAATGGTTTTAGTGCCATAATTTGGAAAAATAAGTACAAATCATCAGTTGATGTTGATATTGTCATTGCACAGTTGAAGATATTATGGTGTAAAACAAATATGAGTCACCTTTCCTTAGCTCTGGAAAAATAAGCTAAAATACAAATCAACCTCGTGAATCAATAACTGATAGCTATCAATTATAATTATTTATCAATCTGTTTACCAACTTTTTTTTTTTTTAAGAACGATAAACTCAGGGTCTGGAGTTAAAGAATTTATAAGTACCTGCACATCTGGACTTGTAACATGTTCAATAAGATTATCTTTTAATATTTTCTATGGATTAATATAGGAGAAGGTTTACAAAAGATTCCGCTTATCAAATAGTTCTCTAATAAGTTTAAAAATTCACTGGGCCAGAAAAATGCCTCACAGTTACTTTGCAGGACACTGTCTGATAGAAACTCCAGCCATGCTTTGCTCCTGCTCCAGTGATCTGAGACATTCTCACTTACTCACAAGACTGAGAAGTTTTTTTCCCCTAGACTCTCTGAGTAGCTTTTGAAAGGAAAGTGGCATTCAGTTAAATTCCATGCTTCGGCAAACATTCCTCACTCTGCTGTCTCCCCTACAGATGTGTTTATCCACATTCCTCCGATGTCAAGAAGGGAGACATTAGCTTCGATCCAGTTCTACTTTGAAACACAAAACATGAAGCTTAAAAAAAAAAAAAAAAAAAAAAACCAAGCTTGTGCTGGAGAAAGTGGAGTGGGAGTGGATAGAATAACAGAGTTCACCTCGGAGACATCCTCACTGAAAGAGTTGGCCCACTAGTGATAGAGTCCACTGTACGCTTCCTTCCCCAAGGAAGCATCAGACAGAGATAACTGGCCACAGCAGCACGTATTGGCAGACATGCCCTGCACAATCTCCCCACCCCCACTCTATTGAACATGTCTTGCAGATAATTTTAGCTTCTCTCACATCGGAGTTTTCAAATCAGATATCCCCAACAGAGATAGGAACAAAATGATTTTTCACACAACCCACCAGAAAATGCACAAGGCAACTGAGCCATATGGAGCTGAGCCCGTTATTCTTCAATACACTATAAGTCCTGCCTAGAGTGACAAGGGCGATTCCCACATGCTGGGCGTAGGAAAGAAAACAGGAACTCTAGGGCAAAAGAAGAAATAATAGTCTTGCCTGAGTTGCCAGCTCATGACAGCTGCCCGGTGAAGAGCAGTAGCCCCTGTCATTGACTTTGCAACATTGTCAGCCCTAGACAAAATGAAGTCCTCTTGGACCTATTTTAATGGCTCTGTCACCACAGAGAGCGTCGTTCACAGCGGAGGAAGGATTGCTGGTTGCAGTTTCTCAAGCTATTTTCCCCACATTCCAGTGCTGCCTCTTACAGGAAGACATCTTCCAGGAAGTGAGACGGGCAATCTTGCAGCGTCAGATTATGAGCAATGATGCTTTTTATGTGAAAGACTGGAATGTGTGGTTTTGTCTTCTGTCTACAAATCCATACATATTTCAGTTCCCCTGACCTTCCAAATGCTGTCGTTGCTATCTTTGCCCTGCAAGCCACCTGATAATACATATCTCAGGTACTGTGGGGACTCTGATGGAAACCGTACTCCCACAGGTTTCCCTCTAATCCACAAACCCTTACAAAATTCCAGTTTGTGGAAGATCTTTATAAAAGTCTACCTCTTGTCAAAATTACCCAGTGAAGGCTTTTGAGGTACATCAGATGCAGTGAGGCAGGACTGAGGACACAGGACCATGTTCTGTCTTCTACTTTCTTAGCTGTTACTGGTATTTACTTTTCCAAACACCAACACATTGACTTCTCTCTCCCAAGACTCCTTCATTCTATCCCACAGTGGTCTAAGATAATGAATTTGATAATTATTTCATAATTGTAAAACACCAGATAAAAACTTCAATGTTCAAACATTAATATTTGACTATTTTTTATTTGTATAGATCAAAGTGATAATATCATCATTGTTGTCTTCTAACTAGGAGAAAAAACACAACTGTAAACATGTCCAAATATCACTGTGTCTTTATGGTAAAATTTATCATGAGAAGCAGTTGCATGCGGACAGCATATTCATTGTGTGGACTGCAACAGATTTTGATTTCATGAGTTCTTATAAAATCATGTCTAAGGCAGAAATGGGAACACTTGGTTTGTCACAATTTCGTACCTTCCTTCTACTAGGGACATACTTGAACTTTTAATTTAGTCCTTTCTTGTGTACTCTGCCTCTCTTTTCCACTAGACATTTGAGATGTAGTTTTCAGAAGAGAAATACACACACCATAAGACCCTACGTCATAAGAGATGTGGAAGTGACATGAAAACATCTGGGAAGGAAAACAGAAAGCTGATGGGTGGTGGAAAAACAAAAGGAAATTATTATATTAAGCGTTTCATGATAAATGACAGAATTTACTTACTATGTGAAGCGCGTGCTTCACAAGAAATTATTTTGTGTTTGAAATGACTCTGAGAAAAATGGTATTATCATCCTCCTTTCCCAGGTGACAACTGAAACTCAGAAGGTTAAGCCACTTCCACTGAAGAATTAAGTTACCTGTCTAGGGTCTGAGAACTAGCTCATAGACTATAATGAAATAGATATCTGTGACATAGAAGGACCAGGATTTGAACTCATAGAATCTGTCTCTTCCCTGGGCAATACCACTATGTCATGCATAGAACCTAATATATATTAACTTTCCCAACAGTCTCCAGAGACATCAGGTAATGATGACCTTTGTGTTTCTGGCTGTGTCATACTGTTTCTACATGATGAATTCTTCTGATTCTCGAAACCATGCTAAATATGGAGGCTACATCTTGAGTTATCATGTCCTTGCTATGCTGAATAGGTTACTCCTCTTCTATATTTCTCTAGAGATCTTCAGGTCTCTGTCAGTACCAAAGGTACTACCACTCTCATTCCTGTTTCCCCGAAGGCTTGCAGAAAGTCTCATTTAATATGAAGGTTGATATTAAATGTTGAATAGATGACCATATAGAAATCTAAGGCTGGGACATGGTGGTGTACACCTTTAATCCCAGCACTCAGGAGGTGAGGCTAGTCTGGCCTACAAAGCAAGGTCTGGGGAAGGCAAAGTTACACAGAGAAACCCTGTCTCAAATGTATATGTGTATGTGTATGTGTATGTGTATGTGTATGTGTATGTGTATGTGTATGTGTATGTGTATGTGTATGTGTATGTGGTTTGTATATATGTATGTGTATGTGTATGTGTATGTGTATGTATATGTATGTGTATATGTATACATATATGTATATATGTAGTGACCTGCAGGTTTCAACATGCTTTCAGTACAAAACTACATCACATCTACCTGAAGTATGTTTGAAGTATGGAGTACAAAGAATGCAATCACTAAAAACCATTGACTATCATGGACCACAATGCACCTGAACCCACACCTCTTTGAAATTCATAAGATACCTTACAGAATTTAAAATAAATGGTACAAAAGGCTTCAAACCTGGGATAGAGTAGCAGAGAGCACAGAGATGGAAAGAGCCATGAAGCAGAAGATAATTAAACCTCAGCTAACCTGGTATTTCATGTAGGCATCAGGAGAGTCTTTCACTTTGGATAGGCTAATAGGCCATTGCTTAATCAAGTTTTATTTCATTACTATCCTCTCCCTTCCTGCATTAGCAGTATGATTAACATCAATAACGGGGCTGTCTTCATATTTACACATTGTAATTAAGCTTAGGTGAAGTCTTAAGGACTCCATAGGGATATTTATTAGCATTCAGAACCACCTAGCTTGCAGGATACCTCTGGCCAGTAGCTGCAAACAAAATTAAATAAAACATTGGCAGTGCAATGACACTATAAATTCCCCCCAGACCTCCTCTTGTCAGTGAATCTTGATGCCTCATGCTTCAGACACAGGTTCAGTTTGCTTAAGATTTGTTTCTAAAATGTATGTCAGAAGGAAAGGTGTGTAGAAACGAATAACCTGTGTGAGTGAACCCAGAGTCACACTTCTGTTCACTCATGATGTTAAGGTATCTGGAAGGAGAAAAGAAGATGGCCTAACTACTCCCCTTGTTACTTTCACTAAAAAGATTGGAGGGGAGGGAAAGGAAGTGGAAATAGAAAAGGAGAGGAGAGAAGGGAAGAGGGAGGGAGAGGATCTGTAGATATAAATTATGGGAGAATACGGAGTTTAAGGATGCACTGCCTCCCCTTTCTGTACCTTTGCTTAGAGCTAGAGAGCCCTGTACCTCTTGTGGGCATTTCTATGGATGCCACCAAACTCATGAACACTTAAAGGTGTCAGCATGTGTTATATCTTCTGTGCCAAAGCGAGAGAATAAGGAGAGAATGCAATGTTTATTTATTTATTTTTCCCTTTGGAGGTCACATTCAAAGGAGCACTGAAGCAGACTCCCCCGCTTTCTGTTATTTGTAACAGTGATGTTAGCGTGGTGTAGGGACAGGATTGCCTGTATGACCTAGGAACTTACGGAAATGCATATGCTTGTCACACCACAAAAAAAAAAAAAACTGTATTTGGGCTGAATCTCATCAGTGGATATTTTATAGACCTCCTCCCAAATGATTCTGATATACAATTAAAACTGAGAATCCTTATTTGTAACCACATAGATACTTATTATAATTCTGTAAGTCAGGCACATGAAGATTTTAATCTATATTCTCCCCTCAATGAGCATATCTGTATAAATTCCCAACAGGAAAAAAAAAATAGTCAACATCAAAAGATGATCAGAATTGCCTTTCCCGGGAGGCAATGGGGAATTGAATAATTGAATCATGGTGTCATGTTTAAGAAGAAAATATTTTTTTCTACAAGGCTTCATTGGCCCCCACTCCCTTTAACTGATTTTACTCAAATATTCACACCCTTTCACCATAATATCTCCTGCGTGTCTAAAAACATATAGAAAGGGACTGAGCCCAACTGTGTAATTCTGTGAAGAAAATCTTGCCAGCAATAGGTCTATTTTACAAATATTTGTTAATTATCTATCATATACATAGTACATGGTACATAGCACTGTTGTTCCCTGAATATATATGAAGATATTTTGGTCACAAAGATCTCTGAAGAGAAATAAATATAAATATTATATATAACAAACTTACATATAATATAGATTATGTTTTAAATAACCTTCTACAGATTCATTGAGAAGGTGTTATCTAATGAAACAATTGACAATATGGGATCCTTTGTAATGGCAGGAATGGGCAGAAATGTACCTGAAGATGAAGACAAAGACTCAATCCTGAAATCAGATGCAGTAAATAGATGTGTTATGTCTGAAAACAGTATCTAGACTTAAAATTTCATAACATTATCTAAAACTATAAAGTATCATAAAGCTAATGGATTCATAGCTATCTGAATGAACTATAATTTTAACCATTGAGGAAAGATGTTTTGCAAAGAGTAGCTCTCATTATTTAATTGAGAATATTTTCCTTTTAGGAAAATAGAAGTAAGGCTTTACTTGCTATAATTTCTGACTGAAGATAAGATATTTGTAAAGATCTCTCTCTCATTTCTCTGTCTCTCTGTCTCTCTCTCTCTCTCACACTCTCTCTCTTTCTCTCTCTCTCTCTCTCTCTCTCTCTCTCTCTCTCTCTCTCTCTCTCTCTCTCTCTCTCTGTGTGTGTGTGTGAGTGATGTTATGGGCCTTGCATATGCTGTACAAGCATTTATACCAAAGAACTATGTTCTTAAACCAAAGAACCATCTGGATACTAGAAAACACCTATGTCAAAAAAGACTAGACTCATTAGTATAAATAAATATAGAAAACATCTGTCTAAGAGTATCTAAGAGAATCACACATAAAAAAATGTTTAACAAAAACTATAATACCCAATAGAAAACTGCTCTTTTGGAAATCTAATGGCTAGGACATCACGAAAGGATTTTTTTTTTTAAAAAAAAGATTAATATGAAATAACAAAATAACAGACAATTCAGAAGAAGGTTCACCAGACACAGATTTATGATTTATGGAGAAAAAAGTTCACGGCAGAATTGTGGATAAATAATGGCCTTTCCAACAAAAGGCTCTGAATCAACTAGTGATATCTATATGGAAAAATGAATCCTCACCCTTAACTTATATTATACACAAAAATCAATTTTACATGGATTGTAGAGCTAAATGTGAAAGATAATAAAACAGAATTTCTATAAGACAACACGACTGTGACCTTGAAGACAGGGTTTATTGAATGGTACAACACCAGAACAAAGCATGAAAGAAGCGAGGTAAATTAATTTCTTCAAACCTTATCTTTTCCCATCAAAGGGGGCCAATACCTGTGATGCATGTAACTGATAAGGTACTCATATTCAAAACATAAAGAATGCTTTGGGAAATCACAGCACTTGGGCACTGAGACCGAGAATGGGTGTGAGTTCAATGCTACCCAATGCTACCTAAAACAACTCTATTTCAAAAGCCTCTAAGGAATAACTTTTCAATCTAAAGAAAAGATTAATGGGGAAAGAAAAAAAAACGTAGCAACAAAACCTCTAAGTGGGTACGGTAAACATTTTAATTTCATCATTATTTAAGGAAATACCAGTGAAATCTTTGTAAAAAGCTTACATCAGTCCACTACAAAATAAAAATTATAATACATGAACATTTCACGTGGAGTCAGTGGAATCTTCCATCCCTGGATTGTTGGTTGAATCAACATCTTTGAAAGGAATTGCAGTATTCTGCCATCCGAGGCTACTGAACTAATAAATCTTCAAGGAAAACCACAACTTACCCCTGTACTGAACCAACATTATCCCTCACTACATTCTAAATATCTGTCCTTGTACCCACAGATAACTGTAGTTCTCACTGTTCATCAGAAAAACTCTTCTTTGCAATAGAGGGAGACCATTGAAGAAAACCACAACCAATCAAAACACAGGTTGCAGAGCCCAGATGTAACTGATACATCTGTAACAAAACTCTTGACCTTGGGTTCAGGGATCATCTCACAAGATGGAGCAGAAAGAGCGTAAGGTCCAGAGGAACAAGGTATTTTCTGTGAGATTATATCTCCTAGAAGTTTCAGAAGCTATGCCCGAGAAGTCTCATCAACATAGCTGCCTAAACATGACCTAGATAAGGAGTACATGAACAGATACAATAAAGTGGAAGGCAGAATGCTCAAGAGGCCTCAACTTTAGCCAAAAAACCACAAGCATATAAGGAATACTGAGAGCTGGAGAAATAGTCTTTTCCAGGGAAGGGCATAACAATTAGTTCTACAATGACAAATGGTCAGTTCTAAAGATATGTACTTCAGGTAACTTCATACAGACTAAGCAGGTTATATTTATGTATTAAGGAATACATATATATATTCCTATAACATATAATATAATTAATTATTATAATATAAAAATATATGTATGTTATATATTAACTATATATTATATATTTTAATATATAATATATTATTTAATATAATATACATTTATATATAACAAAATTATATATAAATATGTAATATAATAAACAATTATGATATATTATAATTATTATTTTATATGCTATTATAGTAATTATAGAAATATATAATATGTATTATATATCATATTCCTATAACATATATATATGTGTATGTGTGTGTGTGTGTGTGTGTATGTATATACCAACAATTAAAGCAAGAGGTCATGAATTAGAAAGTAAGCAATTTCTCTTGAGAGAAAAGAGAAAGGGTAAAATGATGTAACTATTCTAATCTCAAAAAAAATCATGTCTTTAATATTAGCAAGCAGAAGTAGATGGATCTCAGAGATTTCAAGGCCATCTTCTACTACAAAGTATGTTTCAGTCCAACTAGAGTAACAGAATAAGAGCCAGTTTCAATAGGAGAAGAAAAAGAAAAAAGAGGAGGAGGAAGAGAATGAGGATGACGAGGAAGAAGAGGAGGGGGAGGTTGAGGAGGGGAGAAAGGAGAATGAGAAAGAGGAAGAGGAGAACAAAGAGAGAGTCCTGAGCAAAAGCAAACATCCCTTAAACACCAAGAGTACCACTTTTACTCATATCTAGTAACGACTGCCTGAAGATATGTACAGGTTTGTCAGGGTTAGTATCACCGGCAGCACTCCCTAAATCTGTAGAGAGTGAATTGGATAAATGAACTATGGAATAGTATCACAAGAGAAAATTACAAAGCCATGAAATGAGCCTATTTCTGTTACATGGAGTAATCAGTGCGAATTAATCTCAAAAACACGATTCTGGACAATAGAGAGACAGATAGAAAATAATTTTATACGTAACATAGGCAAATCCTATGATAATAAAGGCAGAATCAATGCATTTGCATTAGAGTTAGAAGATCAGCTTTGAAAACAACAACAGCCAGCCAAGGGGAGTGGGATACAACAGCTTGGCATCTGAGGAAATCACAGGGGCTAGGCAGTCACTTCCTGGTCCTCTGTCATTCTTTTCTAAAAGCTACATAAAGGAATCTGAAGACATTTGTCTGGAATTCATCACAAGGTTCTCAGTGAGACATGCGAACGTATGACAAAAATCCTGAACGTGCTTACCTCCGAAGCTGTGGGCACAGAGGAGAATCTAGAAAACTGGCCTTGCTCAGCACCTGCTGCGGTTTATTACTGTCGGAGCACACCTCCCGTTTATCCAATCTTACTCCTCTGTAACTATCGATCTACATCACCAAGGTGCCCAGCGCATGAGGTGACCTGACTCTTCTTTCCTGAAGGATAGTAAACGAACTGCAGGCATGCTTTTCACTCGGTACTCTGAGTTTTGTGATGGGTATCTCAGCCAGGAAGGGAATATCAGCCATGAAAGGAATCTCAATCCATTTCACAGGTAAATAAGATTAATACCCCATAATCACATAATTAGCTCATGAAGTCAAGTGAGTGAACTGTACATGTAGACCACAGGTCTTAACTGTGGGAATTATAGATACCTGTCCTTTTAATTAGGTGCTTTTGAAAATTAAGAATATTGTCATTATACAATACATACTATTTACCTTCTAACATTAAGAGCTTGTGATCTTAGGCTGCAGTTCCTGATAGCAACAATGGAATAAAATTGACACTAATTCTTCCTTTTTCATATATGTTCTATGTCTCATTACTGTGCCTACCACCTTCCTTTTTGGTAAAAATTAAATTTATGTTTTGACAATTTCACCCATATATTAATACAGTCTGATTCTTCTCCACATACACATATCCTCTCACATTTCACTCCCTCCTCTATCAGCCACCTTCCTTCCCCAGAATCTCTTCCTCACCACTCATTTTTCTGACCGAATAGCTATGATCTAAATAAGAGCCAGGGATTAATGACTAGTAGTTCTAAAACTAAAACTAAATCACCATAGAGCACCTGACCGAATCCTCAGTTCAGAGAGGAAAGGAAGAAAGAAGAGAAGCATTTCCTCGTTCCTTTTCTGTGAGTCTCCGCAGGCTCTGCAGGAGGATCACCCCTTGAAGGCTCTATCTAACAAACAGTCCAGACACAGAGTGCTGTTCTAGCAAATGTGTCCTCTCAAGAACTTTGCAAGTGCCAAAGGCAAGTGCAGATGGGCCGAGCCTTCTGGCCAACAGCAGCTATCCGTCAGATGTACACTGTGTGTGGTGCTGTGCTGAGACCACTGGGTATATCAAGCCCTCCCTTCTGGAACTTTCAATACACTTAGGGAGACAGACCCAGCCCAGGAGTCTGCAGGGCAGACAAGGAAGCAAATGCCAGGAGAGTGGCCAACAGAGGGGCTGCTCTGCGTTTCCAGAAAGGAGCGACCACTAAACTGTAGAAAATCGAGGCTTTCTAAAAGTAATCAAATTGTCTGAGATATTGACCTACAATTCAATGAGTCAAGGGTACCCTGTTCCCTCTTCCTAGGCAAACCCATCTCAGGTTGCTTATGTTATGACCAATGAATAGAAGTCAATTTGGGATAAGGCCTTTTATTTCAAATTATCTAAGTCACTTTACCCAGACAGAATGTAGGAGATAATACAGGGCTGGAACAATTGCCTTTACCTTTTATGCTAACTGAATGTACAGTCTCTAATCTCAGAGCTGTACTAATGGGCTTTGGGGAAAAAAAAACACACTGCTTTCTTTAGACTCTCATGTAGTAAATGGACTGTAGTACTGAATCAGAGTAATCTCCAAATGGTTTGGGCTGTAGAATTTTGTTTCAAAGTGATACTTGAAAATACTTTCTGCAATATCTATTTTTTGAGATGCTTCTAGAAGCTGGGTGGGGGATGTATGGACGGCATGCTTTGGGAATCCAACTTCTGTTGCTATAGAGTAACTGTTAGCACTTTAGAAAAAAAGAAAGAAAAAAAGACAGGGATATCTTTCAAGGATGAACCCTGTTTAACATACCTGAATGCTTTTGTTATCCACATAATATATCAACACTTACCAAATCAAGATCCTTAATATTGTGCTTTAAAGTACTTCTCTTCCAGGAGGTATGCCTTGAACCAAAACCACCAGACTGTGTGCAAAATGTGCTGAATTTTTGTGGCTTGTCTCTCTTCCAATTATAACCTTTCCCACATGTCAAGAGCAGACTTCTCTACGGATGTGGAGGGTATGCACAATTTCCATAGAAAATCCATTTTAAAGAATTGTGTCACATCACAGGGATCCCAGAACATTCCAGAGACACCCCAAAATAAATTCCCAACTGAATCTACCCCAGCTTTCCCAATTTAACTCTCTTTATACATATATTATAAACAAACTTATAAATTCTAATATTTTAATTGGGATGTTACAAATTAAAAACAAACTCATGCAGTTTTGCTATTTATTGAGTGCTTCTTCTGTGACAGATATTTTGTTTAGAAAACCATGATTACATGTGTCCCAATCCAGGAAAGTAAAATAAGGAAACAGACATAGAAGGCATGCATAAGGCTTTCAGGATTATATTATGAGTTAACAGTGGTGTGTGTGGTGTGTGTGTATATGTGCACGCGCACACATAGTGGGAATGAGAGGAGGGAGAGAAGATGTCCTCAAAGACTGTACAAGATGAAACAATAGACTTGTGTTTTGGAGGAAGATATAAATGCAATTTTTTTTGGTGTGGCCCTACAATGCTACAGGAGGCAGCCTATGTAAGAGAACCCTGTCTATTTAAAGATTAGTGATTTTCATTGCAATTTCTCTGCCAAAGATGTTGGAGTTTAGAAATTTCATTTTTCTTTGTAACCTTTTTGATTTAAAAATTGGTTGAAAGCAAAAGTGTTAGAGAAGTAGGCTTAGACTTGACACCCAATTTTCCCACATCAACCTTATGATAGATAATCGATCAAGTGAGTCACTATCTTACCTAAAAGTTAAAGTGTTCAGAAATGAAAATCTAAACTTGCATTAGTCTTATCAAGTTATTTACATGGCTTCCCGAGTATCCGTCTTAACCACTTATACCTTTGGTTTATGAAAAAAATAGGAATTTTATGTGACTGAGGATCCATTATTTATGTTTTATGAGAAGATGTTTTTAAAGAGATGTTGTTTTTAAAAGGAGTAGTACTTTCATAAGTAAGGACGTCAACCACTCTGCCAAACCAATGTATATAAACAATTCTGATCTCCAATATTTATTCAATTGCTATTTGAAGGTAGATGAACTTTGGATGCTGTTATCCCTATTTTCTTGAAGAACAATCACAGAACCAGAAAGGAAGAAGAGAAAAGACTCTGGCTCCACTCAGTTTTAGGGACGTTGCAGTTGTGTCAGTGAGGGTTTTCATAAACCACCTCACAGATGATGACACTCTATTCCATTGTCTCAATCAGTGGACGGCCAGGACTTTAGACTAAGTTGACTGAGTCCAGTAGCAGCTATAAAGTACAAAAGAGGTGAATTACCAGCATTTCCAAATCTTGCCTTTAGAAAGGGGTTGGGATGAAAATGTATCACTGTCCCTTAAGGTATCAGGTCACAGGTTCAGAGCATGTGGAGCTCCTTAAAAGTGGGTTGCTTGCATCCGAAGCATTTGCCACCTAATCAGCTCACATATCACCTACTTAATGTATGGGGATTTTACCTACAGGGAAACATATGGAAAATATCAAGGAAATGGTTTACTTCACTTGCCTGGTGTGGTAGTTTAAATGGGAAAATGGGTCTGAACACTTGCTCTTTTGTTTGTGGCACTGTACGGAGAGTTTATGATACCTCTAGGATGTGGAGTCTTACTGAAGGAATCATGTCACTGGGTGTAGGATTTTAGGGCTCATTTTCTTACTCCTATTTTTGGTCTGTTTTGTTGGTGTGACTGATAGGTGACACCTCTGCTTCCTGCTCCTCCTGCAGAGCCATACTACCTATCCCTGCCATGATGGACTCTGCAACCATAATCCAAATAAATACTTTACCGCTTAAGTTGTTTTTGGTTCTGGTATATTATCAGTATATTATCACATCAACAGGGAGATAATTAAGACACTTGGCGTAGTGCAAGTTAGACCTTGTCAGTAAAATAGCTCCATATCATCTTTACTTTGCCAATAGGGTATCAGAGGACTACAGCAACAGATGGCAAATTACAATGAAGGAACAACAATTCCATATCTCATATTTAATTTTATCATATCAATCTGAATAAGTTGAAATGAAGATTCCTAGGTCCAAGTCATAACTCAGAGAATCATGATGTGGAAGCTACTTAATCCTGCTTTTCATCCATCCTTCAAGTAGAGTATAGCATGCATTAGTTAATTTTAACTACTGAGACCTAACTAATAAAGACCTGGGATATAGTGTGGGAGAGCTACATCTGAATTTTTTTGGAGTAATGTTTTTGTCCACTGTGTAAAGATTATCCTTGTATTATTCAAATGCTAATTTCTATATCAATAGAGAGTTGAATACAGGCGTGACTCTGGGATTGCTGTTTTTATGAAGCATTAGCTGTTTCTGTGTTTTGTAAACATTCTTCTCCACCACTTTCTGACAGGTCAATAAAGAGGTCATCAGCCAGTTAGCTGGGGAGAGGAAACAGGAAGGCTGGACTTCCAATTCCAGACAAGAGTCTGAGGCAGAAGAGTCAGAAAGAAGTTGTTGACCATGAGGCAGGTGAGGGTCCAAGAGAAGAAAAAGGAGGAAGAAGAAGAAGGTTTCCATGAGGTCAGGAATGAGGAAAAGTCTCCAAGGGAATTCTCTTTGAGGACAGACAGCTACAGCAGAGCTAGACAAGGAGAGGTTAACCACAAGTAACTGTGGGCATATAGTTGGGAAATAACTAGATAGTATAACGTATTAGGAATATCTGTTCAGTTATTGTGTTCAAAGTTAGTTGAATAAATCAGGAGGTCTTCATCTCAATTATCTAGGAGCCAGCCAGGTTAGAAAAAACTGCCACTAGGCATGTGTCGAGAGAGGTTAAGTCTTGCCTGGTTATATTTACAGTGATGTATATATTCAGAAGAAAGTTATCATAACTGACTGAGTGTTCCTGTGAGTGTTTCATTGGATAATCCACACACAGGGCTAAGTCTAGGGCCTGATGGGTAATGTTAGCACCATCTATTAGCCTTGCTATCAGCTGCAGCAGACAACACTCATTACCTGAGTAAGAACAGAACCCTGGGTATCTCAATTCCCCTTATACTGCCTGTTCTTCATTATATACTGGTTCCCAGAAAAATTTGATATACCTACATCAAACTGAAATGGTCAAGTGCCTTCTTGCTCATCCTAACAAGAACTTTTCTTACATTTCCTGTCATCGTGTGTCCCCAAACAACCTCCCTCGGGTTTAAATTGGCCGTGTTCTATTTTAGCAACAGAATTTAGGACATATCTACCTCATTTTTTTTCATGACTCAAATCTAAACCCATAAACATGTGCCACAGTATATAAGTATATATAAAAAAACATAAGGTGGAGCCAGTGACACAAGAATTTTTGGAGTCTCACAAACAACACACAAATATGAACTAACAATTCCAGCCACTCCACTGTTAACATAACAGCATGCAGTAAAGATTAGAGAGTCTAGTGACGCTGAAAACAACCCACAGTGATGTAAATTCTACATTCAATTAGACTTGAAATGGAAGAAAAGATTACAGGAAGGTTATGGGTCCTGTGTTTGTTTTTAATTTTTTATTGAATATTTTATTTACGTTTCAAATGTTATCCCCTTTCCCCATTTACCCCCCAAGCAGAAACCCCCATCCTATTCCTCTTCCTCCTGCCGCTATGAGGATGTACCCCCAAACAACCAACCAATCCAACCTCCTGACTCTCAAATTCCCCCACACTGCAGCGTCCAGCCTTCACTGGACCAAGGACTTCCTCTCCCACCTATGCCCAAAAAGGCCATCCTCCCCTACATATACAGTTAGAGCCATAGGTTCCTCCCTATGTGCTCCCAGGCTGGTGGTTTAGACCCTGGGAGCTCTGGTTGGTTATTGTTGCTCTCCCCATGGGGTCACAAACACTTTCAGCTCCTTCAGTCTTCTCTCTAACTCCTACATTGGGAACCCCATGATCAGTTCAATGGTTATCCACCTCTAAATATGTCAGATTCTGGCAGACCTCTAAGGAGACAGTTATATCAGGCTCCTGTAAGCATGCACTTCCTGACATCCACATCAGCATCATCTACCTTTGGGACTGCACCTGGGATGGATACCCAGGTAGAGCAGTCTCCAGATAGCCCCTCCTTCAGTTTCTGTCCCACACTTTGTCTCCATATTTTCTCCCACTAAGAAGGATGACAGAAGCCATGGATGCTGTGTTTGTTAAGCAGTGTGGCAGAATCTGGTCTTGCCACTTGGAGAAACTTCAAATATTTACAAATGAAAATAGTTTATTAGGATAATAGGCTTCTTAAACTTTTCAAAAGTGTGATAAGGGGACTATAGAGATGTTTCTGTGACTAAGAGCACATGTGGCTCTGGCAAAGGACCCAGGTTCATTTCCCAGCATTCATATGGTATCTTACAATCATCTATAATTACAGGTCCAGGGGATTCAACATCCTCTGAGGATATCCACAGGCAACAAGCATACACAAATTCACATACATACATATAGACAAACAACAATACACAGAAGTTTTAAAATTATAAGAATATCAGAAACACCAATGCCATCTGGAAGCTTTTAAATGGGCAGAATTTCACACCCAGTCCAACTGGGGCTGTGTTTTAAGATATTGAAGGGTAATAAGGACAGGAACCTAACACTCAGTTCTAACAGTTTTCAACACATGCCAAACCTTACTTAATTTGTAATACTGCCCAATTTTCTCCCTTCCAAACTTATTTTAAAGTAAACTCCGTAGGTTTGTCATATAAATAGTAATTTTTTACAGGGAGAATCTTTAAAAGATAATGGTCATTTTAAAATAGCGGCAAGACATTGGTCACATCTAAAAACACAATTCTTGACTGAGTGGGCCTGCACTGATTTGAACAGGTAAGAAGGAAGGACATTGTGTTTGGGTAGAATCAGCAGAGATCTTTGTCCAGCATAGCACTGAAAATCCTCTTAGTGGTAAAGAATTGTGGATCACATTTTCTGACATGAGGCACTGTGCACTATCAACAATATGCCAAATAATATTTTCAGGCATTATTTGGGGAGACACAAACAAAACCTTTTTAAGGCGATAGGCTCATTATAGGAATGGTTTTCCAAATAAGTTACTGAAAGTTAAAGCACAACATACGCCAAACCAATGGGAACAGTCTGCAAAGAGGAAGCTTATAACCTTCCCAAGGAATTCAAGCTACAAACTAGAGATTTAGAGTAATGTCATAGCAAACGAATGTAGGATCAGAGCCAAGAAAAAGTAAGCAGACTGATTGAAGGATTAAGAAACACCAGGGAAAACTCCTAACTTGAGTCACTATCAAGGAGTCCTCCTATCAGGAATCAGATGACTGAATCTGCTATGTAAGCCTGAACTAATGAATCAGAAGATATTTCAGATCCTGAGGTGAAAGGTAGTTGTGTTGTGGTAGTATTAACTTGTATAATGTTTTTGCTTAGTACGTTTGGATATAGAGAAAACGAAGACAATCACTACGCAAGTCACACAGCTCATAGTGAAATGACTTGAATAAGGAATCTTAGTAAACTGTCAATTTCTGAGTCTACAGGGAGATCTAAAGACTGCGACAGCTTCAGGGAAACAAATTCAGATAGGCAGGTAAAGGTTAATTCCTGGAGAGCCCCAGATGTCAGACTAAGGAGCCAGAACTTAACTCCACAGGCAGGAGATATCCACAGAGTCTTTGATGGGATAAAAACACCCTTCGGGAAGGTGCATGTCACAACAGCAAGTCAGCAAGAATGAGAGCCCACAAGTGGGAGGTCGGGGAAGGGATGCTGAAATAATCCTGGCCTGAGGAGCTAAGCCCTCGAATGCTGATGAAGGTCAAGTGAATGTCAGTGTTGAGAGTCATAACATTTCTCTCATAAGTGCTTCTGCATCTCCCCTCAGAACCCAAAGTGCTTCTCGTCTCCTGTCAGAACCCCACGGTTGCCAACCTGACAAATCACCATCTGCTAAAAAGAAAGAGACAGCCCACACGAAGAGGAAATCTCAGGCATCGTGGGAAGGAAGAGATGACTCCAGAGCTCCACATTTGCAAAGTAAAATTCAGATCAACTGCTTTCTCACATAATGGGATGTTACTGAAGTGGAAGTATCACAAGATGGACCAAAAAAAAAAAAGGTTACCTCAGTTTCTTAAAGTGAGGTCAAGAGTTGGTGAGAGAAAACTATAGATTTATTTTGAATGGATGCCTTGATTAATCTTGTTAGAGTAGGAGCATGAAGATAAGAATGAACGTGGAGGAAGAATAAAGATGGGTTTGGAAAGGAGGAAGGCTGGGCAGGAGGTGCTCCTGAGGCTGCTAGAGAGACAAAACAGAGAGGAGGTGGCAGACAGCCATGGAAACGGGAAAAGAACAAAAGGACCATGAAAGCAAGAAGAAGTGCACAGATGTGATGACAGGAGGCCAAGCCACTCGGGGAGGTGAAGCTGCACCAGGACCTTTCAGATAGACGGTGCAATTAATTACCATACTTACGAGATAACTGACGTGCACTTGTGTGTCTCTGGGTGTAATCCAATTAAAGAACTGACTGTCAGCAAACTTCAAACCTGGCTTTTGCATGCAATTAAATTTCTATAAGTCAAACAGATCGTTTCTTAGACTCTGTCCCAAGTTCCTTGACAATATTAATAAATCATGCCCCAATTTATCTAGTTGATAATTAAGGTATTCAACGATGGGGTTCTCATAGGAGGATTGTCTTATAGCCACTTCCTGAAGACAGGGATGGAAAAGGGAAGCTCAGAGACACGGTTTGGGGTTTGGAAGATGCTCGCTGCTTGAGAGGGGTTGGGGCACTGGTAGGGAGGCAGGCAAGGGAAGCCTTCCAGAACCCTGAGGAGTGATGTGCCTTCTCTCACCTGGCTAACGATGCTGTCAGGAGCTGACTGGAGGATGAGTGAGGGGGATGGTTACTCTCTCTTCCTTCCTAATGTTCCCATTAGTGCATCACTTTCTCATTTATGATCTCCTTGACACAGGCTCTATTTACCTGGCATTGGGATTAATCAGCCAAGAGGTTGTTTTTTTTTTTTTTTTTTTTTTTTAGCTGCAGGTACCAGGCAAGCCGTGTAACTCAGCATGGCACCGTGACATTATCACCAGCTAAGCAATATTCGTTCTGTATGATCACTGTCTCCAGGGAACAGGACTTGAGGTGCGGAAGTCATAAACCATTCCCCTCACCCTCCAGCAGTTGTGTGACACTTTTCCTCAAGGGCAGGCACGGACAGCCATGTGATGGAGCTAGCCTGAGACTTACGAGCAGGATCAGCAAGGGAACTGCAGATCTTTCAATCAGCAGACGCTACGGGAAATGCCTCCCTCCTCAGACCCTATTGCAGGTGTTCTGTACAGCGCTTCCTGGGTTCCCCTCCACAATATCTGATTCTGTGGCAAAGAATTTCTCTCAAGGAGTATGAATTAGGAATCTTCTGGTCACCCCCAGGACAAATATCAACTCCTGATCAAAAGAATAGAGCACACCGAGTGTTGTAGTATATGCCTTTCATCCCAGCACTGGAGAGGCAGAGGCAGGCAGATCTTTGTGAGTTCAAGGCCAGTCTACCCTACAAAGAGATCCAGAACAGCTAGGGTTGTTACACAGAGCTACTATATCTAGAAAAACTTAGACTAGCTAGCTAGTAGATAGATAGATGATAGACACACACACACACACACACACCACACACCCTTAGAACCCTAGAAGAACAGATAGTTTTCTACTTGCTGGGTTTGTTTGGTTGGGATTTTTTTTTTTTTTTTGGTTTGTTTGTTTTTGTTGTTGTTGTTGTTGTAGTTTTTGTCAAAGACAACCTTAAAACATGTCTGTTAAGTGGAAAAGAAATTTTATTTGAGTTTGGTTTATATGATGATGGCTATATACCAGAAAAGGCAGAACTTTGGAGTTACTTTTTCTTCTCTCATCTTATTATATCCCCATAACTGAAAAAAATAACAGGATTTGATAGAATGAAAATGCTTTCTGGCACGTCACTAGATGCTGCATCTCTGATGGTTCAAACAGAAGCCCAGGCTGCTCAGGAGCAAATATTAGAAGGAGGGACTAAAACAGTAGTTCTCAATCTGGGGGTTGCTTCCCCCCTGAGCATCAAATGATCCTTTCACAGGGGTCTCCGGAGACCATTAGAGATCACAGACATTTACATTAAGAATCATAACTGTAGCAAACCTACATTTATGAAGTAGCAACAAAAATAATTTTGTGCTGGGGTCACCACAATATAAGGAATTGTTTTAAAGGGTCACAGCATTAAGATTGAGAACCACTGGTTTATAAGGTCGCAGCAGTAAACTAGATCATAGAAACAGGAATCACTGTCATATACTATAGATGGCATAATAAGTTTAAAGGTTTTAAAATGTGATCTGGGGCTTAGAGGACCCCAATCTGTATGAACTGCTTGTCTCCCCATTTTCTTTACAGAATAACAAGGTTTCTTTCTTGCAACTCATTGGCTATACTGCCTGAATACTCAAGAATACATTTTTAAACTTGTGGTTTGAGTATAAAATGTCCCCATGTAGGCTCATAGTGTTTGAATACTTGGGCCCAGTTGGTAGAGATTGTTCTAGAAGGCTATGAAAACTTCTAGAAGTAGAGCTTTGTTGAAAGAAGAGGGTCAATAAGGGAGGGACCATATTTCCTGTTCACTGGCTATTTCCTATTCACTGGCTATTTCCTGACTGCATATATGATGTGACCAGCAACTTCCTGCTTCGTGCTAGCATGCCTTCCTCACATTGACCGATTGTGTCCCTTCTAACTGTAAGCCATACTAAACTCTTCTTCCCTTAAATTGCCTCTTGGCAGGTAATTGGTCTCAGCAATAAGAAAAGCAACTAATAAATTTGCTCCCTACGTCTCCTTTTCACTAAGTCCTTTCCAAAACACTTTTGAATCAAAAAAGCTACTGACACGTGACCTTTGCAAGTCACTTAGCATTTCTCTGTGTCTTTTCGTTTATGATTGAAATGAATCAGTTGAACAAAACAATCTTTGAAGTCTTTTCAGATCAATAGCATGAGTCTAGAAAAAGAATATTCTAATTTCTGCATACCAAGTCAAGAAGTCAACTCAGTTGAAGTTCCTAAGCTAAATGAAGTGCAATGATTTTCTTAACTTTGCCCTAATGAGATGATTAATATCTACTAAACTCATAGGCTGTTCTTGCACCGTGAAATATGTATAATCTCTTATGTGGTTTAAATCAATAGCTATACACCATTAAATCAGATTCCCTAAGGCAAGCTTGACTTTCTGTTTGTTGTTGTAAGAGGAGACTGAGTCATTACTAGCAAATTGATAACTTTCTGTAATACTAAGAAGACCCATAGGGATTCTTTCATTACTGTAAGTATTTTCTATCTCAAGCCAGACTAATAAGCTTAGAAATGGAGGAGTATGTTAGTCATAACAATTCTCTACATCTCCTTACAGAGACGCCTGACTTTCACACCATAGCCTATATATTCAAGGACCTAGCAGCAGAAGTCAGACCTGGCTGATAGTCTTCTCGTTGGAATTCTCTGAAAACACATTATATAATAAGTATACAGGAAATACCACCAAAGATCCCAGCAATATTCCAAAGTAGGATAGAGAGGATCTTTTTAAAATAAACATCCTATGTGTTCAATGGGTTATTCAGCTTTCCAATAAGTATGCATTGAAACCATTCTCCATGTCAGACCAGAATTAAATTTCCTGGAGACTGGAGGAGGTAAAGAAGTCAAGTCATTGGTTTTTTATGATGTTATAATTAAGAGTGAAAAATGGATACTAATAATATCATGCACACCTACTGATATGTACACACACACACACACCTAAAAGTCATTGTTCTAGGACAATAGTTTGTCTTTCTTCTTTCCTTGTATTAGACACTTATGGATGTTAACATGAGCCACAGTCTAGGCTAAAGAAACAGTATCGGGACCATCTCTGAGACAGAAGAGAGCAGCAGAGCTGTGAAGTCTCTGTAGGTATGCTTAGAGGATAGGGAAGTGAACATGATGGAGAAAACACACAACACACAACACAACACACACACACAACACTACGTGTGCATGCACATCCATTGATGCCTATTAAATGAGGTTTGCATCCCCTTACCCTTGCAATAATTAAAGATTATGAGAGTGATCCTGTATTTGTAGTCCTCCTGCTTTATTTGGTTTCCACCAAAAAGTACTGTCTCAGTGACCTTTTCCAACTTCTCCAAGTATTATTTCTTTTCATTTCTAAAGCATTATTTTTTAAATGTATCTCATAATATGCATCAAATTAGCAATCTGAAAGCAATTGATCATGTCCATAATCATTTTAGGACTCAACACCCAGTGCTTGGAGATGCAGGGTAAGATCATTTGGCAAATTTCCTGGAATGATTTTATTTCTATTCTCATTGAGATGGCTGGGTTTTCTGGATAGTTTCTGTGATATTTTTAGGTAAAAAGAGAAGTATTTCATAGCCAGCCTCAGAAGGCGAATGACATCAGACCTATAGCTGTACTTCCAGGTTCTTTGATCATTACATTTGACTACGTATCTATCATTCTTATTGAGATGTCTTTGGCTGTTTCAAGCCTTATTCTTTCTAAACCTAGTCAATCCTCCATTCTCAACATTCTCTTTGCCAGATTCTCAGTATCAGAACCCCAAATATTTGCTTTTTCCAATCAGAAATCTGAATGCATTCATTATGTATATTTCTTCCCCAAATGTCATTCCAACCATTTTGAAACTATGTATGATCTAGTGATTCCTTTGGAAGAAAGAGCCCACGGTAACCAGTGATCATATTTTCAACCTTTCAGCAAAAACTGCGAGACCTTTTTCACTTGTCTATGAACAAGAGAATCTGAGGGATTCCATTAAAACTGTATTTTTTTTGTGTGTGTTTGTTCTAAACTGTACTCAAGATGCATAAAAACATCAGACACATGCCGAAGTATGTCTGCTGCTAAGGACTCTTGTGGTTGCCTTAATAAAAAGCTGAGAGTAGTATAAGTAAGAAAGGAAAAAATAAAGATAAGTTGCTATTGACCAAAAGCGACATACATAAATTAAATGTCTGGTCAACTGAAATCAGGACAAAAATACCACTAAGTCCCAAAAGTGGTGCTCATCTGTGCTTTTGATTTTTCTTTTGTAGCTGCATTTAATGTTCTCCCTAGAATTTCCTCTAGATAAAGACATGAACAGCTTTCTATTGTAATTCAAGTTTCTAGCACTTAGAAATCAGACTGACCTCACCAATAATAAGTTAGGAGAGGGAAGTCACTCCCTTTAAAGGAGCTCACTAGGAAACGTCTCTGATTGTCCCACTGCAATGCTAATGCATAACCAGAACAGAGACCTGTTGGCAAGTTAGACATGTTTTACAATGCGTATTGATAAAGAAAATAAGAATAGAACTGTTGTTGTTGAAATGACATCCTGTAGCTTCTCCACCCACCCTATGCCAACACCACCACTCAGCCATTTAGCACACCTCAGACTGTCTGTCCAATCTCGACCAATCACTGCTATACTCAATGCTCTAGAAAGAAAGCGATGGCTAATAGGACAAAAACATGACAAAAATCTCTCCACACAATATTCTGTGTGCAGAACAAGCTTACAGTCTGACTTTTTAATGGAAAATATGCTTCCCAGAACTACTATAGTACATTTTACCTCCTCAGCTGTTATTTCCCATTTAAGTGTCAGTATCAAGATTCAAAAGGCATTTTGTGCTTGTCAGGGTCATAGTGAGGGATTTGTAAAAGTTCTTGTTTTTGTAGGGAAGAGGTGATGATGAGGACCTTGAATAAAATCATTGATTTGTTTAAGACACCCATTTCTATGTTCTAGGAATGATGGTAAACTCTTTCTCTCGTTACATTGAGCAAGGACCATAGAACAACCCAACAAATCAAAGATGTACTCATTGTAAAGACAAAACTACAGCTCATAGAGAATAAACCTGAAGCTATGAGAGCTTATCCCTTTGTATCACTTCTGCCTCTGGGTTTACAAAGCCCTTACTCCTATCCTGAAATCTTGCTCCCCATTCTCATATTTTCAGAGCTGTGTTGTCTATAGTTCACAAGTAGGTTACTGAATTGACGAGATCATTCCAATCATGCAAGGAAGGAGGCTGAACTAGCGAGGCTTCTAACAAGGACATTAGGGAAGCAGATGCATGAGACATACAAAGCACCCCTGATGTTCTTAGAGACATGAGCTACAATTACAAACCGTTGGTCCTCTGGTTCATTGGTAGTAGGGCGGAGACATGGCTAATTAGTATCATAAACACATTTGGAAAGAGGTTTCTGTAAGACACCTTGGAAGACACAAAGATGGACAGATCAATTTGGTAGGAAATTCTCTTATTTATCGCATCTGGAAGCACCCTGGCTGAGTCCTAATTTGACTGTGCAGTAAAGAGGATCTCATAAACAGAAATAGTAAAGAAAGGATGGGGAGATCAGGGTAGATGAGTCAATACTGTTGGTAATGCGCCATATGATAGAAGAGTTGAAAGCGGGGGTGGGGGATGAGCTGTTTGAGGAAGGACTGAGGTGTGAAGATTATTAGTGAGCTTGACACTTCTCCTTCTGTAATAGTCAATGAATATCCATCACTAGGGAGATTTTCCAATTTATCATGAGATTATGCATGGTAATCTAGGAGAAGTCAAAAGTATCATTGGTTTAAAATGCTAACAATATATCTCCAAGCTCTAGAGGATAGTATACTGGCTAGATACCCTCATGAACACCTGACTGAACTTACACCTTCCAGTATGGCAGAAAGGCATATTGCATTGTACTGCTTACTAACTTAGAAATGATAAAAATTGTATGTACAGGAAGTTGGAAAGATGACTCAACTTTTAAGAGTGTACACTGCTCTTGTGGAGGAACCAGGTTCAGTTCCCTGCTCCCCTCAATGGTGGGATCCCACATCTCTGGCCTCCATTGGCACCTGTACTCATCTGAAGGAACCTCACATATTTATATCTAGTAAAAATACATCTTTAAATTTCCACAAGCCAGAACATGGTTTACATGGTACACATACCACTGTCCCCACCCTAAGGGTGAAAAATAGATTTGAACAATGGTTGATAAAGCCCTGTCTGTAATTATAAGAAATGAGACCTTGGCACCTTCAGCCAAAACCTGAAGTGAACAGTTACTGAGGCACCAACTCCCAGATTTCTTTCTACTAAAATTCTTTTCATGATTTCTCTTGTAGACATCATGTTTTACTTAAATTCAAAGAGAAGAATGATTTGATCTATTTACACATTTTATATTCATATGTAATCTGAAAAACTGATCACCATTGTGACAGAATTGGTGCACTTATGGTCAGGTTAAATGGATAGGACGCATAGTTCAAATGCTATGACTTAGGCATTCTGCACAGCCAAGAAATAAAATGAATGTGCAACTCCCACTGGACACCAACAGTATATCAGGAAAAGCTTAGTTTGGTTACTGAAACCTTTCTCATCTGAACCCATCTGTAGAGATTGAGCAGAAGACAAAAATGCAAACTGTCTCTGCATTCCTGCATCTGTCAAATGTGAAGACTGAATCTCATTCTCTATTCAAAAGTATTTCAGGTAGTTATGTTTTGATGAAGCTTGACTATTAAATCTTCCCACATAACAAGATGGAGGTCCTCAGAAATAGAATGAGTACGTTAAGTCCTCCTAATGAAGTGAAAGTATCATCACAAAGACTCAGTAGCTCAGATAAATATCCATACATATGGCCACTACCATGCCAGCACAACTGGGGTTTGGCAGAAGAATGAATGGGAAGCCTGTGTAAGAGTCATTTTAACAGATCAAAATTAAATAGGAGTGGCACTTACAGTGTTAGATCATTCAAAGTTTCAGGGTCAAGAAAGCTTCTATATATATGTAAGGCCAGGGTTCATAAATTGATGGTAAGAGTCACTATTTGCAAATTTGGCTGTCACTCCTCTACCTTGTGATCCTTGTCAATGGTAAGACTCATCTCTCTTCAAAAGCTATCTCACATTTGAGGATCATTAAACCTCTAATGTGTTTTGCAACAGACAAATAGGTTAAAAAAATAGCATTTCAAGGATATTGACAAGCTGGAAGCTCTACTGGGAAAGTCTTGTTAATAGAGGTTTAACTTTGTGGTAAAAAGAGGAGCTTTGAGTAAATGGCAATATCCCTCTTGTATGTACATACACACACACACACACACATACAGGGCCATATCATAGGGAGGGGGTGAAGTGAAGAGAGAACAGTTGAACTCAAAGAAGTGAACTTAAATATTTTGCCTCCAAAAATTGGAGGAGGACCTTCTTGAGATTTTTGCCATCTGGCCCAGAGATTCATTCTTTTATTTAACATTATTTACATATTTGTTCTCAAAGGACCCTCCAGTGCCTGTAAGATATGCTGACACCCCTAGGCTAGAACTGACCTGAGAGTCTTCTCTCTGAGATCTAGCTTTCACTGCACCCGAAGACCGAAGACTTGCTAGAAACTTCTTAAGGAGGAAAGAAACCAAAAGTCCTCCCCAAGTATGACACTATGAACATATGTCATATGTTCATACATACACTATGAACCATAACAACGATCAGCACGGCATGACAACCCAAAGGATACAGTAGTGGCATGCGCGCACTTAGTGGTAACCAATAGCTCTCCAACTGGACTTAAAAAAGGGAGCCCATACTTGGTATGGAAATTTGAATGACTACTAGTGACATCATGGCTATTGAAGAATCACTAATTTACTAACCTAAAATACTCTCTAACAATATTCTATACACATTTGTCCATATACCCACAAATAAGTGTACTCTTCACCCCCTCATCAAGGAAACTTCTCTTTGTAATAGACAGAAACTATGACAGAAAACAACAAACAATTGAAATACAGAACTGTGAAGTCTGAGTGGGTACATCCACAAAACAATACCCACGCTCGAGGCTCAGGGAACATTTCAGAAGAGGTGGCTAGAAAGATTGCAAGAGCCAAAGGACCAGGGAGTTTGTCCCCAGATCCAGTCCCCAGAAATTTCAGAAGCCACACCGTAGCTCACAAGACTTCCACAACAGGCAAGGAACAAGGACAACAACAGACATGCCAATGTGGTCTGCAAATCGGGGAAAAGTCTGTGAGGCCTCAACACTTTAGAAACAACTACAGGCAACTAAGGAATGCTGAGGGGGCAGAAATCATCTCCCGCACACAAGAGCACACCAATTGGTTGCCCAGTACCTAATGGTCAGCCCTGAAAACATACTACAAGCAACATACAAGCTGAGTAGGTTGGACTTAAGCATTTAAGAATTTATACACACACACAGTGAATAAAGAAACATGAATCTGAAAAAGACTAAGGAGAGGTAAATGGGAAGGCTTGAAGGAAAAAGGGGGAAGGGGAAATGGTGTAATTAATCTCAAAAAATAAAATAAATAATTTTTAAAAAGAAATACTGCTGGCAGAACCAGCTGCAGCATCCAATTCAAAGTGACAAGAAGTTCTGTAGGTAATTGCTTTCTCCTTTCTGTATGTCCTGAATTTTGCTAGGTAAAAGATCTGGGCATAGACTCATGTCTCATTTTGGTCAAGGAAATTACTGGTAAAGAACATTTCAAGTTCTAGCACATCTGCTCTTAATCACTCAGGTTCTATTTATAAAGAAGGCTGATTCTTGCTGTTCTCTATCTGGTCATTTATGTTTAAAATTGGAAACCAAAGATATTAAGCTAGTCTTTCAAAAGGCTCACTGTGCACCACACAGTCCCATGTGTTGTGAGTTATATAAGCAATTACATAGCAAATGATGTCCCATTAGTATATACGTTCAGAAAGAAAGAGTATAGGGCTACTGCTCATTTCAGGGATACATACAGCCTGGATGGCGGGACTAGAAGTATCAAACAACTCTAATCTGTTTGCATTGCAATCTGGCTCCCAGGCTTACAAAGGCTTGAATAAATATTGGCATGTTTTATAAATGAGCTATGGGAGCAGGGAAACCTAGTGTCTTTCTCAGATGAAATCAGTTGCAGGCAAAATCCTGAAAAAAAAAAATACCCACGAAGCTGAAAATATTAAACATTGTATCCTTCTGCAAATGATTCAGTCAATTCTTATAAAATTCCTTTGAGGTAAATATCCACAAAGGAAAATTATTCTTAATTGCTTTAGTTAGAGAAGTTAAAAGAAATGTGTTTAATGTGTCCCGAACAGAACTTGAAAGAACTTTGTGTGTTTGTTTCAATTTGAAGACCTCTTTTTCTTTCCTTTCAGAATTCTTTAGCTATTACCAAAGCTAGAGAAGAAAAGAGAAGTCATCACAGAGAATTGAACCTGAAAATGCATGATTTTTTTTGTCCTAGAGAAAATATAGCTCCGAGAGAGCGCGGCACGGGCAAAGGCCCCGCTCTGTAATGTATGTATCCCTGGTATTATTGAAAGTGTTTCCGAGGTCTGAATTGACTCATCAGCCGCTCAATAATCTAAGGCAAATGGCTTCACTTTGTTTGCATGGGTGTGAAGGGTAAACGATAAAGGAGTCTCCCTGTAACAGGACGGTGCATATGAAACGGATGAACGCCCCCACAGCATAGTTCTGCACCCAGCACACATTTCAAGTGTAACAGTGATGGGTAATGTAGCACTTGTTAGGCGTGGACAAACCCTTGCCTGATAGCTACTGACAGGCATGCTCCAGCTAAACCTGAAGCATACACAGAGGACTCAGCTTTCCACTGAATGAAGAAACTAATTAATATGATGTCCTGTCTTCTAATCTCTGATGACAGGTCAACAATAATATGTTCTTATTCCCCCTCCCCACCCCTGGCCTCCTCCACTCCTCCCTTCCCCTCAGAAAAGACGCCAAAGTGAAACCATGACAGACTTTCTATTTAGAATGTAAAACACTAGAAAAGATGCCAAGGAAGTGACTTTAGAATTTACGCAAAACTTTGAAGGGGTCTTTATAAGAGCAAGCTATAGATAAACCCCCAAGAGCAATTAAGTGAAGCAGTGTGATGGTGATGCTGAAAGAGAGAACTGTTTTAAAACATCAAACTTCTATAAGCATCTCAAGCTGACTGGGAATTCCTGTCCAATATAATGACACGTTCCTGTCTGTACTATGGAAATTTCACAAATTCCAACGATCTAAGAATAGTTTCATAGTTTTTATTATGGGTCAAAGTGATTTAACTGGTTTGGTCTTTTCCTGTCTCTCCAATTGGCTGAGCTCTGTTGTTTCTGGAAGGATTGGAAGCAATCTTTCTGGAGGTCCTTCAGCTTTATCAGGAAGGAATGGGCTCCCCACCCACGTCACTATCTACTGATTAACGACTAAGAGTTCAGCAGTTGACCGATGTTTTCAAAAGATCATAGAAACATCTACCACTGTAAGCTAAGTTAAACAGAGCTAAACATCCGACCACAAGAACTGAAGGTTAAACAAACATAATTTTTCACAGGATTAAATAGAATAAAGATACTTGCTAGCAGCTGAATCTGGGAAGGCTGTGACATAGTAGTAATGCTGATGACCTTACAGAGTTCCCAAGGAGTGATATCATGAGTGACATCATGAGGATCATTTTGGCACAAGAATTAGTGACTCCATTGACAGACATGCCCACCCCCATGAAATGTGTGTGATACTTTAACCAACTGACAGATTGTTGCTTTTCTTCTTGCCATGTTATATTGCTCTGGGTGGTTACACCCAGTAAGAAGCATAGAAATAATGTTCTTTGATCGACATTAGGCTTTATTGTACAGTTAATTATCCCAAATAATAACTGCATGAACACTGTATAGAATCCAAGACAGACAAGTCAGACAGCAATGAGACTGGGACAGAACATTTTCAAATAGTCCCCTTGTCACATTTGGTCGAAAACTCAACGACAAATTTCCTCCTTGAGCAACTGAGATGCTCTTAAAAAAAAAAAAAAAGTATCTTTTTACCTTTGTATGGGATACCCTTTATTAGTAAAGACAAGACAAATCCCTTCAAAATTTAGACCAGTAACTAACATTCTTAAGGTCACAGAGAGTTCTGCTGTAAAAATCCAAGGAAACCAGAAAAAGAAGCATTGTATGGTAAACACGCGAGAATTGTACAGGATTAAATGAGATCTGGTATATGGAGCAAGTAGCAGAAGTCCTTACCAAGGGGGAGCAAAATAAGAATTTGTTAAAAGAAGCAGTGTGGCACTGGTTAAAACTAAGGACACTAGTAAGTCTCTTTGGAGGTCAAGTAGTATTCACAAATTCAGAAATACCTACAGTGGTTAACAAAGAAGATCTATTTTCTATCAACCTGGGCTGGAGAAATAGTACTCGTAAAAATCCAGGAAGCATGTAAAATTTTTTCAGTATGATGTGTTGCTTGCTATAAAACATTGACAAATCAACTTAAAATATATTATCAAGAAAAGTCTTAATAAATCCTTATTATGTTTATTTAATGTAAAAGCTTTTATTAGTGGAAAAAAAACCACACTCATATTCATATTTGGTCATTGTTAAGTACGAACTCAGAAAAAATGTATAGAATGAAATGGTTTACAATTAGGAAAAAGAAAAAACATTAAAAATACAATGCGGTTGACTGAGCATATTCCCACAGAAAGATTTTAACCTACTAGGTAGCATGTAGCCTTATTTAATGCAGGCAGAGACTTGTGGTTAATGTCACAGGACAGAGGGTTTCCCATGTCATTTGAGTCAAATGTTTCGTCACTTTTAGATAGCTCTGTTACCTATCTGAGACATTCAGCCCCAAATGAAACACAAACCTAAAAACAAAGAGAATGCTGACAGAGAACATTTCTGATGACTTAAAATCCACATCAAAAGGAATCTAAGATAGTTCTTGACATGTGTTACGGCTATGCTCCTTCCTTCCTCCTTCTCTTCTCTTCCTTCTCCTCTTAGCCCCCTTTTTTCATCTTATGCATCTTTTTGTGTTTCTGAGGATGAAAATTAGGACTTTACACATGGTACATAAGTGATCCTCCAGAGTTACACTCAGCCTTATCTTTTGACTTTTAGCTGCAAAGCAAAGATTTCCAGCTATTAAGGCATCAATCTGACTTGACTTCAAATTTTTGCTTGCAAAAGAGATACACTTAACTAGGTTCAATTTTTCCTTCTACTACGAACATAGTTTTTAAATACTTTTGGGTCTACCTTGAAATAGGATATTATGAAGAAGACAGGTATGTAAATCTAGCTGCACAAAGAAAAGAAGAGAGATGAGATCCCACCAAACAGTCTTGGGGGGACTGAGGGCTAAGAGCTTCCAGAGTATATGTGGGAGTCTCTCTAGACAATCACTCACCTGCTCAGTATGTTTCCTTATCTTTTCTATCTATCTTGTAGACTTTGCTAAAAAAGAAAAGAACAGCTCTTAAGGCATTTGGACAAATATAAAGCTTTCTAAATTCAAATTCTTTGCTCTAGTTTCAAATCCAAGTCCATCATAATGACGCATGATCTTAAAAACACACACCCCAGACAAAGAAAAAAAAAAACAGATTCCATAACTCCTGATGCCATCAAGCCAAAAGTACAGTGAACTCTTAAGCATACCCACGCTAATTATGCTTACAATGAGCTCAGAAAGAAAAAAGGTACAGACAAACCAGGCGGTTACAGACCTCCTGTTATGGTTTAAAACCTCTAGTCATAACTTTTACACTGTCTGTGATGTGGCGAAATCATTTGTAGCCTGTTACTGGGAAAAACCATCTGCACCTTATGAAACAATAGTGAAAAGCAGTAATAAGTTGCTCTACCTGAAAAAGACAAAGCCTTGGATAAAGTCTTAAACAAGAACCCCAAAAGTAGAAAGAACTCTGAGAAACATCTAATATCCGGAAGCAGGTTGGCAAGCTTTCACGATGGATGTCTTCCTCTCCCTACTCCTCTGCTCTCCTCCTCTTCCACTTCTTCTTCCATTTCCCCTTGTGTGTGTGTGTGTGTGTGTGTGTGTGTGTGTATGCACCCACGTGGGGATCAGAAGTGAACCTCAGGTGTTCCCTTGGTCACTTAAATATGAATGTTTTCATGTATCCCCTTTGCTGTATGTCTAGAGCTCACTCATTCCCCTAATTAGCTGGCCAGTGACCCAAAACCCCAGGGGCCTACATGTTCCTTCCCGCCTTTCTAGCTGGGAATGCAATAAAATGCCAATGTCCAAGGCTCTTTTTATTCTGTGTCCTCTAGGACTGAACTTCACTGTCTTTCACTGCAAACACTTGACTGCATGAGCCATCTCTCTACCCTCACGAAGTTTCCTCTCTTAAACTAATTTAGGGTTTCTGTTCTGAGGTTTTTAAGGTCATCCTTGTTCCACTTGTGTGGGTTCTGAGGCACAGTGACGTCTCCTTGCAGCAAGGGAAGGCAGAGTTGCCAGTTTCAAGCTGTGTGTATGAAATCCCCACATTCTCAAATTTCAAATTTCCTCATGAAGCAATGATGATAGACTATTAAATACTGGTACAACTAGGGTGGAGAAGGACTCCAATGGAACAGATTCTGTGGTTATCCCAACACAAATCATACTTTATAAATATTTGAACTAGATTTTTTGAACTTATCTCAAAGAATCCAGCCTTCTAATTTGGTCCTCTCCATCTTCTGTCACCCTTCAAATATAGAATTAAATCAAGCAAAGAAATCCTTGCGGGCAGGAGAGGGAAAAAAGGGGAAGAATCCTTTGAGACAAGCCAATTTGATAACAAGAAAAGATTTCTAGCACTCAGTCATTAAAATCTAGGCTGGGCAGAAAGACAGCAATCATCAAAGGGAAGGGAAAAAAAATCGCTGTATCCTCAGGCAGGAGGACTTACGAATGGGTATTTAACAGGTCTTTTCTATTACCATTTTCCAAACAGCATGCTGACTTTCTGTTGGAAGATTTTTATGTTGGTTTTGCCACTAAATGATTCACTTTGTCTTATAAGAGGAAATAATGTTCTTTTCATAGAGACTTGGGGTTGAAGAAATATGTCCTTGCTCTGCAGAACACAAAGCAACAGTTTCTAATTGTTTAATTTACTTAAGCAGTCTTTCCTAGCAGTCACTATGCTGAGTTTCACCTGTGTTTCTTCCCAGTCTCTCTGGTTATAACCAGATACCCGCTTTGTGTTCTGTCCTGGCACTAACTGAGCACTGTCCCCATTAGGACCTTCCGTCCACAACTTCCATTGGAAAAGTGCCTGTGGTCCTTGCTATGCTTTGCTATGCTGGGCCCAATGGTGATATTTGATATTCAGTGTATGTCTCTCCTAGCACAGTAAAACTCCTCGCAAAGATTCCCTTATGGATTAAAAATTCTAATGAAGGAAGACAAGGAGATGTCTTTGGGCCAATAAATAATTCATTGAAATGAACTAAACTGTTTCTCCAAAAGCTTGATCCTCTTGGTCTCTGGGTTTTCAGTAATGGCACCTGCATCTGACTGTAGGGTTCAAAAACGAAGGGATTTCACAGCTTGGTCCTTTCCACAGTCTCTTTCCAATGTCTCAACCTCAATCCAATGCTGCTGGCTCAGTCATCAGTTATTACTGGAAAAACAAGAACCAGAAGGAAACCAATGGAGAAGAGAGGGCAGCAAAATCATAAGCATGACTAGTAGTGCCTCCCTTCAACATCAGCCCTAAAAGGTGACGTGCAGATAAATACTTCACATTCATCATACTTGCAAATGAAGTTAGGTAGACAGACATATACAATATAGGTCAATATATGACATAGATCAATATGTAATATAGATATATGTATGAAATTTGTTTTGCTTTCAAGAAAGGGCCATGACAATTTTTAAACAAACAAGTAAATAAATAAATATGAAATGGACTGTGGTCGTGCTTATTTTTAAGGGAAACACAGCAACTAAACACAGCTATAGCCATGCCCTACAGGTAGAACAACACACGTACAGACATGCCTTGAAGAAAGATGAACCATTTTTGTATGGAGGAATCCACACAGACATGGAGACAACACTGGACTCCAGGAATGCATATGAAGTAGAGAGAAGTGCTCTGGGCCGTGAGAGACATATGAATGTTTAAACAATTTCAGCTCCTGAAGTATGGATGAAGAATGCATGTTGAGCTTTGCACAGGAGCAGGACCACAGCACGGGACAGTGGATACCAGGAGAAAGTATCTCCCTTTTTCCTGCAATGACAACTACTGGAAGAAGCGAACCAACCAGATTTCTGTTTTAGAACAGTAGCTACAAGCATAAATCAGTACATATGAGATTTGCATGCCTCAAATACCAAGATTCTGATTCAAAACACCTGATACGATTAGAAAGGCCTTGTGAAACTTAACTGAATGCTGACGTTCTCTTAGGACTGTGAAGTCTTTACCACCCCCGCCCCTAAATTTTGCTTCAAGTAGGAAATTGCAGCTGCCACACTAAGCAGCATAAAAAGGTCAGTTAAGTGGTTCTGACTCTCCCAATATTCTTGCTATAAAACTGGGAGGTCTTTGCAAAGGCTATAATATCTGACCCGAAGTCAGTCTCTGTAGAAACTTACAAGGCATGGCCAACTTTGGACGCAGCCACGCATTCTAGATTTCAATTCAGTGTATCCTCAGTTCTCCACAGGGAAGAGAAACAGCCAACATAACTCACCAGACACATTATTCTGTGTTCCTCGGGGTCAGGAGTCTGAGAAGCTGTACCAATCTTTTGATGTGTTTTAAAAAGCAGAAGAAAAACATTAATATTGAAAAAAAATTGTTTAAGTAAATTACATCATTTTGTTTCAGTAGTAATACATTCACAAATACATTTTTATTCTACTTTCATGGTGAAGTATGACTCCAAGGCCAAAGGTATAATGGTCTATAGAAGTCAGCCTGGAGTCCAGAAAGGAATGGTTGGAAAAATCCAATGACTGAAATGGCTTACAGTGGACACTGCTATCTGTTCTATGGACATCAGAGTGTGGGAAAGGGGAACCCATAGATCATAGCAATAGGAAGAAAAGGAATAGAAAAGAGAGAGACTGCATCCAGGGAAGAAGTCATTTGGGTTTCTAAATTCCTGTATTAACTGCTGGTATGTATAAACCGTGCAGGAATGTAGTCGTTAATTATGATCAGGTTCCCTGGGGGATCCACTACACTCTGGGGCTATTATTTGGCAAAAGTACAAGAAAGATCATAAAGGAAAGAAGATACGATACATCTCAAATGATCCCTCAATTATGATGGGGACTCCACATTTGGATTTTATAAGGTTTCAGAGACAAGGCCATCTGGCTCTGTTTTACAGAGACTCCAGAAGTTAGAGGGAAAAAAAAAGTAGTTCTTCAAAGTACAACAAAACTTCTATAGACAAGGTCAAAAAGTTTGAATCCTGTAGAACATGTGGAATAATTCTTTTGGTGGAAAACTGCCCACTCATACTTTATAGGTTAGGATGTGAGCTTAATTTACTTGTACCTTTCTGCCTGAAACTGTATTAATTTCATATAATGACAATGTATTCTTTTGCTAATTAGAAAATCATGCTTACAACAGTTTTATACAAAATGTGCTTGGGTTGGGCAGATGGCTCACTGACTGGGAGCAATGCTGTGTGAGCTGGAAGACCGGAGTTCAAATCCCTATCATCCATGTAAAAAGCAGAGCATAGCTGTGAGCACCTGTAACCATACACTACAGGGTGGAAACAGGAAGGTTCTGGGGACTTGCTTGCCAGCTCAGCCAAGACAATGAGTTCCTGCTTGAGTTAGAAACCTTGCCTCTTGGAATAAAATGGAGAGCAACATAGGAGGACCCCTGTATTCCTTGTCTGCCCTCTGCATGTGCAGTCACAAGAGCATGCACCCGTATACTTGAGCATGCACTATGTCACCCAAACACGGAGAGCACATGAGCTCACACAAAAGCACAGCACACAGCACACACAAATGCACAATTTTTACATAAAGATAATCAATCTTCTTTTCATATTCACTTTTGTTCCTTTGATACTTAAAACCTGTAATACTTTCCCTCTGCTCTCAGTGCATTCATTACTCAAATGTATCCTGCTCCTCCACATACTCTGCCCGGGCATTTTGTTATTTCAGCAAGTTCCAGTGTCGTTCCCACATCATGTCTTTTCTCAGGATGGCCCCTGAGATCAGAGTTCCATCTGTCCATAGGCCCTTGCCCTTGTTCTGGCCAGCTGCTCTTGTCCAGATCTCAATGTAGGACTGTTCCCTCCTTGTAAATCTCTGAACAAATACTAAAAATGTTCAGCTAGCCTGAGGGACACCTTCTAGAAATATGTGCAAGACAGAGAGGGCGACACGTGAGATTCACACAGAATTTACAAGGTAAGTTCTCTCTGACTTGTTTTTTTTTTTTGAGTCTTTGCAACCTACAGAGCAAGTGACCAAAGGACAGAATAAGATGATACAAAGTCAATCAATCCAAGAAGGAGGTTCCTTACAGAGGAACAGGGGATAGGTTCACAAGGTGCAAACTAGGGTTGTGTGACTTAAAACTAAATTACTGTCTTTTAACAGGCTATTCTACATATTGCACATCCTTGACTCATGGACGAAAGTAAAACTTTCTCGCTTTTTCACTTCTATTACTGGGAAACTCCATATTCTATCACCCAAGAAAAAAAATTCCTCTTTGTTTTAAGCTAAGCATTGAAGTTTATCTTTAATGTATTATTCAGGTTGAGATCTGATGAATTAATCAGAACCCTTTTGTACTGGGAGAATAGAACTCGGCTCTCGGCTAAATAACACCAGATGCTCCAAGTTAGATTCCGTCAAGAGGATGACAGTGTTGAGCATCATTGTTAATTATGCAGTAAAATTATGAGAGTCTAAAAGAAATTAATATAGATTTTTGAGGAATAGAAAAGTTTTCAGTCCCTCGGGCATATACAATGTTGATACAGTTCTAGCACCAGCCAATGTCTCCTGTGAAGAGGGAATAACCAACAAACAAATGTAATATGCCTCAGCTCAGGGTTTTGGCTTCGGGCTCCTTTAATAAGGGATATCAGTATATTAAATTGAGTTGTTCAATGAGCACATATGCAGATCCCAAGTGTTTCAAGGAACCTGGCCCAATGGTACCTGATCTAGCAGGAAGACATCTAATCAACCAGAAAATGTAATTTAAAAAACTAGCCTAAAGGAAGGATTCAGCCAAAACAAATACAATTGTTAATCTTTGTGTAGCCTTGATATTGGTAATTTTAACTCAGGACTGCAGCTTACATATAGATAAGTTTCTTCCTTCTTTCCTTGGTTTTTATCTCCTTCTTTCCATTCTCTCTCCCTTCCTTTTTTATCTCTGATTTGTTTCATTCTTTCCCTCCCACTCTCTTTGTTTCTTCTCATCTCTTTTCCTTTCTGGCTCCCTCTCTTCTCTGCCAACCTTCCTCATCTGTTTGCTCCCTTCTTTCCTCCCTTCTTCCCTTACTCTGTCCCTCCCTTGTTCCCTCCTTCCCTTTCTGACAGGCATTCAGAGGAAATAGTCAATTTTGAACACTTTACAGAGAAAAAAAAATCAAGTGTGAGAAATGAGTCAATCAATAAGAACAGGATGGTAGTACTTCTCCATAAGGAAAAAATCCTCTTTTTCTACAATCAAAAGAGGTTGATTTCTGTGAGAAGAATCTACAATACTGCTTTCTGATTTTGCAAGATGTATTTTGATTGTAGAGCAATTGAGTAGAAACCCCAGTGACAAGAATGTCACTCCATTTAAGGCATTATTTCTGGCATCTTCTAGTCATACTAAGGGTAGGCACAAAATGGCTTTACTGGAACCTTTCCTCAAAACTGAATCCTGGACAGGAGTTAAACATGTCCACAGTGGAGCCCAATCCTCTATGGCACAAGATTCTAGGATGTATACTGATAGCTTAGTCCATTCTTATAGCACAGAAAAACATGGCTGGAACCAATACCAAAATCTAGGACTACTCAAGAACAACACACTATCTCAGGCATTGCAGAGCCCAGAGGAAAACTTTGTTGTGCCAGAGAAGAAAACTGAGACTTGGCCCACTAGTCAACCCACACTCTTCCTCTCAAGTCTTTAAAACATCTAGATGAATCTTTCTGCTTGCACTTCCTTCAGTCTTTATTTTCCAAATCATTTACCAGGTTACATAAGAAACAAAGCTCCCCTTTCACTTCCTCCTTTTATCTTCTCATTCCACTTCTATTCAACCCTTTTTTTTTTCTTTCCTCTCATGAATCAAAACCGAGCACTACTTAGTAAGCACTGGACATTGCTTTTGATACTAGACAGAGCGACAAGAAAGAAAATCTAGAATGCCATGCTTGCTCATGAAATTAACAGGTTACTGAGGACAACACACAAATGATGGGGAAAAAATCAGAAAATTTTACACCTTTCTTGTCTTCATATTTCAGTGATGATAGCAGTAAAGGTCATAAAAATATCAAGCCCCAAGCTGAGAGGCATCTTGACATGCCAAAGGCACAGAAAGCTATCAGCCTGTAGTATAGAGGAAAAACTTGGAAACTATTCAGTCTGAGGTAGACTGTAAATGTGTATATGGTTGTCAGTATTGTTGACTACACTCTGAAGGTTGGGACTTTCACAAGAGAACCACTTAATCCTGATCCTAAGGACACAACTAATATTGGTTCTCAGAGGGTCTTGGGTCTCCTGAACCTCATTTGCATATCAAACTGGAGACTGATGTTATTTTCCTAAAGTATGTTTTCCCGATGATACTGTTTTAAATAACAGATTGAATCAATTCACTTGGAAACATATGCTGTGGCAAATGTTTTCAGGTATATTACTAATCCAATATATACAAAAGGAAAATCTCTAAGATGCAGTGGATAGCTCAAGGCACGCTAAATCATGACAGGGAGAACCCGAACTCCATAAAATTGATGCTAATTCTGTCTTATCACTATTCATTTGTTGACTTGGCCATTAACAGTATGATTGACACAAAGTCTTCAGTGGTCTTTACCATCTTTATGCACTGCTCACCTCAATCTTATGACTTACTGAAGCTTCACAAAGCTGGCTTATGATGTCTCCTTAAATGGAATTGTGGGACACTTCAGCTTTGGTCCAGACCATCTGGTCCATGATAGAGCTTTTGGTTTCTAAAAGACTTTCTAATTTATAGACATTGGTAGATTTAGTTACCAAGGTGATAACACAGCTCTTCCCTGTCTGGTTCTTAACCTTCCCAAGAAAGCATACCGGTTGCCTAGGGAAGACATATATCACTTCTCCCCAGAGGATCTGTTGGATAGACAGTTGTGGGGATGGCACTCCAGTCCAAATCAAGAATCCCATTCCTGCTCAACAAGTTTTCGAAAAAGCTACATCCCAGGGCATTAAGAAGATGATGTGTTTCTTCTAAGGAAGTGACCGTACAGATTATCAAGGTACAAGGTTGATTCAGAAAACCAAAGGAGCACTTTGAAAAACCCTGGATACAGATGTAAATACAAAGTCTACAGAACACACCAATGCATGTGCTCATCAGATTCAAGTACCACTTAACTGAGCACCTGGTTTGCAGCTGTATTCACGATTATCATTTCTTCAAAGGAGAAGAAACAAAAAGACACAGGTTAAACTCCAGTCAGTCATCCTAGTTATGTAAGACCTTCAGAGCAGAAGCACGACTGAAGCCTTCAACCTGTTTCTTGACTCTCAAGGATTTATCACTGCTGTCCTCTCACTTATTTACATGAATTCCTCTTCGGCTACCTGTCAAGTTCTTTAATAGGAATTGAACGTTTTATGTTATAGTCTGGTAAAATGGGCTCTTATCAGAGCATTAGTAATAGGGAAAGTTTGAAATCAGTAACTGACTGAAGTCACTTTACACTTCTGCTTAAGTTGCCTAAAAACTCATAGCAAGGAGAGAAATTCTACTCACCCTCCTGTTCACATTTTTACTGATAGTCATGTGCTTCACCATTAAAGACAAATATGAGCAAAGCAAATATCACCTACTTTCTGGATACCAAGTAAGGGTGAATGATACATGTAACTGCAGAGCCCATTTTCAATACGTAAGTTAAAAGCCTTTGGGCAAAACCATTGCTTTTTTTTTCTCACTTAAATCCGCTCAATCACCACTCAGCCTCTCAAAACACCTAAGTTAAATTCTCTTATTTAAACTCTAATTGGGGTTTTCACTAGTAGAGTTCTGACACATTAGCCTCTCCAAATATCTAACCCTAACTTAGAATTTTCGAAAGCATACTCCCACAGAAATCCACTTTACGCACTCATGGTTTATTACATTGAAATAAGAACAGCTTTTAGTGGGCTTTGGCCATTACCAGAAACCTTTAAAAATCTTTATATTTTATAATTCCCAGTCACATTAGCCACCAGTAAAAGAGGTTAACAGAGAAAGGTTAGGAAACACCTGGAGCAACAAATGCAGAGTGAACCAAAATGAATGGTGATTTCTTACAAAACGTGTATGGTCCCTGAATCAGAAGCAAAACTTTGTGTGTGTGTGTGTGTGTGTGTGTGTGTATGCATGAAAATTGAATTTTAAATTTGAAAGTCACAATATTTGAGACTCAACTAATCCTGATCCTAAGGTAACATAAAGATTTATCCCATAAAGATCCTAAGTAACGTAAAGATTTATCCCAAAGAATTCAGGAAAAATGCTTTCAATTTCCAAAGAGATTCCTTAGTCCCATAAGTCCCCTGCTGCCACATACACTGTGCTTGTGTTTCTGAAATGCACATGTCTGCTCATCAAAGGGCATTTTCCTTGAATCCTTCCATGTTGTACCACGAGTGAAGTAAGGCGCTCTCAATGTTAGTTGCACATTTGATCCCCTGAAGGAAAACACAAAAGGGGATTGTGTAAGAATGCCTTAATACCAGGAATCCATCTCAGACAGATTCAGACTTGATCCAAAGGAAGGGCCCATGTACCAAAAATTTTAGAAATGTTTTAAAATAATCCAAAATGCAACAAATATTAAAGTCATGGTAGTTGATGATTTTGTTTTTTTGTTTTTGTTTTTTGTTTTTTGTTTTTTTTGAGATGCCTTCACCAAAAATCGCTTAGGTAGAATTTACAATAAGATAGAGGGAAAGTAAAGTTCTTTAGAGAATACAGACCCAAGCCGAAATGTCAACAACAACATGAATTCTTTTAGATTTCTTATTTTCATTTTGAGAGGCAGTAAGAATCCAGCCATTAGCAGAAATAAGCTCGGAAGGTGAACAATTAGCAGATCCTTTCAAAAGAAAGGCAGTATGTAACTGAGAGTGTGGCTGGGGCGTTCCTGAGGAAGTCATTTAACACCTGAACAATGAAAAGCAATGAGTATGCACTTAGAGCTACAGACATCCAGAGCCAAACAGTGGATGGAGCTTGAGAACTCTTAAAGAAGAATAGGTGGAAGGATTGTGGGCCCTAAGGAGATAGGAACTGCACAGGAAGATCAACAGAGTAAACGAACCTGAACCCTTGGAGCTCTCAGAGACTGAATCACCAACCGTGGAGCATACCTAGTCTACACAGATCTACCTCCATGGGCTGAACCTAGGCCTCCCTGCACATATGTTGTAAATGTGCAGCTTGGTTTTCATGTAGGTCTCAAACATCTGGAGTGGGGGCTATCCCAAAACATGCAGCCTGTATATGGAGTACGGTCTTCTAAAAAAAAAACAGTTGTTCAGTTATTCATGGAATATTATTTTTTTATATCTCTTGTATTCAGTTTGCAACTACTTCATTGAGAATTTTTGTATGTATATTCATGAGGGATACTGGACTATAATTTATATATTTTTGTTGGGTTTACACTTGATTTCACTATTTCAATATTATTTGCTTTGTGAAGGAGCTTATTGTGGTTCTGAATTTTTTAAGCATAACTCAAAAAGTGTTGCTTGTTTGAAGGCTCTATAGAATTCTTGTATAAATATATCTGACCCTTGGTATTTTGCTTGTTTGTTTATTTTCATTTTATTCTGTTTGAATACTTTTTAAATTTTTTTGATTTGCTGAAAATAAAAATTAAAAAAAAAAAAAAAAGAAAATAAAAAAAAAAAAAAAAAAAAAAAAAAGAAAAGCAATGAGTAAAGAAATTAGGATTCGAGACACAGAAATCAGGCGTATGTGTCACCTGTGTGGTAGGAAAGAGGCAGACTGAAGAAGGAAAATCTAGCTGGACCTTAGTGCAATCAGAGAGATCTTAAGTGGGAGCTAAGAGTAACCAGGGAAATGTCACAGTCAGAGCATTACTGAAAGGCTAACTTGATGGCTGGGGGCAGAATGTGAACTGGCTTGGCTAGCTGCTGAGAACTCTGCTCCCTGGACATTTATTAATCAATAGCCAAGGAGCAACGACATGGCATGAGCCATGCTAGGCTCTGACCAGAGCGAGTTCTGAGTTTACAGCTGCAGTGCCATTCCTAGTTCCTGGCTGATTAGAAGAATTTATTTACCATCTCTTTGTTTAATCTGTTAAACATGACAGTGGACTTCTCTTCCATGGCTTGCTTAATAAATACAGGATGGAGATGGAATATAAGGGAGTAGTTATGGGGAAAAAAATCACACAGGCAGGATTTAATTCCTTCCTGTGCTCCATTTCAAACCCAAAGTTATCCTCTAGTCCTTGTGACGGAGATAACGTTAGGAAAAGTTCATGACTTATCAAGAAATATTTGTAAAAAATAAAATAAACCTAAGCAATGTCATTTATACAGGTAGATACTTCATTTTTAATTTATTTACATCCCACATGCACATTCCTGGTCCCTCTCTCCCTGAGACCCTCCCCTACTCCCTCTCCTCTGAGAGGGTGCCCCTTCCTGTAAGTTGATATTTCTAACCTAACCCTGGAGTTACATTGCGGGTGCTTCAGAAATGCAGTTCTTACCAGGCACCAGTGTGCCAACAAAATGGCCTACTTTGTTACAGGCCATGTCAGGACAGAAACAAGGGGAGAGATGCTGTACAAGAGAGTTGCTTTGACTTGGACCCAACACGCAACAACCACTCTTGTCTGGAAACTCTAGTCATTTGAGAGGAATCTCTTAGAGAGATTACTTTCCTTTAACAGTCTGCACTCTAGCCATGGAAAAACAAAGCTATTTAATTTTAGGACCCAGTAGTTTCTTTACAAAATTTGGCAGAAGAAAGAATGTGAAAAGTTGTAGAATAAGCTCCTTGTAGAGACACACTGGCTGCTACAGAGAACAGATGTCCGGGGGGCTTTCATCAGGATAAACACCGTAGCCAACATTATAGAGGATGTGCTCAGGAACAAAAAGAGAACCTCATAAAGCAGCCTAGAGAAAGGGATGTTCTTGTATGCCTCAGTGAACCCAGCAATGAGCCAGGACTCAAGAGATTCCGAACCACCACCATGTCCTGAAAGAACAAGTCATTTATTGAACTGCGCTCTCTTGCCTCATTGAGGAAGCATGGGGCATGTCCACTGCCCCACCTCATAGGATAGCACAGAAGTAGAACTGCAGGCCGCCAGTCTCCAAGATGGATATAAAAGAATTCTCTTCCACTAAGCCCTTGTTTCCGTTTTAATTGTTTTGGGCCAATTTCTGGGAAAGCGAACAATGTGTCATATATTTTAATGTACCAAAACATTGTTTGGTAGAACAAAATAGCTTCTAAGGACAAGAGAAAGTGCTTTTTGTGTTATATGAGTACGACATAACCACTGATAGCTAATTCCAAGCTTTGGAAGAGAATCAAGATTATCTTTTATATCAAGTTATTTACAAGTGGTAAAGGGCAAGAATGAGGGGGTCAAATTAAGCTATTAGCTAGTATAGAACTAGCATTTACTCCCTGACCATGCAAAATTCTCCCAGAGAAAGAGTGAGAGTTAGAATTCTGTTTCTGATGTTATCATATTTTAATAATGAATGTCCCAAGTCTGAGGATATAGGTTCATTCCATCTCTTCAAAAAGGCTCACACAGTGGATGCCCCCTCAAATACCATATTTGAAGTAGTGTTTGTCTTTATTTTGTGCTTTTAACCTGTCAACATTAGGATGGAGCTGATGATCTTGTCACCATGCATATTAGGATTTGTCCATATTGCTCCAGCATTTGTCTTCCCTTAATCTCAGCCACCTTAAGCCTAAGCCCTCTTTGAGTTATCATCACTGTAATCTCAAAAAACCACAAAGCAAGGAGCATCCTATTACAGAAGAAAACAAAAGGATAAGGACTGCACTATTTATTCTTAAACTGAAGTGGATAGCCTATCACTCTGAAAATAATTATTTTTGAAAACAGAATATTCTTTGCAAACAATCTTCAATAATGAATTCATACACACACACACATACACACACAAACAAACAAGCCCCATAAATGGGATTAGTTTCTACAGAAAATTTGATTAAAGAACATATATATGTATATATTGAATTCCCACTGCATTTTAGAAGTCATAATATCAAATCAAGGGTGTTTTTATCTCATCCAGCAAAGGCCTGACTCATAGGTGAACAAAGCACTTCTTTGTTAAACTAGAGTCAGGTACAGAGTTGTTATATATGTGTCGACTCTCTCCTCTATCCTTCCTCATTTCCTTTCCTATTTTACTTTCCTATTCAGTCTCAAGTCATATATCTACAGTGTGTAGTGAAACTGAATTGTAGTATTTTACATACCAATAGATTCTACCTTTTAACAACAAGTAATAATGGGGGGATATTTGCTTGTATGAATAATATTTCATTTAACTTTGGAAATTCCAAACCAGTAACCCCATTTGCTTTTCATTTTTGTGATTAATAACCCGATCAAAAGAGGTTGGAGGAAAGGGTTGATTTCAGTCTACAGTTTATTATCCAACATAAAGACAAGCTAAGGCAGAAACTGAAGCAGAGACCACGGAGGAAAGGTACCCATTGGCTCACTCTCAATGGATTGATTAGCCTGCTTTTCTTATACAGACTAGGACCACCTGCCCAGGTTGGCATTGTTTTCTGTGGACTAAGCTCATGTTAATCATTATTCAAGAAGAGGACACACAGACATACTCATAGCCGAATCTGATGAAAGAAATTCTTTATCTGAGGTTCCCTCCTCTCAGGTGACTCTAGTTTCTGTCAAGTTGACCATAAAAACAACCAGCACACCCAGTATAGCTAGTGAGCTTCTAAGTAATACATTTATCAGATACATGAAAGCAGCAGTATATTGCAGTCGACATATCAATACTAATTCTCTCTAATTTAGGAGTGCAATGTGAAGTGAGAAAATTGGTGCCAACTGAAACAGCAGATGTCATAGTTTGTTCCATAATTAATTTCACTGAATTCCTTGAGTTCCTCGGAACACTTATTTCCACCCCAGAGATCTCCTCTAACCCAGAGCCTCCTCACTATAACTTACATTAAAAACAATCAAACAAACAAACACACACACAAATACACAGACAAACACAAAAATAAACTAGCAAACACACAAACAAACCTCCTTTGATTCACAAAACTTTTCTTCTAGATATTAGTAGGAAAAAGCCCAATATATCCTTCTACATTGTGACAATCAAGAGACAAGGCAAGATTGGATATTGTTATAGCTCTGACCCAGCATACCAAAGGGTTAAATTTGATATCCTAGTACTTTCTGAACTTCAGTGCTGAACACAGTACTATCAATCCAGTGGGAGAATCAGAAATTCAAAATCATCTTGCTCTACAACAGTTAGTGGGCCACATGGGCTATATGAGATCTTGTCTTTAATCCATACTCAAAATGGAAATATTAATCTTGGACTACGACAAGAACAATGACTTTCTTGCAGTGGAAATGCATCTACTGGCTTATTTTTAAAAGTATATCTGAGTTACGAAATCAAATCTCACTCAATATGACAAAGATATTGAGATTTCAGGTTAATAAATATGTATTTTAGTAAAAATTAAAAACGGTAGTCAATACACTTGTCATTCAGAAGATACAATGTATCATTAACCATTGAATTTCTTCGACAGTAATTGTGTCTTGATGGTTCAGAAGGCACATCATGCTGTAATTTTTCAGGAAGTAAGAATGACCAGTTCAGAATACCTGAGTGTGAATCCCATCCCTGTTGCTCACCAGTGTGTGCTGTTACTCCGCACTTTTATGTTTCTGTTTGCTTATCATTGGCATGGAAGGAATAATACTAACTTTATTGCATGATGAGTTAGTATGTATAGAGCTGTGTCTGGCAGACAGACACAGAAATGACATGCTAGCAAATCCACCATTATATTCAGGCACTAGTTGAGAGTTTTGGTTGATAGTTCCAATTGTCTAGGGGTTTACATTCAATACAACTTAATGAATTTAAAATTTGTATATGTTGTATTGAGATAAATAGGATAGTTACAAATTCTTAGAATAGAAAACTTACCAATTACAAAAGAACATTGTTAATGGCATTGTGCTGGGACTTTTATCATGGACAAAAACTTATCCCTATAATATATCCCATAATAGGAAACCAATATTCTGTTTATATTTTCATTGATCTACATTTTTCTATAATCTGTGCCTATATATATAAACCCTTACCACAGTTTGACTTATCTGTAATATGGAATACAAAACTTGGGTTCGTTTTCTTCCACATGGACCATAGGGAGACAAGCTGACTAGCCAGAAGCTTAAAAAGAGGAAATTCCCCTCACAGTGATAGCTCCTACAAGGGACCAAAAGCAACACTCTCCCCCAACCGAAACACATTGAAAATATAGTCTAGAAAACACAAAAAAGCAGACAAGTTTTGCTGAAACTGATTTGATATGGGTACAGCGTCCCAAACAATTTTAATATTCAATGTGCCCTATTCTAGATAATGACCTTAAAACAAAAGCAATGCCCTTGATATGTTCAATGCTGTTTAAAGGTATTATCTATGATTGAAACAATGGCTATGGTAATGCCTGGTAATTGCTCAGATAACTGAAGAGACATACAAAATCTAGTATAACAAGAAGTTAAATTTGCTTTGAGAATATAATTAGCAATGAAAGAAAAGTCACAGAAACACTGTATAAGAAGGAAGGACCACCTTTGTAGTGTTCTAGAGTCCCCAGGGGGATTCTGCACGAGAAACAGGCCTACTTAGGACTTCAGCAGTGAGCTTATGAAGGGAATCTGGGAGCAAAAGGAGATAAAACAATAAAGAATTCTGCGAAATGGAAAAAACACAGAAGTCCGTCTGTCCCAAGAGGGACTATGTTCCACAATACAGATAACAGAGCAATTTTTCTATTTTATGTTTTTCTAATGTTCCAAAAAGGTAGTTTACAAAGCTCAGTAACATACTCAAGATCTAATGTTCCATTAAATGAAATAATACTCAATTATGAAGGCATCAGCATGCCAGTGGCTTGATCACAAAGAAGATGGAGAAATGGATTTGACAGTCCCTGTCATGTGTCCTCATATACAGGTGACTTCCTGGTGCTAGAATCCAGATCCAGTGTAGTTAACAAATCTCCTTCCAGGAATCACTACAAACAAATGCATACAAATGCTCACAGACCACAGACAGATAGATACACACAGAGACACATCATACATACCCCCCACACACACATATACACACTGTGAACACATCACACACACACACACGGTAATATTAAAATGCAAAGGATGGAAAAGGCAATAAGAATTATGTCCGAAATCTATATATCTTCTACACAATTCATCTCTCATATTCTTAATAATTTACAACCCATATGATCATCTCCGTTTTCCTCAGCCGTAAAGATGGTATAACGTTAATGAGTTGGGCTCTAGTGAAGTTAAAATTGATTAATAGATGAGGAAAAGCCTTTGCAGATTGCAAGTTTACAGTGAAGCAAGATTCTCTGCCATCGTTTTTATTGCCCTGTGAGTAGTGAGGTCCCAGATAGTAAACCCCAAAATTGTGGCCATCAGACCTTTCCTGGCCTTAGCTCAGAAAGAAGTACTCGGTTCTAATGTCCCCAACATGCCCCTAGCCTTCCAATTCCCCTGTTTGAGTGATGGTAGCCTCCGTGATCAAAAAGGGAGTGTCTACTCATATCTCTCCCAACACTCTTCTTTGTTCATAATGCCTGTGTCCCTGAGTTTCAGATCTCAATTTTCTACTCATTTTAACTACTGGCAATATGAGGTGTTTTTGATTTTGTTTTTGTTTTGTTTTGTTGTTTTTTTTTTTCCATTTTACATGGGAAATCACCAAACTCATGGCCATTTCCTGATTTCTTTGTTGACTTGTGTTCTCACTTTTTCTTTTCTTTCATTAAATTTTAAGATTAAAAAAAAAATCAAATTTTGATGTTGGAGACATGGCCCAGTGAACAACAAAAAATATCCTTTTGCAGAGGATGCAAAACTAGATTTTCAGCACCCACAGCATAGAATTCATGAGCATCTATAATTCCATTCCAAGTAGATATCCCAAACATCTAGTCTCTAGTAGTACCAGTCACGTGCATGTACCCTGACACAGACATACCTATCTACAAATCCTTTTTTATAGATCTGTAAACAACTAAAAATTAATAATAAATATTAGATATTTATTATTTACTCACAAAGTAATGCATGTATCATATAAATAGATTATATGTTACATAATATATAAATAAAATATATCAATAAAAATAAATATTAAATAAAAACTAAAAATTAAGTTTTCAATACTTTTATAGAAGCCTCAACATGTAAAGCAGTGTCTTTAAACTCCTCAACAAATGTAGAATTATTTAAGTCCTCACAGTTTCAAATAGCCCTTTCCTCTAGTTAAATCTAGAAACTGTGTCTTCTGCCTACATTCCAACCAGCTACATCTATGAGTGAAAAATAACAGTAATTTTGCTTGACACGTATAAGAGGTATTCTAGTGATGGGTTCCGTCACGAAAAAGGAAAGACGACTTTCAAGAAAATTAGTCATAAAAATGAACCAGTTCAAACGTCTGCAAAGTAGTCTGATATTATTAATCTATCTTGGGGAAGAACTTACTCAATTAGAAGATCAAAGGACAAATGCAATAATAATTTGTTTTAAATCAGCCACAATTGTTGCTTAGAAGAGTAACGATAAAATGAATAATCCTACAACAAATATCAGTGTCCATCAACTTAAAATTACTTACAGTTTATAAGAACCAACAAAAAGAACCCATCTTAGGGTAAAATTTACAAAATTGGAGACTTTTATTATTTTTTGTAAAGTTGATAATGAAGACATTATCTCTTAGGGATTTGATCAGCCTTATGCAATGTCAAGACATCTCTTTTAGGTACCAGTACAAGACAAAAGTTGTATTCAAAAGTCAACATGCTAACTTAATAACATAAATCTGCATAACCTCTTGTATTTTTCTTGTTCCTGTAGTTGTTGACCATCCATTCAGAACAAATTTGGAGCTTTTCTCAACATACGTTCTGGTAAAATCATTCTTTTTCCTTTTAATTAGTTGCTTTCTAAATATCACTCACATAACTTCCAGTTTATTTTATCTCTTGACACACCTCAATTTTTTTTTTTGGAAATAAGTAAAGCTAACAGATGAATCAATAAAGTATTAACACTGCAAATGTGCTGACTGCATTACAATAGAGAAATACCCTAACAATGTTTAGACGAACTCGATGGATGGATGATAAGATCAGTAGCTCACCTTGACTGTGAGTTTCACTCTGTATTAGCCGTGATTAGCTGTACTTCACATTTAAGTCAATGAGTCTTCACACAAACTCTTTAATGTGTCAGGATTCAGGCTAGTCAGCCTGATTGGATCTGGGGATTCACTAAAAGGTAGAGCCCAGGCTGGACTTTAACTTACCTTCTGATCCCCCACATTTTACTTCATTCCCCATGCAGTGAACAACCAAGACTAAGCATCAAATTAATCATCTTTAAATGAGGCAGGCTGTTCTAGTTTCATGCTCTTTTCATTCAGTTCTCTGTTACAGTTGTAGAACCTTTGGACCAAAAGCACCATGTAAAGAAAGAGGGTTAATTTGGCTTACAAGTCTTAGCTCACAATCCATTACTGAAGGAAGTCAGGGTAGAAGCTTGAACAGGAGTCTGGAAGCAGAAACCAGAGCCTAGATCATGAAGGAACACTGCTGGCTGGCTGGCTGTCCTTGGCTTGCTCAGTCCGTTTACTTATACAAACCACTACCACCTGCCACAGTGTCCACATCTATCATCAGTTAATAAAATGCCCCCTCCACACTTGCCTGAAGGCTTATCTTATGGATGCATGCATCTTCTCCACTGAGGTTCCCTCTTCCCAGATCACCCCTTGCTTGTATCAGTCTGACAACAAACAACAGTAACCGGCAAATTCTCACAGGACGCTAGGTTGTGTCAATTTAACAGTTAAAGCTAAGTAAAACACGGAGAGGTTACCTAGCCAAATCCAAATGACTAGCAAGCTACGTGCTTATAATTTAATATGCAGCCATTCGCTTAGCCTAAGAGAGCTTACATTGATGGCAATGTTTCATTGTAAGAAGAAGGAACACTGAATCTAACTTTTTCTAAAGTTCATGGAAAAATCAAAAGCCATTCCTTTCAACTAAGCACATTTTTATTAACACCAATATCATAAAACTTATTAATACTTTTTAGTCCTTTCTTATTACATCAACTATAACTGTGCATATAAAAGAGATTGAGTGAATTAAGCTTGCTAAATTATATTTAGGTGGTAATGATGATTAACATAAGCCACAATTGTCATTAAAATATTCCTGAAAAACGGGATACAGAATGTTCAAACACCACATGAAACTAAAACTATTGATAACCCAACTGATATAGCTCAATACAGCTAATACAACCTAGCTAGGGCATGAGTTCAAGATTTCAGAGACAAGAAAGTAGAAGTTACTCACTAGCATCTTGAGATTTTACCTCAATAGAGTGTGGACCATTTCTCTGTGGCAGATTAGAGGAGCACTAGATTTTGACTGAGTAAAGATGTGGACAGACATAAGGATTTTTATAGCAGTACTAGTTAGTGTTTTGTCCTTAAATTTTATATTTCTTAATGTTATCTGCTTCATGGAGGAAGCACGTACAATGACTATCTCACATGGTTCAGTAATGTCTATGTCCTACAAATTCAAATAATAAGACAGTTAACGTAGCTGAATTTCCATGGCCTGTGAGAGTCTTACTAGAGTTAGGAGAACAGATCTCAGCACCCACATCAAAGCCTTGCATAGTGCTGTACATGCTGTAGCCCAGCACCGAAGGGGAGGGGACTAGAGGATTGTCGATGCTCAGTGGCTGCCAACTAACATCCCAAGAAAACACGTGAGCCTCCCATTCTGTGAGAAACCCTGACTCAAAGGATAGGCAAATTACAAAAGAACAGGACATCGGACTCCCTTCTTTTGGCTTGTGGGCACCTGTACAAATGCATGCATCTCACACACAGGCACATCACACATGTAAAAACATTTCAGTTTTGTTTGCTTGTTTGTTTTTTTAAAAAAGAGGGTATTACTAGAGTAATGACTGCCGGAGAGAGAAAACTCTGCTAGCACAGAGGAGTGTGTCTGTGCATCTGCAATCGTTCAGGGCTGTACCCCACAATACACATCAGCACATCAGTAATCCATTTATAATAACACCAAAGTAACAATGAGTATGTGAGGAAATGAGTTCACATGTGTCCTATTTCTCATTCACAGAAATACATGATTTTTTTTCTTTCTTTTCTACTCAATTCTCCGAGTCCCTGTTTCACAAAATAAATAGATATTTCCACTGTATGGATGTTTTAGAAAAGCTTTTGCAGGAAATCAGGATTCCAAATACTTCTATGTGATTATTTTCCTGAGAGGAGATAGTTCCAGCCCTCTGGTTTGATGACAAGATTCTGCAGAACAAATCATGTAAAACCACTTAAAAGCTAGCGGTTCCTCCAATTCTGGATAATAAAAAGTAGCCATGTGTACCATATCCAGAAAAATCAATTCTCAAATTCTATGCTGTGTGACACTAAAAGATGTTTAAGATTATTTAATACCATTTTGATTATTTAAAAGCAATTCAAAATATTCTGGGTCCTCATGGTCATAATAAATCCTCTGTGATTTTGAACGTACAGTATGTTTGGGTGTTTGTACTTTTACTTTTGCATTCCTTATGAAAAGGACTTGGCTTTTGTGTGTTTTGATAATAACATTTTTGATAAAAATTATCACTTTGCTTTATCACACTAAAGTTCAGTGGCTCAATGAATTTATATCTTCTTCACTCTTAACATTCCTGACTAAAAATGGTAAGTTACTGGCATCTTCTCCAAGTTCATGACAGTAACTCTCTGGTTAGAATAAAGTCTGGGTGAATTTTAAAGTAGCTAAAATGAATATAGAATGGAGAGAGCAATAAAGATATCACCCTTAAAATATTCAGTGGAACTCAACACTTGATAAACTTCCTTGGGCTTGAAAGACATCCGCACCCACTGACTTCATAATTGATATCCATTCCCCACCCCCAATTCCTCTACTGAGACTTCGTGTTCACAAATGTTTAAAATAGCTTTAGACAGAAAACGATGGCTTTAAATTCCCCTTTCCCATGGAGTTAAAGCCTTTTCTGTTTTAACATTCAAACAATTAGCTAAGAATAGAAAAAGATTGACTATGGTACCAACTGCTGCTGGATTCTGCCAATTGGGAATTCTAAACTCTGCTCTACAAGGGATATTCGGAAATGATTTAACTTTATATATCCTACCTGTCTCTCTACCCCTCATAATCAGTCAACACATTTTCTTTGATTAATCCTAAATGTTTTACTTGCTTGTTAAAACTGTATGGTCCCTACTACAGGAAAACAGTGGAAGGAAACATTTCCCAAGGAAACAGCCTGGGGAAAACAGATGACTCTCATACTTATAGACTGCTCTCTGACCTTTCCTTCCAGGCCAACTGCCTCTGATTCCAATTTACGTGGGCAGTTTGTGTCTGGATCAGAATTTTATCTTTTGGAATTTGATTCGTACTTAACCCTCCAAAGTTTTGCCTACTGAAAATCTACCCAGAGATGGCTCAACTTTCCCAATCCCAACTCGAGAAAACACCGCACCTTTTCCTTTCTGTTCTGTGCACAGCAGTCTGCTTTTATAGCATCTGTAGGCTCTGTCTACAGGATTTTATTATATACTGCTGCAATGGTGGTTCACATGAAAGACAGTCGTATTTTTATCATGATACTTTAACAAATAGTTTTCATCACAATGAGCTCCATACATTTTCACAACACACTCAAGGGGTTAATAAATACACTTCCCATTTTACAGAGGAAGAAACTGATACCCAACCTCAGGGCCCTTCCCTATAAAAAGCATGCCCGTACTGACTGAGGACAGAATCCAGACAACAGCAACACTGAATGAATGTTCTGTCCTTGGTCACACCTGGGATCACAGGATAGTTCTCACAGTCAGTGTTCTTGAGTATATTCTGTGACATTTCACACACGTGTACACACACACACACACACACACACACACACAAACACACACACACACGCTTAATAGAGAGAGTCAATATCAACCTTCCATGTGTATTTTGAAGCTTCTCATAATCTCATTTAATGCCAAATGTTACTGATTACTATGATACCCCTTTAATACTGGTTGAAATTAAAATGTGATTCCCAAGAGCTGTCAGCTTAGTAGTAAAACAGACTTCAAACCTAAACTGTTTGATATTAGGACCAAATGGATTGTGAGTCAGCTAGCTTGCCATATGCATTGGCACACAAAGACCCCATCTCTAGCAAGGTAGAAAGCAATAAGTTTACAAACACATATAAAAATACTTAAATGAAAAAAAAAAACATTGTTTTCAATTTCTATCAAAGAAGACCACAGTTCCTAGGCAGGGGCTGAATCTCTAAGGAGAAGTAAGGACTCTGATACTCAGCAATGGCTTTTGATATTTTTTTTAGGTCTTAGGTTTGTAGAAAGTCAGTTCAAATGCTTCCTTTTTTCCTTTGTTCTGGAGTGAGGAGAGGTTTGTAACCTCAAGTTGCAGACACCAAGAGCATTTCTTATTAGCCATGAAAAAGTCTCCATCCAGCATCTTGGAATCCCAGGCTCTGCTAGACTTTAAGAGTTTAAAATCCCTGCAGGCAGAAAGCTACCCTGGGAGGCACAACCATGTTCATTATCTTCAGACTCCTTACCAAATAAAAATGTTTTTGAAGGAAATGAGAATGTGTTATGCAAACTGCAAGGAAATCTGGAAGCATTACTTAGTATCTTCAGTATTCCGTTTCAAAGATAATGTCTGTCTGAAAGTGAAAGCCATCCATCTGCCAGATAACTACACAAATGGATCTGTGCATTAGACACCGGAAACCCAAGGCTAGAAAGGAGTGACAGGGAACCATCAAAAGACATTTAGTTAATCCTGAGTAAATCTTGACCAGTACACCAAAAATGACACATGCTTGCTGTGTTGTAATAATTCAATCACTTCTGTTATGGTTTTTAAACACTGTTTAAGTCTTTCCAGGGAAGAAATTTAAAACAGGACTGGGTCCTCTAAAAAAAGGCTAAGATATAAAAAGAGGGAGAATAGATAGTGTCTTCTCAACCATCTCAGTGGGAAGGAGAAATGACAGGCACGAGCTCATCGGCATCCTGACAAGGTTTTCCGTGGCTCCAGTTGGATTTTCTGTAATAGAATCTTACCTTCTTCACTAATACTGGAAAAGAAACTAACAGAGAAGTTGTAGAGCCATGGAACTAGTCAGAGTTATTTAGTAACTGAGAAACTCAAACACCCTAAGAATTCTTAAGAACAAAAGGCCCAGTTCTTGCCTGGATTTGTTGTGTCAGTGAAGGGTAAGACAGGATCAACAGAGAAGGCTCCCCCAGAATATTATGATCCTCACCCACATGCTATACTAGTTAGATCTAGTTAGTTCTGGCAATAGGTCACCAGAAATCAAGTACTACTGTGGTTAGGCAATTTTCTGGACATTGAAATACTAATATTTAAATAAGTGACAGTTTCAACAAAAGAACTTGTCTGCATCTAAATTCCATGGGCTATTTCCACTTTGGAAATCTCTTTAAGGAGGAAAGGTATAAACCACCACCTGACAGGCAAGGTCACACGAAACCTACCTGCAGAGCCCATAGCCGACACATTCTCCAGCTCTAAGGTACACCCTTGCCATTTTGTGATTTTGTGACTGTAGACAGTGGTCTCATCTATCTTTATGGCTTTTTTTCTGAGTCCTTGAACCAAATAGTATCTTGAATTTTGCCTCACATACATTATAGGTGTAGCTATAAATTGAATGGGCACCCTCTTGGTTGTTTCACTCTCTCCTGCTAACATGATCTTCCAGTATGTGTAAAGATATCTATGACTTGGAAAAGCAGATATGGTTACAGAACCCAGTAATAGCCATGAGTAATCACTGCACACCTTCATTATTTTCCTGTTTTGAAAAACCCACTGCAGATTAGATTTTGAACACCTGTGCCTATTCACAACATTCCTTTTGAATTAAGCAAATTCATGTTCCTTTGAAATGAATGTAGGACCCAAAACAATGTTTGTATAATAATTATTACCTTCAATGTGAACTACTAATCTTTATCAATTGAATCATTAAATTTTAAATAAAATGAGAGAGTTCACACATCCTAAAATTCACTATTTAAAAAATATAAACCAGTGGCTTTTAGTATACTGGCAGAGTTGTGAGACTATCCTCACACATCAACATATCACGCTGTAAGAAAGCCCTTCCTCTTTAGCACCCTCGCATCTTTTTACTCAGCAGCATCTCTGGAAACCATTTATCAATCTTTGATACACATTCTCTGTGAAATAACCTATTTGTGTATTTTTACAAGTGTAATCATGCAGCATGGGACTGTGTTGACTTTTATGTATATTTTCTCCAACCAGGCCCACTACTTTGAAGATTCATCAGTATTTGATGCCTTTCTAATCACATCCCATCTATGGCTAGGTGACAGTCTGTTTACCCATTCCTTGGTTGCTTATATTTGGGTGGCTTCTACATGTTCCCTGGTAGGAACGATGCCAGGGAAGTGACTTCCACACTGCCTTGTACATAGACACATGTTTCCAAGTATTTCTACTACAAGCATGGGAGAGAAATAGCTGGGTCACATGTTAACTCTATGTTCAAAATTTGAAAAAAGAAAATCATTTTCCACTCTCACTCGCCTGCTTTTTCCAGACTTTGAGAAATAAGAATTAATGAGAAATAAGAGCGGAACTGCAGAATCCAAAACCCCAATTTCAAGCACTTATCCCTCACTTTGTTCACTTTCTACAAGCCCCCTACTGTGGTCACACTGTGGTGAGGACAAAAGGCAGAGTTTCAAGAAAGACAAATAATTTACTTTTTGCGCCTCAGTATTTTACACAGCCATTTTAAACCCCTCTTCTAACTTTCACAGGGAAGATAATAAGAAAAATATATTGTATTTAAGTGTTGTATATGGCTGCAACAAACCTTTCAAAATCAGAATTGCTAAGGGTATATTACTGAATTCCATGAATAACGAATTTATAGGTACATATAAAACATTACTTTATAAATACTCACCTTGTATAAAAAAGAGAAAGTAAGGAGGTGGAGAAAGACTGATTAAAGAACACATGTTGCTCTTATAGAGGTCTCGAGTTTAGTTTTCAGCACTTGTACCAGATGTCATAATTGCCTTAACTCCACCATCAGATGAGATGCCATCTTCTGCCCTCTGTTGGAACCTTCACTCATGTGCACAAACCACACAGCCATACACACATACACATAATTAAAATAATATATATATATATATATATATATATATTTAAAGATCAGAAAGTAAGATATCAAAACCACCAATCAATCAAATCATGCACATACATACATACATACATACATACATACATACACACACACACATACACACACACACACACACACACACATACAAACACACACCCCAAAACAAAACACCCAACAATAACAACAACAACAACAGCAGCAGCTGCAGCAAGAAGAACAACAACAACAAAAAACGTTCCACAAGTTACAATTGACCAGATTCCAGTGGCCAGGAAGTTTTAAATTTTCATCGATAGGAACTTAAAACTAAATAATGCAAAGATGCGGAACACAAACATTTGCTTTGGCCGACTCCAGCTTGAGGCTTGGGAAGACTGGAATGTCCACAGGAGTCAGAAGCACAGCCCATCTGCCTCAAAACCGTGTTGCCAAAACAAGATCTAGGCCTTGGCAGAGAAAAGTAGCTAGCTGCCATCTCTAACATCAGCCTGCCGAGCAAAGAAAAGCATTGGTATTTTAAGTGCTTATTTTTATTTGTATTCATTCCACCAAATAATTTCCAGGCTTGTTTTCCAATTCAGTTTTATTTCCTTTCCAATGAGCTCTACTCTTAAGAGTGTTCCCTTTAAGGGTTCAAGGCTCCACTAAAGATCTACTACTCCTTTTAAAACTATCTGCATACTCTACTTTTGCCAGAGAATCCTACTTATCACTCTGCTTCTCAGCCCCTGAAGTCATCCTACAAATCTCTTCAAGGACAATCATCTGCCTTAGGAGAAGTGATTTCACCTCTGTAGTATCTGCTGTTTGAAAAAGAATGCCTTCCACCCGGTGTTCAGATGACAAATTCTATCATTTCTTTGCTTAAGTGCCATTGAGAATGACACAAATCTGGAAGAATGTCACTCTAGATTAATCCACTTCCTTAGACTGAAGACCTACACTTAGCAAACTACCATTCAAATGGCATCTTGCCAACTGGTGAGCAATCTGACACTGTTAACCAAGACGGTTCCAAAGACCTCCATCAATCAGTCCAGTCCCCAGACAATAATAACCCCACCTACTCAAACAGAGAGAATTTAAGTAGAAATTTTCACTGTTATGGAATTGTTAGGTAGACAATCACGAAGTGAACCACATCAGAAAGCTCCTATCCCGGGAGTAACAGGTAAGTGGAAATAAGCTGGGAAAAGTCAAAATATAAGTTGGAAGGGCATCCCAAGAAGGGAAACCCCCAAATTCTTCAAAGTAGCTAATTCTGTGAAATTAGATAGATCACTAATAGACCATGATGAGGCTATGCCTCAGTGGGCAGATAGAATCTGGCTAGAACCATAGGCAAGAATTCCTACAGACCTGTTGAAGAAACACACTGGTTTGATGTTTAGGACAACTGGAAGACAAGACAGAGAGTGAAGGAACAACCAGTCATCCCTGTCTCCTCCTCCCTGGCAGCCTCCTGATTAGCGTTGTTATTGGCAAAATTCAACTCCAAGTCAACCTGGCCAGCAACAGGCAGCAGAGGACCATCCATTGCTCTCAAGGAAGGGTGTGGAAGAAGGGATCCAGAGGAAATAAGCACTGTGCCCTAGGTTCTTGCTATAAGAAGAAACTATAAAATCTATACTTGAACAACTTTCCATCAATATAATTCCTCCAAATGTCTTAGAATGTCCAATAGCACTAGTGCATGCACGGTACACTTACGGTGTGCTAAAGACTGTGATCGCTTAGTTAATATATTCTCTACTACATTATTTAAACTCATTAAGGTGAATCCCTGCACACACATAAATTTCATAAATGTTTAGATATTTATGCATATACTTAAATATACACAGAAATAATGTATGTGTATAAAGATAGGTAGATGGTTGACAGATAATCGATAGGTAAATACATAGATAAATAAATAGAAGAAAATAAGGTTATAGAACTACTTGGCTCAGTTTTAAAGATTAAGTAGAGTACTTAATTGTAAAAATGAAACTTTATTTTTTAAAAAGGAATTATTAAGACACCAAGGCTGGGATATTTGAATAATTTCTCAGCATCTACCTTTAGACAATACCTCTGTCCTTGTAAGCTCTCAATATGGCATATAAGCAATGAGAGACACTAGACTTCATCTAAAAGGCAGAATTACAACAAAATGAATGTCCTTTGCACCCTAATGCTGGGGGTCATTGAAGGTCACTGGGCTATGACAGCATTCAGACAAACTGCCTGGCTCTTACCTGACTGATTCCCCCACAGTCCTAATATATTTCCTTTATAACATGGCTTCAATTACACTTAATTACAGTGAGCCTCTGTTTCACTTGCATATAACATGGCTATTCCTATATAATTCTTCCCCAAGGAAACCATTTTTTTTTTTACAGAGGAAAAGCTTTGAAGAGATATAATCAGCCAAGGTGCAAAGGCCATTAATAAAAGGGTAAAGAGACATGCAAGCAATTTTCTAAGAAGTATTCGCATGACTTTTACATTACTTTAAGAAGATTAGAAAAATACAGCAAAACTCTGAGAAAAATCTGACTGGATATCTGTTCAACGCATTTTATTAACACTATATTTACTTGGTGCCTACTTTTTTACTACAAGAGAGTTCAAATAGAATGCTTCTTCTCTTAAAGCCTCCAGTCCACCTTGGAATAAAGATATGAATTCAATAATGTCTACCATGTTGTAAACACTACACATGACCAGTCATAATATGAAATAAACCACTAAATACAGCAGTTTAAGGGACAGATGTTCTTAGCATACCTGTTCTGTAGAAAGGGGAAATGGTGCACACAAAATTTAAGCTAATGTGTTTAAGTCACAAGGTACTAACGTTTTAAATTTAGGCCATCGGATTCCCAATCATCTGAACTCCTGGAGCTCATACTTCCTCTCCAATATGAAATGCTACACCCCAAATAGCCATATACATTCTAATTTATTTGAATTTGAAGAGATATCATCTACAATAAGAGACCAGAGACACAAAAATTAAGGCCTTGGGCTGGGATACCTCCCATAAACATACTTTAGCATTTAAGGACATTTGAGACTAACAGTAAAATTGAGGAGAAGGTAAAGCAATAACCCCACAACTGTCTGTCCCACACAGTTACAGCTTCCCTCACTTTCAATCTCCCCACGGTAATTATAACCTTGCTATAATGAACAAGCTCGCCTTGACACATCATTATTATCCAAATACATAGCCAATGCTAATGTTCACGCTTGGTTTTGTACATTCTATACTTCTGGAAAAAGTTTCTAACATCATGTTTCCATCAAAATGACATTCTACAGAATGGTTTCACTATCCTAAGAATCCTTTATACACTTATTCACACTTCCAGCTCCCCAAAATGCTGCCTGGTTGTTTTAAATGTCTCTGTAATTTTCCCTTCCCAGAGCATCGTATGTACTTAGCACGGAAACACTATGCAGCCTTTCCAGATATTTTCTTTAAAACCATGGCTTTGAATTTCCTTTGTGTCTTTGCTTGAGTAACACATAGTTCCCATTGCCTAGATGGATCTCTATTTGTCCACTAGTTTAATAGACAACGGTTTGTCACTCAGCCCTAAATGGGATGTCTGAAACGTTTGAAAGCAGCTATACTGTGCTATATTCTCACACCAATGAGTGTAAGGGCTATTGCTTCCCACTTTTGTAGAATCTGGGCTCTCTGGTAGGAGGTTCTAGCTAATCAGATGTGTGCTTACATATATGCCATTTTAATTTGAACTTTCCTAAGGACATATGCGGTTTCTTGTCATGTGCTTTCTTGCCCTCTGTATATCATCTGTTGTGAGGTATCCATTAAGATCTTTGGTGCAATTAGTAATCAACATGTGTTTTTTACTTTTCCACTTTTTATTGAAAATAGTTTTTGATTATATATATTAATTATACCTGTATAAAAATCATATAATATATATCTTTAATACATAAATACATACATACATACATACATACACACACACACAGACATGCTCACATCTTGATTAGTTTCTCCTCCCTCTCAGTTCCTGCACACATTCCCTCCCATCCAGATCGTCCCTTTTCTGTGTCTTATTAGAAAACAATGAAGCTTCTAAGGAACTATAACAAAATAAAATAAGACAGAACAAAAACTAAAACATCAAGCTAGGACAAAACGAACCAAAGACAAAGAGCCAAGAAAAGGTAAAAGAAAAAGATACAGACACAGACATCTGCATTCATACACTTGGGAATCCCATAAAATTTCTATGCTAGAGTCTATTAATATATAGATAAAGGACCCATAGGGTAAAAAGAGAGAAAAAGAATGCATACAAACAAACATACATACATGCATATATACACACATACATACTAAAATATGTTTTTAAAAGACTTGATTAAAACAAACAAACAAAACCAAAACTAAAACAAACAAAAAGCCTGGCAGCCACCTCTCAAGATGTATTTACATCCTTTCTCTGGTGGGTAGCTACTGCTGGGTATACAGTCTATACTTGAGAGTAGTTTGTGTCGCCGGGCGGTGGTGGCGCATGCCTTTAATCCCAGCACTTGGGAGGCAGAGGCAGGCAGATTTCTGAGTTCGAGGCCAGCCTGGTCTATAGAATGAGTTCCAGGACAGCCTGGGCTATACAGAGAAACCCTGTCTTGAAAAACCAAAACCAAACCAAACCAAACCAAAACAAAAAAACAAAACAAAACAAAACAAAAAGAGTAGTTTGTGGCCCAGTGAAACTTCCTTGGAGAAAACTAAATTTTCATTTGCAAGTGGTTATCAACTGGACATAGCTTCTGGTCCAGGGATGGGGCCATTTGTTCAGTTCTTCCTTCAGCTCTAGGAGTGAAACTGGTGAAGACCTGGGCAGCTCCAACCATGTTGCCTCAGCCACTGAGTTCATAGGACTGTCAATCTTGTAGACATAGAGGGCCTTGTTTCCTTGGTGTCCCTGACCCCCCTGCCACCTCTTCTCCAGGGTTCCATGTGCCCTGAAGGGAGAATTTGATGGAGACATCCCATTTAGGGCTGAGTGACAAAGTCTGCCACTGTACACTATCTGACTGTGGGTTTCTATTTGTTCCCATCTGCTACAGGAGGAAGCTTCTCTGATGATGACTAAACCCTGATCTATGAGTGTCATTGAGAAGAATGTCATTAGGGATCATATTATTCCTATGTTTTTTTTAGTTGAACAGCATTCTTTGATCTTACCGTAGGATGCTGGACTATTTAGTCTAGGTTCTAGAGCACTTAAGCAGTGTTTATTATGGGTTCCATCTATGAGATGGGTGCTAAGTCAAATCAGATATTTATCTTACAATGTACGCACCATTCTAGATCAAAAGTCTGGTGACTGCGTTGGTGTTTGCACTTCTCTTTGGTAGAATGCAGAGTACCTTCCTGTACCTGACACTAGCATATAGGGTGAACTCTAGGTAGGTACCACCTTGGTGTTTCGATTTCAATCAGTTGTATAGGTGAGGTCTTCAGCAATAGGGCCTTGCTGTCAGTTTGTGGAAAGCAAACTGTAGTCTTGGCCTGGATATAGCCTATAGCCTGGATTGTTTGGGGGTTCCCATGGGACCCCTTTGGCCAACAACTTAATGATATGCAACTGGAATTTTCATTTGGTGACAAGAGACAGACAGGTGGAGTTCTGTTTCCCTTGTTATTTGGTGATTTCATTTATATATCTCTCATATATGTTTATATTTTAGGATGCTTCTACTGCTTTAGGTTTCTATATCATTCGTCCAGTAGCCCTTAATTTTAGCTGTCTCTGCTTGTATTTTCTCCTTAGTCACTCTTTTTGCTCTCACTCTTCCTTTGATCCTCCCATTCCAATCCCTCCCCATTCATCCATCCATTCATCTATCCATAGTTATCCTATCCTGTTTGCCATTCCTAATGAGATCTATCTGTCCTTTCACATCTCTTACTCTTTTCCTAACCTCTGTAGTTATACAGATTGTAGGGTGGTTATCATTTACTTCACAGTTAGTATCCATATAAAAGCAAATACACACCATATTTTTCTTTTTTATTTTGGGATACCTCACTCAGGATGATCTTTTCTAATTCTATTATTTATCTGAAAACAAAATGATTTCATTTTTTAATAGAAGCAGTCTTCTTTTGTAAGCGTACCACATTTTCTTTATCCATTCATCAGTTGGAGGATATCTAGGTGGATTCAAATGTCGGGGTATTGTAAATTGAGCAGCAATGAACATGGTTAAGCAAGGGTCTCTTTGGTAGGATCAAGCATGTTTTGGATGTATGCCCAAGTGGCATAGCTGGATGTTAAAGTAGATTGCTTTCCACATTTCTGAGGAACTGCCACACACTGCTTTCTACAGTGGCTGTACAAGTTTGCACTCCCACCAGCAATGGATGAGTGTTCTTCTTGCTCCACATCCTTGCCAGCATGAGCTGTCACTCGTTTACTGATCTTAGCCATTATGATGGGTGTAAGATGGAATCTCAAAGTAGTTTTGATTTGCATTTTCCTGATGACTAAGGATGTTAAACATTTCGTTAAGTTTTTCTCAGCCATTTGAACTTCCTCTTTTGTGAATTCTGTTTAGATCTCTATCTCATTTTTAAACTGGGTAATTTGTTTTCTTGATGTCTAGTTTTTTTCTTTTCAGTTCTTTATATATCTTGGATATGTAGTTGGTGATTTTTTCCCCCATGCTATAGGCTACCATTGAATTCAGTGTCCTTTGCCATGCAGAAGCTTCTCAGTTTCATGTGGTCCCATTTATCAATTATTAATCTTAGTACCTGTGCTAACAGTGTTCTGTTCAGAAATTCTTTCCTGCATCAATGAGTTCAAGGTTATCCCCCACTTTCTCTTTAACTGTTTATATGATTTTCAAGAAATTGTTGTTATTTTTCATGATGCCGTTAGTGCACCTTGAGGGAATAAGCATGTCTGACAGCTTTCGTGTATAGTGATTTTTCATCTCCATTGAATGTTCTCTGTGGAAGTTCAAAGCATCTCACAGCAAATGAAATACCCTACTGCTATGCAAATAAGCCCCACTAACTTCTCTCATTAAGTATATAGACATGGGAAAACACTCAGGATAAAAGCAATGTGAATTCTGTAATCTAGGCAGTTCCATTTATAAGTAATCAGCATATATTAAATTTAATATGTTAAAATATAAATATGGAAGCATTGGTACCACAATCTTGAAACCTGGGTTCTGACATTAATCTCAATTTACAAAGCCATTATGTACCAGAAAGCAGAAAGCAGGTTGGTACAGATGATAACACATGATTGTGACAAGTTTGGCTTTAAGAATTGGGTATCAGCAAGTGAATACATGTCTCAACCTCTCTGGACCTCATTTTCTGGACACCAATACTTTCTGTAGATTAAATTATCTTCATAAAGAAGATGACATTCAGTAAATGTTACCCTATGAAGATAGGGCTGCATGTACCCTCCCACTAATTATGAACTGCATCCTGCTCAGCTTCCAGAAGCAGATGAGATCACGCGTGTCAGGCTAGTATGTCCACAGACAGCAGACACTAATACCTTCACAGGATATAAGGCTGTCAAGAATCCTCAAATTCATAATACACAGAGACTGTACCAGTGTGACAAATTTCCTGGTTCATCCCTTGCTAACATTATGAGACCCTGTGCTCAGATGAACAAAGCTAGTAACGACTCGCATTTCCCTGTGTGCCATCAGTAGTTATTGTTTTAAGTGAAGAGCCATGTTCTTTTCTCACTCAGTGGATGACTTAGGGAAATTTATTCCTGAGTCAGTCTTACTTCTTTCCTCACAGTGGTTATGGTGGCTATGTTTTTTTTATTTTTTTAAAAGGCACAGCTGGATTGAATCGTTCCATTTTCAATAGCTCTATTGTTTTATTTTATGGCCAAGATTTTTTAAGGTTTTTATTTTCACAAGTCACATCAACTGGCTTTCTTCCAATGCCCCTTTGGACAGAAAAAAAAAAGAGAATTATACACAACCTTTATTACTTTCAAAGGGCAGCAGCACCAGGAAGAGAGATGGAGACTCAGAGGAATAGCTGCCCCTAATTAGCTACATGCTCTGGAGTTCCTGAATTTCAAACAAACACTTGAGAAGATGATAAACTCTCCCAGTCCACATCCTTCTGGAATCTACCTGAAACAAAAGACAATGAAAATACCCACATGTTGCTAGGTTTTTAACATCATGTTTGGTAGAACTTCAAGACTATGAGGTATCCCCTAAATATTTATGGCATTGTAAAAGGAGCTAGCAATATCATCGTCTTGTTGATGCACAGAGCACAACAACATATTAAATTCTCTGAGCACCTGTAGTCAAGAAATCAACTTAATATTTTATAAACCAGAATATTCCAAACCAACCTGACTAAGGAAGACTTTTTAACATTTTGTTAACAATTATTAATAGCCTATTGGAATTTTTCTCCCGTGATCTAAACAATAAGCACTTTATACCAAGGAGCACAGTAAACTGTGTAGAGCTAGCCTAACTAACACGTTATGTCTGAACAAACTTTAATACACTTATCTATCAAACATTAAAGAAATTAATCATACACAGGGTAAGTTATTTGCTTACTCACATGATTAAGTCTATATACAACTTACTCTACAGTCCTCAGAGTCTAGAGATGGAGATTTTAGAAGGGTAATGTCTAAAGTAAACTATTTTTCAGAAACAGTCTGTTTAAATCGTCCAGGCTACATTCAAACTCCTGGGCCACCAGGATCACTGGCTTGTGTGTGTGGAACTAGGGGCACAAGCCAGTGTTTCTAGAAGGCCCTTCTTCTGTCTCTCAGGGAGATGACCATCACAATGAGATAACGCCCTCAAGCCCGTCCTTGAGACTGTTTTTATTTACTGACTCTCCTGTTGGTGTTATTAGTATAGCTAATCCCTGTATTAATTAGTATATCCCTGAAGTCACCTCTCACATCTCTGTAGGTGCCTGGATCTAGGGAAAGAGTGAAACCTGAAGTCACACTCTCTGTAGGTGTCTGGGTCTAGGGAAAGAGTGAAACCAGTTCATCATGAGAGCAGCATCTGTATTCAGCTGGTTGGGAGCTTGCACTGGCAACTTCCAAAGACTCAGAGGGATTTACTCTGTTTTTGTTTTGTCCTATCTCAATAATTTTCTTCTTTCACTGTCTACACTGACCTAGGGGTTCCTGTGTTCTATTTTCCCTTCCATTCTTTGTTATTTTTTTCTTTTACAATATCTCTGAGATCTACATGATTTAATTATCTTTGTGGTTTTTATAACAAGTATTTGAGTAGTCAGATTCTCGATATTGGGCACAGTTCAGATAAATATTTTAGTTCAATGTATGGCTACTTATAGTATGTACTGTAAACTCAGTCTCAAAGTGCTTAAGAAATACTGATAATTCATGCAACTGTTACAAACTGCTGCTATCTACCTACTGTCAATTGTCAAACTTACAGTCTATCTGAATGTTTACCATAGAGTCAGTTATTGCTAACTGGTAATGTTTATTCAGTAGGTGTTCACAGTAAGCACTATATTAAGCATTGCACAGAACAAATCTTAGTCCATCTCTTATCTATGTACCATTACTCTAGACACTTTACAGATAAAAGAACTGAACGAGGGATAAAGAGATAGATCAACAGATAACTGTACAAGCCACCAAACCTGATGGCCTGAGTTTGATCCTAGTCCTCACATGGTGGAAGAACTGACTGCCATAAGATTCCTTCTGACCTCCTGAAGCACACAATGTCACCAGCATGACCACATCCATACATACACGTACACATAAATAAATAAGGGTAAATTTAAAAGTCAATAAAAGGAAGCACAGAACAAGAGAAGAAATGCAAACTGGGCGAGGCTGTGCAGCACTCAGGGCCATCTCTTTACACTGAGTCTCTCTGGGTTCAGAGTTTTCCCTTCACTGGTATTCTTTTCTGATTTCACAAAATAACAGTCTATTTACACACCCTCTGTTAAGAAAAAAGAGATTTATGTTAAATATAGTAATTATAGTAAAAACAAATACTGTTCAAGGAACTAAAGTAAATTATAAAGAAGGGCATTAGGGCAGAAATTTGAGAAATATTTCTGCTGTATTTTATCCGCTGTAGCCTCACACATTATATAAAATCTTCTCCAGGTGTTAATTCATTTAAAATAATATTAAGATCTTATAAAAATATTCTAAATCACAAACATCTCAGTGAATGTGGGCTAGTATTTGTTTGTTTGTTTGTTGTTTGTAAGAACTGCTTAAGCATGCCACTAAAGGTTCTAGCTGACACTGGGTCATTGATGTTAAACAGCCAAGAACTCACCTTTTGAATAGCAGTATTGTGCAATTCTGATGTATTGTAGGTTAACATTTGATTCTTCTTCAAAACTTGAGTTCTTATTTTTGAAAAATAAACAATAAAGAAGTGAGTGATCACCTCTTACTCCAGTAATCACTACTGACAGATAGTATTTGTTCTATCTTGCCAGGGTAAGGCAAGCCAGAATAGAAATATCTGACTAGACACGCATACCTGGTAATTGGCCTGCTAAATAAATTTTCTGCAATTCTAGAAAATGAATAATGAAAAATTTGAAGGATAAGATTCTTCAGATGCAGTTTGAAAGGCCATCCTTGACAAACTCTTTCCATCTGACTATCTAAGACCTCTAGTGAAAGACAGTTCATCAAAGAATAGATACACACAAACACCATCAGCCGCCCTTTGAGCATCCAGGAAGCTGGATTTACCCACCAACAATGAAGGCATCTTGGCCAACACTTGCCTTTGGCAGGCTTACAACTTTCCTCATGAGTTGCCCACAACTAAAAGATTAATAAAATGTATAATAAAAAACAAAAAAGAGATTTAGCTCTCAAATTCTAAGATAATTACCCTCATGCAATCCAAATAATTCTTACCAGTTTGAAAGTCCTCCTAGACCCGAGTGAATATATTACCACCCCTCTGGTCGTAAAGACCGTGTTTCCTGGCAATAAAATCTCTGCAATAAACATTTGAGTTCTTTTGCATTTTTAGAACCATTTTGAACAATGTGTTTCTAATGTACTTTATGAGCTCCCTCAAAGTCTTCCTATGAATGACAAAACCCCCAGTGCTTTGCCTGAGTAGCTGATATTAAAACATAATGTTGTTGTTCAATGCGGAGCCAAGCAACAGCTTCCTATGAGGTTCCCCTGCACTAAATCTCTCCCTGAAATATCTTCTTCTGTCTATAGAAAGCTAGTAAAACGAGATGATGTCTCATGACCCCAAACCACTGCAGAATTAGCCTGAGGGGATTTTTGACTGCCAATCAATGCCTATGATTTAAAGGCCTCTCATTTCCTCAGATCAAAAGATTGTGTATCCTCCGAGCAACTTCCTTACCCAACCTCCTGTGTGGTCTGTTAACAACGTACTTATTGATAAAAGTGTAGGTTTGAGTACTGCTTATTTAACAGTGCATCATTTTATACGATACTGTGCATGCGGAAGGCCTTCAGAGATTCTGCAATAAAACCGTGGAGAAAGATGTTCACTTCCACCAGCAGCATCTGCATGAAGGAGCTGAAACTGCTCCACGGCTATGATACTTAGAAAAGCTAACTGTACCAAACTCCTGTCCTTACCCATGGCTAAGAATTTGTTATCAAAACAGGGGTCGTATCTCCGAACCTCCTAACTCAATTTTAACCTGAAGATGCTGACTGACCTCAAAGACTTTATAACATTGCATTTCAAACAGATTCATACCCAAAATTCAGAAAGTTCCTTTGGTCTTCAAAATGTTAGGTGTGTTTTGAAGCCTCTTAGGACATACTTTTCTTCCATGAGTATAGCTATCCATTCTTGATGTATCAACTGCATCATATTTACTATATCGTTAGTCAAACAACTGTATTAAGAGTTATCACTGATATTTTTTTTATCAATAATTCAATCGAGGTTTAGACAGTCCATCTACTTTAATACAAAGCAGGCATCTCAGCTACCATTCAAATCCAAGTCTAACTATAAAAGCCACACAGCTAAGCATTCTGCTAATCTTTCTCTCCCTTTCCTACAACAATCCAATCCTATCTTAACTCTCTAATTTAGTAGATTATGGTAAACTAAAAGAAATATCTGGACTTATTTTCTGAAAAAATATTCCAGGTCACCAAGTTACAGACAGAAAGCAAATGCAATAATTTATTTGGGAGGAATGTATTATGAATTTTTTCCAGCCGAACTTTCACTGAAGGTTGTCATAATTGTATTTTATAAATAATGTGACCATAGAGATAAATACATATCTATTCACACATATGTATGTACACACACTATATATACATGTATGTGAATGCACACATATATATTCACTTTATACATTATATATTATATATACACATTATATATACATAATATAAAATATAATGTATAAAGTGAATAAACCAATCAATGTATTAAAGCTCTGTGACATTAACCCCTGAGAATTTCCATCTGGAGAACAGTCATCAAACAAAAGTCTACAGAGCTTCTTTTTTCTCCTTTTGTAGTATAAAGCAATTGATTTTTAGCCTTATTCAGAAATTCATGGCCATCACCTAGTTTGTTTATGGACATAAATACAGTTATGCAAGGGATGAAGGAAACAAGGAAAAAGCTGACATATGGCAAGCCAAAAGTTTTAAATCAGAGAACCATATCACTAACATCAAACATAATAAAAGCAAAATCTACCCAAAGATCATTAGGTTTTCTGTGGCTAGCTGCATCACAGTTTTTAACAAGATGCAACACGCCACAATGAACAAGAAAACAAAATCACAATATAAAACATTGTCATGAGCTGCACACACCAAGAGGAAAATGCTAGAAAATTCCCTGGGTTGCATCTCCACTCACAAAAGATCACATGTGAAACATTCTAATTGTGTGTCTGCAAGGAAAAAAAAACCCTTTAGTAAAAAAAAAAAAAAAAAAAAACACCCCACAAGAGCACTAGCCTGTTTTTTCAAGTTAGAGGCAGGATACTCTTTCTGAATCACCCAATTAGCTGTGGAACTGTACTGTTTTCCTTCATGTTACTTCCAGTGTTGTTTTGTGTTTTACTAAATATCATCTTCACTCCAGAAACTCCCAGAGCAAATAGTTGCAAGTCCTCAAAGCGAGGTGTCCTAGTTGTCCAAATAGAGCCTCATAGGTCCTCTGGGGTTCTACGGTGGAAAAGCAACAACTTCAACCAGGGAAGCTTTAAAACAATCTTCTTTAAACTTTTCAAACTCCTCTGTTGGGCTTCTCTATCTAATTAACGTTTCATTCGTAGAGAAAGCCCCATCTGAAGGTAAAGAGAGGCAGGTGTTTTGGTTTGTTCCATTTTATTATAGAGAACAGTTTGCTGTTTCTTTTCAGGGAAGAATTTTGAAGTGCAAAATGAAAAAGCAGGGATTCCAGATTTGTGATGAGCTCCATGGCACTCAATGGTATGAACATCTGGAATGCTGTGTATCACCAAAGCAGAGACAACAGCCAAAGAAAGTCCAATGGGCATATGCTAAAACTGAAGGTAGATGTTACTGTCCTGACAATTGCACCATTACTAAGGGAAGACTATACCAACAGGACAGTAAGTCCAAACAACATCTTGCAAGGTTGTCAAATCTTGTAGCACAGATTTTACATCAGACGCTGACCTCTCTTCAGTGTTTCTTTTTTCAACTATATTTTCAAGTGATTTTACTTTACTTTCAATTGGTAAATTTTTCTTGGACTTGTATTCTAAATTCTATTTTGATGAGTATATTGTAAATCCATACCCTTTCGTACTAAGATACAACTACCTAACGTACAGGAGAGCCAGACGTAATATCTACTGTTTCTTCCTCTTTTCATTAGGATGCTGAAGCATCTTAAGAATTTGTGGACTTCAGCCATCAAAGGAGTCCAAGACACAGTGCCCACCTGCACAGAGTGCTTCCCCTCCTCAGCCTCTCATGTAAGTGAGAGATATCCAAAATGCAAACTTTTGTTCTTCATAAAGCATCTACATAAAGAGAGAGAGAGAGAGAGAGAGAGAGAGGAGAGAGAGAGAGAGACAGAGACAGAGACAGAGACAGAGACGGGGGGCGTCAAATTCAAATTATAAATCAGTATTCCAACATAAAACCTTGAGTGAAATAAGGAGCTCTTGTGTCACCAGATATAGATTCTAGGTAGAGAGGCCTCATCACCTTGACTTGAGGAGCCATGGATGGGGTCTCTTAGCTTGGCTTTCCAAGTGTAACTTAAGAAAAATGTTGATGTTCTTTTGTGATTGGGTTACTTCACTCAGGATGATATTTTCTAGTTCCATTCATTTTTATAAGAATTTATCAAATTCATTGCTTTTAATAGCTGAGTAATATTCCATTGTATAAATGTACCACATTTTTTGTATCCATTCCTCTGTTGAAGGGCATCTGGGTTCTTTCCAGTTTCTGGCTATTATAAATAAAGCTGCTATAAACATAGTGGAGCATATGTCCTTGTTATGTGTTAGAGCATCTTCTGGATATATACCCAGGAGTGGTATAGCTGAGTCCTCAGGTAGTGATATGTCCAATTTTCTGAGGAACCGCCATACATGGTATTCACTCACTGATTATTGGATTTTAGCCCAGAAGCCTGAAAAACCCAAGATTCAACTCACAGACCACATAAAGCTCATGAAGAATGATGACCAAGTAGGGGGTGCTTCAGTCCTTCTTAGAAGGAGTAACAAAATACTCAAGGGTGCAAATATGGAGACACAGTGCAGGACAGAAACTGAAGGAGAGACAGACCATTCCACCTGGATATCCATCCTATGTGCAGTCACCAAAGGTAGAGGTTGATATGGATGTCAGGATGTACACGCTGACAGGAGCCTGATATAGCTGTCTCCTTAGAAGTCTGCAAGAGTCTGACATACTCAGAGGCAGAAGCTCACAGCTAACCATTAAACTGATCATGGGGTTCCCAATGGAGAAGACAGAGTGAAGGCTGAAGGAGTTGAGAGGATTCGCGACACCATGAGGAAAGCAACAATCCCAACCAACCAGAGTCCCCAGGGTCTAAACCACCAGCCTGGGAGCGCTTAGGGAGGGACCCATGGCTCCAGCTATATATGCAAGGGAGCTATATATAAGTGGGAGAAGAGATCCTTGGTCCCATGAAGGCTGGACATCGTGGGGGGGGATATTCGAGGGTGGAGGTGAGGTACGGGGGAGGGTGGGTGGAGGTACACCAACGTGGAGGCAGGAGGATGGGGGAAGGGATAGTGAGTTCCTGGGAGGGAGGGGGAGAAATGGGGTAAGGAGAGAATATCTGAAATGTAAAAAAAATTCCAATTAAAAAAAAAAAAAGAAAGAAAAATGTTGAATATCCATCCAGGATTATGGCAAATTTTCTTATACTCAGGGTAAGTGAAACTTTTAAATTGAACACAGTTAAAACTTTAAGAAATCTTTTCTAAAACATACTCAGTGGCCAGAGTATGGAGAAGTCATTTTAAAAAGAACAAATGCAACACTGTTTGTCAGTCTAAAGACAAACTTTCATTTAAGGCACACTGTGTATAATGGTCAAAGTATTAGTATGTAGATGTAAGCATATACATGGAAAGAGACAAGAAGAAGAGCAGAAGTGTGAAGGAGGGGCGACAGATATACAGGTTACTGAATTATTTTGGTGTAAAAGGATTGGGAAATTTTGAATGTAAATATAATTATTGCAAATATAAGCACAACAATGTACAGTTTGATGTATTTATTAAATCACTTCCTGCCCTAGTGGGATAAAGTAAATGCTACAAAAATAGCAACACTTTTATTTTCAAAAATTTGGATATATAAAGTAGAAATAATGCTCCCAAAATCTATGCCACTTTCTAAGGAATTCTAGAATCAATAGTTTCCAAGCTTATTGCAGATCAGCTATCTACCAGATATGAATGCCAAGGAACGAAAAGTTTAGGAGCTCAGCCTCTGGGATTCACATTATGACACAGTGACAGTTTGGGTGGTATGAGGCCCTCAGGTATTTTGCTTTATTGAAGACATCCAAGTCCATAAAAATTCTAGAGGCAGAAAAGGTAAATGCCAAGTTTATTTAAATGTGAAGAGATAAGAGGTGGAGGGTAGGGCAGTGGACAGAGAGAGAAAGAGGCAGAGAACACACACATACACACATGCACACATATGCACACACACACACACACACACACACACACAAACACAGAAACAGAGACAGAGAGACAGAGATTGAGATTCAAGTTTAACATCCTTTCTGCTCTTAGGCTTTAAAAAGTATCAGGTTACAAGGCTTCAAGGAACTCTACAACTATTACCAAAATCTAATGAAGCCCAGATATCCTTTAGGTAACCCCAATGAAACAACATGTTGGAGAATCAGCATACAGTGACTGAGGTGACTGAAACATGGGTGTCTTATAATAAAGTCGAGTTCATGGGAACTTAAACGATCACCCTACCAACAATAGTGAAGTTTGTTTGGAAAGCACTAGAAACCTGGCTGAAGCGTACTTGCTAATTTGTCTTCTCTGGACACCTTCTACAGTGCATCGTTTTTTTTTAAGCTCTTAAATAATTCATTTCTTATCAAGCACATCCTCATTAGAGGTTACAATAAGGGACACACACCATGACTTTAGGGAAATGTGGGAGAGAAAAAAATGCTAAAGGCTCTTTTGAAGAGAAATAGGACAAGAAAAACAAGATCCCAAGTGCATTTTCTGTTTCCCAGCTCGGGAACCACAGAAGTTCGGTGGCACTGAAAAGTATGTCGCACAATTAAGATAAGTCTTTGAAGATCCTACTTGGCTGAACACTGTAGAAGTATAAACAGAATCCTCTTTTACAGCTATGCAATGCTGTTCTCAAGAGGCGTCGACAATAAGCATTTTGTATTATGCCACAGAAACACAGCACAGACACCAGCTCTGTATTTTACAATCACTCACAAAGCAATTGGAATTTGACAATAAAACAAACCAAGGCCTTCTCCCTATTACCAAACAGATTTCTAAGCCCTATTGTTCAGAAGAAGAATGTAGCTGAATGAAGTAGTCCAAAGGCTGGAAGTGACTTAGAGCCCAAAGCACTTCCACAAATACTGTCAAAATAAGGTTTGCAAAGCCTGTGCTCATTGGGAAGAGGATTTACACAGTGGAGAAGCATCTGCATAATCGCAGCTAAGCACAATACCTGCCAGGCTCTGTGGCTTTAATAGTCTCACAACTCAACTCACAACTCATGCAGAAGTCCTAGCCCACCAATAATCATTGAGAAACCCAGCCATGGCCACAGCCAGTCCCAAGGGAGGACACAGATACACAGTAAAGACACTTCTCAGAGCTTCCGTGTGAGCAGACACTTCCACGGATGGACTCTTTGGAGGACGGCATTAACCTATACAAACTCCCTAAAATATTAGTTTTTAATAGCTGAAAGAAGTTTATAGAGAGAAGCTTAAATTGTAGAGATATTCTGAGATTCTTATCTTAGATGCTTTAGCTCTTCAAAGAGTAAAGTTATCAAACCATAGAAGACGTTGCAGAGTCCAAGAGCATGAATAAGTATTCAGATAAAGTGTCCATTCATCATGTTCAGTATCTGACTTTGCCACAGATACTGGTATGCTTTTAGACCATTTACAAATAGAAAAAAGGTTCAGCTGGGGGGTGTGGCTTACTGGAGAAAGCACATACATTGTAAGGTCACAGGGCGGCGGGGGCTGCAGGTTCCGTATCTTGCACATTTGTATTTCCTAATCCAGTCAACATTAGTGCTGGGTGGTAAAGCGCTATCTCCAGTGGGTTTGGAATTCAGCAATTTGTTGCATTATTCAATTCCACTCAGAAAATATTACCAAATATAAGGAAATAAAACACTAGCCAGAGGTTATAAAATTTGGAGGCTGTCTTCATTCTTCTGTGGTTTAATTTTTTGTACTTTAAGTTAGCCTTAGCCTGGTCTTTGATGAAGCCAAGTAACTGTTCGCTGCCAAAAGGAAGAAAGCCACTACATTTAACCTGCCACCACTTGGGTGGCTAGCCCCTCATCTATAAAGGGTTATTAGAAGCTTACAACAGGTCATATTTTGTTATATAAACACGCCATCTTGTATGGACATTAGCCAGTCTGGACTTATTAAATAGCTTTTATCCTCAAACCCTAATGAACAATTTTTCTAGAGAAAAAATTAACTGAATTAACTAATTAAATTAATTAATTTAATTAACTGAAAAGGCAATGTGTTGCAATGCAAAGACCTTGATAGATCTTATTACTCTAGCTCATGACTTCTTAACTAGCAGTACTGGGCATCTGATATTCTCGAATATCCACTCACTCCTTTCTAAATAGAACTGATTATCCATGAATGTCATATAAGGACACACATACAGCACTTGAATCCTATTTCAAAGCTTGTAGACACTCATCCTTTTGCAAACGTGGTTATTAAATAATGAGCAATAAGTTTAAATTATTAACTGAACGATTATAGGAGCCCATATAAAGGGCCACCAAGTCTTCAAACAAAGAATACGGCTGTCATTTCTTTTGAAGATATGAAAAAATAAAAAGAGGAAAGATAAAAGAAATATTAAGTAAGACCTCCTGTAAGTCTATAAACTTCCTCTAGCCTCAGCCAGTTCCTTTTGGATGATAGAGTTTCTCATTTGATGCAAACAGTGTAATTGTCTCGACAAATGATTTTTTAAAATTTTTCTAAGAATTTTCAGTTTGTATTATTTTCTACTAATTTCTCCAAAATCTTGTGTTCTGCTTGCATTGGTGATAGTTGTAGCCATCACTTTACCATGAAACTCAGAACTGAAAAACACAATTAAGATACAAATGAATTGCCCAGCACATGACCTTGAGAAAACAGCGCAAAGGGCAGCTTTTACTAATGGCTCAGCATCTGGACAAGGTCTCTGGTAGTGTAACGGTGTTTCCCTGTCTGGATCAAGGATGGCAGGCATTCTGGCTACTGTTTGCTTTCTGGTTTATGGAAAACTAGAGTGGGTTTAATGTATAGGAAATGTCGTAGCTTTGGTTATGGTAAAACCTAAGGAATGATGAAATAGGCCTACTGGTCATCAGTACAATCCACCTATTCTAAGAAGGTCAACTCCTATATCCTCAACTATGTGTTCAAGCGTTGCCTCTACCTCTCTGAGTACAGATGAGAGCTATCTGAAATCAATTGGGCGAACCCATCTCACCTGTTCATTTGGGGTTTGGATGCAGTTTAGGCTTCAGCAACAGTAATGCTATGGAATAAAAAAAAAAAAATCATTGATGATTTCGACTGTAGCGTCTGAGGTCGCCAGTAGTTCCGCTGGAAATTCTCATTAAGTTTATGATTGTAGAGACATGTGGATTTTTCAAATAGTATTTGTTTATCTAAGATAATTTGAGCAAATTACTACTACTTAGTCTCATTTTTGACTCTTAATTGTTGTTCTGACTATATTTATTTTTCTAAAGTTTAATTTAGAATCTTGGACTCTTTTTATAGAGAAAAGTCACTCTTAAAAATCATGTGAAACCAAGCAACAGCTAAACTATAAAATCCCAATAAGCAAAATCTTCTAGAATCAAATTCCTATAAATTTCATTGAAGAATATGATAAAGGTTGAAGTGTATTACTGGGGTGAATAAAAACTAGCATAAATAGATTATCTTTTATTCCCTTAAGCACTAAAAATATCACAGATACATAAGAATTGATCTTATTTCAAAAACTTTCTAGAAATAAAACCTTAACTTCTACACACTTTAATATTTTCAAAAATAGATCACATACCTCTTTCTCCAGAGTCAGAAACAGCTGTCCTTCTCAGTGTAGGGTCTTTGTCACGTACCACATAGCCAAACTTTGAGTATGGTAAGCGGATTAGTTCTTCATACAAACAGGGGAGATGAGAAGAGGGTGCAGGAGGGGAAGCAGGAGTGAGAGCTGAATGCACATATGAGGTGGGAAAGGAAGTACCATTTCCAAAGAGAGCAAAACTTCACTGCAATGTTTGCAAGTGAAGACAAGTCAGTTTTCCTAAGTATAAAATTGGTACCATGTTTTTATTTTTTTTTTTTTTTGGTTACCTCTTCGTCCTTCAAAATCCCATCTCTGTTCACATAAAGCACTGAACTCAATGAAAATGGCAAAAAAAACCACCTTAGATGTGAGTTTCTGTAAGTTATTATGATCTTAAAATAAACCCACCAAAGGCTAGCAATACTCATCTCAGCTATCTTTATAACTTTTAAGGAGGCTTTAAGAGTGCTAAAGCTCTTTTCAGACCTGAGACTCTAAGAGGAGGCTAGGAAGGAAAAGAATTATCCACAGACCCACCAAATCCCTTAAGACTGTTTACTTTATTACTCAGCGGACAGTAGCACAGAAGCCTAAGAGAGCAAAGGCGGTGGAGAGCTATGAGGGCTGTACACAGAGGCCGAGGCCTGTCTTTGCTATGAAGATGTCTCCTTGGTCTCCTCCCAACCATTCAGGATCCCATGCCCCATGTTACCAGAGCAGGAGAGCAGTGAGTGCATTACCCCACAATGGATGGCCAACATCTAGTCTGCCATAAGAGTGTGGGCTTAGTGGCAACATGAGGCAAGACATGCAGGAGAGGAGTATATGCAAGGAGAGGTGTCACTCTGAAGTCTTAATTACCCTCGTAGACAATCTTTTCAGTATTTTCCCCGTAGGAATAGAGAAGAATGGCTTGCATTTATAATCTGGCCTGCATCATCGCTTATCTGAACCTTTCCTTTCTCATGTATAAACTAATGGACTCACTAATGAGGGTAATGATGACTGACAACAATAATAATTATTTCTACTTTCCAGTGTTTTAGAAATACTAAATGAGAGAAGGTAGCAATTTTATAAAAATTAAAGCGTAGGCAGACATTAGTTTTCCATCGGGAGGAATCTTATAACACTGAACCATGATGTTCAGCTGGGACCGGGAGACTCTAAGCATGAGAGAGATGGCAAAATGATAGCTAATGATAGCTTTATTAACTGCATTTATAGTATGGACCTCCATCTTTTATGCATATTGTTGTGGAAATGTTAAACAGGAAAAACCTGGAGTGGGATGCAGAATTGAAGTCTGTAGGCCACAACATCCAAGACTTTTGGTTTTGTATTCCATTTCCCTGCCACATTGAGATTTCACAGTTGGAGTGATAGAAAGAAAAGCATCTTCAACAGAAATGTAGGACTAGATCAACAGGGCCAAAGTACATAGTCAGATGCTCCTGGGTTGCATATAAGACACAGTTACCTGAAAACAGCAACCTAGAAAGTATAACAAAATAAAAAAGTCCTGGCTATCAGAGTGAGAATATTCACTTGATAAGTATTCTCTGAGAAGGTTCTGAAAAACAAACCAAGGGAGATCTAAGCCTTCTCAAAATGCAGTGTGGGAGAATGCCAACCAGAGTAGTTACTGCAACTCTGCTTTGCTACATTTTGTTATAAATCTTGTCCTTCAGCTGCTGGTGGCATGGATACTTTAATAACTCCTTTTGCCAGAGCAGTGGTACAGAGGAGCACCATATCTGTACATTCCTCAGCATCTGCTTGTGAAGTCCTGGCATCAAAGATGACTGACATCTTGGGTTTGAGTGAATACTGCTATCCTCTCTCCCTTGTTTATAAAATCAGTCTTCTGATGCTAACCTCTCATTGTTCTATCATCTAATGGGTTATATGATTCAGACTAGAAAGGTAAGATTAAGATAAAACACCAACTTCCAGCTCCTGGAGGATAATTCTTCTGGGTTTCTGAGCTCATGCCTCTGGCCTTCTGACAGGCCCATAAACTCAGGAAGATGAATGGAGTGTCGGGTCTAAAGTCATCTAAAATAGTTTATGCGTGGGCATGGACTTGAAATTCTAGAGAGTGGCTGAGTTCATTTGCTGCAACATTAAGGGAGCCAGGTGGAGAATAAGTCACTGGGATTCAATTGCTTTCCACAGTAATGCTTACCAGAGAGGCTTTTGCCTAAAAGCTTCTAAATGCAGCAGATATAATAACCACCAGAGACCCACCTGTCTCTAGCAGCTGGATGTTCTGTGAAATCCTAAACGCTTCACATAACTACATTTCAGTCCCATAACTACATCAACGCATCTCTCTCAAGAGATAGTAAAAAGGGAAAACCTTAGCATCCCCCAATTACCAAGTTTCTAATGTATGGTCTCATGACCCATCACTCACTGTCTAATGATTTTGCCTTTGTGTATGAGTGAACCTTTAAGTAAAGCCATCAAGTGCCCAGCATAATGTACATCAGAACATCTTGGAACTCATGCAGGACCAAAAGATGCCAGCAAATCGAAGATGCTTCCATGAGAGTTGCAAAGGTGATTTGATAATACTAAAACTTGACTGACAAAGATCAAAATGCCTTCTACTTAAGTCAACTGTAGAAATGTGGCAACTATGCCACATGTGTATCTCAGAAGTCTGTATATGCTCAAGTAAGAAGATTGGTAGTTATGCTACAGGCAAATGGAAACATCAGAGATTGGAAACAGACTCCTCGTTCATTACATCTTCTGTCATTCTGGACAATGCCAAAGACCTTCCAGAAGGTGACTTTGTCCAATATTAAGAGAGTTACCTCTACATTGAAAACTAAGACATGAGGCAAAAGTTCATCAGAAGAATGATACTTACTTGTACATATCCAGATGTGGGCTGCTGAGCCTCAATTGTCTGGAAAATAGATACAGTGGCTGTATCACAGTATGAAACATGATGGAATAGCACAGGACTAGAACACATTTAGCTCTGAATACAAGGCAGCTACTACTGATTTGCTTGCAGGAGTACTGATTTACTTGTCTTGGACATAAGAATGTTTCTGTCAAGTGTGCCTTCATTCTTACTGAGCTTCCACTGAAAAACTGATCAACTGAAACATATACTCACCCTGGCTTAAGAGCTAAGTGACTTGAGATGAGAAAACATCCCAGATTTGCCTTTATACCCCCCTTTCTCAATACCATAAAGTACCAGGAAACCTACCTTCCTTCCTTTCTTCCTTTTTTCCTTCCTTCCTTCCTTCCTTCCTTCCTTCCTTCCTTCCTTCCTTCCTTCTTTCTTTCTTTCTTTCTTTCTTTCTTTCTTTCTTTCTTTCTTTCTTTCTTTCTTTCTCTTTTTTTGTTTTTGGTATTTTGACTTGAAAGTCAAGAATAGAATTTGAGAAACAACAGTCTTATATTTTACTTATAAGCATTTATGCCTGACAGATTTTGAAAACAGGGTTTATCTTGTTTGAATGAATCCCTAGATTCACAGGCTGAGACAATGCACTAATAAAACAAACAAGCTAATCCCCTTACTCCCAAACAACAACAAAACCCACTAAATGCTATCTGATTCAAACATTGCTTTCTCCAGTTCAAAAACAACAGCAACAACAACAATAAAAAAAAATGACAAATAATTATGAATAATGCCCAGCCAGGATATCAGTTTTAGAGACTATCATTGATGCATTCCATTCCTCATTGAATTCTTACAAGCCTTGTATGGATTATGCTTTCACTGAATCCTCCAAGGTTCCATAGTTAGTAAGTGCTTGAATGAAAACATGAACCCAAACAGCAGATTAATTAGAGACATATTTTTCTGCTGGATTTACAGTATCTGTGTCACACACACACACACACACACACACACACACACAGCACTATGCACCTCCCCCTATAGACACTGGAACTGGAGCTATGAATAGCAACAGGCTCAACCGTTGAAATAGCCCCTGAAATGGTATCGCTCCCTTCTACCTTTCCCCATCAGTCTTTAATCAACCATAGTCACTCTGTTAAAAACAGTTCAATGTGCATGTTCCTACCAAATTAAAATCTTCCATTACTTCCTCATCTCACTGAGACAGAAGAGCCACAGTCCTACGGTGACTGCCTATTCTTCCACAATCTGCCTAGCACTCTATGGCACTGAAACATTTATGGATCCAGATTTCCTCTCTTCTTCTTCACTACCTCTGCTCCAGTGGTCACCACTGGACCTCCTTCCTCCTTCTTAAGCAGAATATGTACTTTCCAGCCTCAGAAACTTTCACCAGCAGTTGTTCCTTCTGGACTTTGACCAGCATCCACCAGGGTCACTATTTTGCATCTGAAAAATGTGTTAGTTCAATTCATTGTTTATAAAACTGCAAAATCCTGCTTCTCCTAAACTACCTACTATCCATCCTTACTTTATTTTTCCACAACAGTGATGACTATACAATTTGTTGTATGTTACACACATATGTCCATACATATACACATACATAATATTAAAATAGTTCTTTGGATAGATGTAGTACATGGTATGTGTGTGTGTATATACTCACTTTACCCCTGGAATATAAGCTTTATCAATTTAAAACTTTTTAAAAATTTCTCTCATTGTTGCTATATCCCAGTACATCATTTGTACAGAAATAGACATATTTATTGTATCTGCAAGATATATAGTCTTAGTCTTCTAAGGAATAACTTTCACTTATACAAAATTTTAGCTCACCAGGAGATATGTTCCATCAAAGGTTCTTCCAAATTAACATCACTCAGACCTGATTTATTACTTCAGGTGATAGTACTTTTTCATATTACCCAAGTCATATTCTTACTTTAGTAACAATATGTTTTTTTGTCCTTAACATATTTTCATGAATGATGGAGGATGGGAGCGTGAGAAGATGAAGAATTGAGTTTGGCTCCCCATCATCCATGTATCAGTCAGGCACAGTGGCACATATCAGGAATCTCCACAGAGGCAGTGGAGAATGCAGCTTCATAGCGCTCTCTGGCCAACAGCATAGCATAATGGATGAGCTCCAAGTACACTGCGAGACTTGGTCTCAAGAACTAAGATGCAGAGTAACTGAGGAAGACACATAATTTTGATCTCTGGCTTCCACATGCATGGACATGCACGTGCACACACCCAACACACCCCAAACATGTACACACAAAGAAAAAAAAACTGGGAATGAGGCAGAGAGTTAACACAGATAATAGACCAAAGTGGAAAAAAAAGGACCATCCAGATATTTCCAAAATTATTGTTACTTATCTTTTTTTAAAATCACTGACTACAAAAGAAATTTAGAAATAAAAATATTTTGATTAGCAATAATCAGATACATAAAACATAGAAGTGGTTTTGTTTTGATCATTTGCAAAAAAAAAAAAAAAAAAACACCAAAAAAACTAGAGATTTCACTTACCAGTGCCTGGTAGAATCAGAAAGTATAAAGAACACTGTGCAGAAAGTGGCACAGATCACCTGGCTGGCAAAAGAAGGAACAGTATTTGAAGTTGTGGAAAGAGAGTAACAGTCAGGAAGGCAAATAAATGGCCATATGAAATTTATATGGACCAGAGAACGGTTAGCCCTGCCATCTGTGAGTCAAAAATTTTCAGTAGTGGGAGCAATGGACAGTGAACAAGAAATACTCCTTTATCGCATTCCTTGTGGAACAAGGAAGAGATTTGTATTTCAGTGTCTCATCCTACCAGGGCAGCTAACAATATTCAGTACTGATATCATTAAGGTCAGGTGGAGTGCTAGTAGGAAGTAAGAATTAGGCTCAGTATCCAAGCTAGGGATTAAAATTCAGATACATAATGTTTTAGGGGGAAACGTAGCACCAGCAAGCATGATGGGGACTTTGTGTGCTAGCTCACTACTTTCAATGCATAACATCAAGAAACAAAGGACAGCTGAGCTCCCCTGAGATTGCTATAGTGATCAGGGAGACCCTCAAGAACCAGTGGTCATGTATGGACCCAAGACAACACCCCTAGTTTGTGCTGCCAAATGTCACGCCTAGCTTCACAATTCCCCCAAAACCTAAGTTCGAATTGTACAGACAATCCTGAAAGATCATTTGCTCTAGAGAGTAGAATTTAAGCTAAAAGTAATAGATTTTAACTAGGAGTGAGTAAGATAAATTCAAGTGGCAAATAAGTATCCCTGCTTCAAATAGAAAAGGGTTCTGGTGGGCAAGCAATATTCAGTTACAAGGAAATAAAGTTATATTTCTCCTTGCCTAAGTTACAGGGTATAAATTTTAAATCCACTCTACATGTAAGGCAAGTGATTTATCAGTGCTGAGTTTTACAGTAGAATGAAAATTTTTAAAGTTACCAAATAGCTAAGTACAGGGCAGAAATCAAGAGTTACATAAAATGTTAGCCTCTCTCCCAAGGAGAAGCATGCTAAAAGTGATTCAGCTAAAATATTGTAAGACAAATATGAAAATACTCTTTGTCCTGCTTACAATGAAACATATAACTCCAACACAGTTATTTCCAAATTGTGTGTGGGATTCAATCTACATAAAAGCCCAAGGACAAAGTTACTTTACAAAGTGCCCAGGAATTTTCCTTTTCAGTTTATGAAGCCATCACTAGTTCCCAACTGGAAGCCACCATGTCATCCATAAGCTTGACTAAATTGGCATTATGTACTCATGGTTTGCAAATGAACTTCCTCTAGCCTGGTACTTCAGCAACGCTAAATGAGAACTGCAGTTTTCTAAGTTAGTGCTATACTTCAGAAGGAATAAGCAGACAAAGTTATGTGTTGTCATTCAAGGAAAGAGGAATTGATGCCTTGAAGGTACTATGCTTTGCTAAACGAAGGGTAGACAAGTTTGGCTCTGCCGAAAGTCATGTGACTAAGTTTAAAATTTGACCTTAAACACATGCTATTGATATGGCCTCTAACTTTTCCCAAAAGAATTTTGGTTTAACAAAACAGCTTGCCAAATCATATGGACTCCATAAAAGTTTAGAAAATGGTCCTTATTTTAAAGTGAAACTCCTAATATCATACGCTGTAAACTCATTTCAACCCAAGGCTGTTTCCCTAATCTTTTCCCCACTTCCCATTTGGATAGCTCATCTCATTTCCTCTATTCACTCTCTATGACATCCTAAGAATAATTTCTCCCTATCCTCATACTTTATTACACAACGATTAATGTACTTTAAGAAGAATACTCCATGTTCTTCAGTAAAATCTTTCACAAGACACAGAAATATCCATGGACACTTGCCATGAATGTATGTTTAGCCCAATGTTTAGGCATACTACTAAATCATTAACCTGAATAAAACCCACAACACACAGAAGACAGAAGTCTAGCCCCATTTGTCCTTTATTTCTTTTCTTTTTTATTTAATAATTATGATTTACAAATGATTAATAAAATCATCATTATCTCAAAGTACAATCTAAACCAACAAGTTTCTGTAGCATCTGTGCTGCGGATTTCTTTTTTCTTTTTTTTAATTGGATATTTTATTTATTTACATTTCCAACAGACAGGGAGAGTTTACAAACTCAGTTTTTTTGAATCAGAAATATTTGTTACAATTCCTCTCTTGCAGGCTTTTAAGCAAAAAAAAAATTTTTTTCTAGATCCAATTTCATATCGTCAAAACAATGCCAAAAATGGAGTGTCACTTCCACGCTCTTCCTCGGTTTTGTTCCCACATTTCATGCCTATCTTATTTATAATAGCCAGAAGCTGGAAAGAACCCAGATGTCCATTAACAGAGGAATGGATACAGAAAATGTGGTACATTTACACAATGGAGTACTACTCAGCTATTAAAAATAATGAGCTCATGAAATTCTTAGGCAAATGGATGGAGCTAGAAAATATCATCCTGAGTGAGATGACCCAATCACAAAAGAACACACATGGTATGCACTCACTGATAAGTGGATATTAGCCCCAAAACACACAATACCTAAGATGCAACGCATAAACCTCATGAAACTCAAGAAGAAGGAGGAAGACCAAAGTGAGGGTGCTTTTGTCCTTTTTAGAACGAGTATCAAAAGATTCAACCAGAGCTCCCAGGATCTAAACCTCCAGCCTGAGAACAGACAGGGGCAAGCTGTCCTCTGAGAGGCTCTAACCAGCAGCTGACTCAGACAGATACAGACATCCAGAGCCAAACAGTGGATGGAGCTTGAGGACTCTTATAGAATAATAGGTGGAAGGATTGTGGGCCCTAAGGAGATAGGAACTGCACAGGAAGATCAACAGAGTAAACCAACCTGAACCCTTGGAGCTCACAGAGACTGAATCACCAACCGTGGAGCATACCTAGTCTACACAGATCTACCTCCATGGGCTGGACCTAGGCCTCCCTGCACATATGTTGTAAATGTGCAGCTTGGTTTTCATGTAGGTCTGAAACATCTGGAGTGGGGGCTATCCCAAAACATGCAGCCTGTATATGGGGTATGGTCTTCTAGCTGGGTGCCTCATCTGGCCTCAATGGGAGAGGAAGCACCTAGCCTCTCAGAGACTTAAAGTGGCAGGTGGGGGATACAGGAGGAGGGGGTACTCAGAAAACAAGAGATGGGGAGGGAATGTGGGAGGGGGTGACTGGGACGGGTTATAAAGTGAATAAGCAAACAAATAAAATTTAAAAAGGAAAAAAATAAAAATTAAAAAAAAACAAAAAAACAAAACAAAACAAACAAAACAAAACAAAACAAAAAAAAACTAGTGTCTTAAAATGCAGACCTTGTGACTGAGACAATTGCCAAGGCCACAGGTGACAGTTTTGGGAGGAACAGGCATGCACGTGTTCCGGGACTAGCATAGTCTGAGGAAGTGGATACTTCCCTACTATCCCACACCTTCTTTCAGTTCTAATCCCACTCCTACTTAGTCCTACTTCCTCCTGGCCTGTCAAACAGGCTGCCAATGAGCTCTGTCACTGCAAGCTGAGCCTGCAAACTCTAAATCTCTATGCTAAAGAACTATGCACTCATTGTAAAGTCTTGAAGATAATTATAGTGTAGCTGAAATTACTGAAATTCGTTCTTTGTTTTCGATGAATTTAGGAAATGTATATCAAGTGAGTGCCTACTATGTGCCAGGCATTGAACTGAAGAAAGAGATGAATGAGCAAAGCAGACATGGTCTCAAATTTTGTTCATCACAAAATTTAGATAGGATGCACAGAACATACAGACAACTTCAGAGAACAGGGTTGGTTGTCTACTCCTTGAGTTTGCAACCCTGCAACCACTGTACAAGAGGCTCTTCACATTTGCATATGCAAAGAGAACAGAATTTTCTGCTACCTGAGTAATCACATTTCTCCATGACTTGCAACCCAATAAGATAAACATGGGAAGGTTTCCCTCTAGAAATCTGTATAGGTTTTTGTGGTGTGAACACATTGTCAAGATATTTAAATGCTTTGGACATTGTTTTGGTTTTGTTTGTTTGTTGTTGTTTTTTTTATCTCACATAGACTCTAATATGAAGTTTTCAAACTTGGCTTTGTTGTGTGACTTATGATCACAGATATGTAAATAATGTCTTACGTGATCTTTATTCTACAGTTAAAGCTATGCTGTATCTAGAGACACTGGAGAAAGCATCATTTAGCAGGAATCTCAAGAACATAGCTCTAAAACCAACCTTTGGTTGGGCTTATTTAAAAGCCATGCTCCCAAGTGTATGAGCAGTTCTGTTTAAGCTGAGCACTGCAGAGAGCACAGAGCACCAATGTAAACAAAGACTTCAGCTGAGCACTGCAGGGAGCTCAGAGAACCAGTGTAACCAAAGACTTCAACTGAACACTGCAGGAAGCATAGAGCACCAGTGTAACCATGAACTTCTTCAGTTTGTGGGCTGTGTCCTTGGTACTCTCTGCTGACATTATTTTAAAATCTGACTCCTACATGGCTGTTGGGAGAAAGAACAAAGAAATACTATATAAGATCAAGTTTTTTTTTTTTTTTTTTCCAAAATTCTTACCACGTGTCCAAAGCTCTCAGTTAAGAATGTACTTTCCTCCTTCCCCAGCTGAGAAATAGCACATGATTTCTTAAATGGAAGCAGTAACTTCAAATTAGAGAGTGTTAAGTAGAACGTTAAGGTCTAAAAGGCCTTAAGGGGATCTTGGTTGCTCACTGCTTTTTCCTAAAAGAAAGCACTGTCCAATTTATATTTGCTACATCCATAAAATCAGAGGGAGTTAATGTGAGACACAGGAACTGTCTGGGGACTTAAAATTGTTGACTGCTATCTTACTTAATTTCTTCATTCAGGTCATGAAGCTGTTTCTGTAAGAAGATTTAAATGACAGAAAGGAAAAACTGTGAGCATTCTCATGCGCACTCAACTGCATGTCTAACCCTCCCTCCCAGGGCAGCATCTAAGGGAATTCCCTCTGACTACAGGGAATTTAGAAGAATAGAGGAGGATCTGGGTTAGGTCCTGGGACAAGCAAATGTCACACACTAGGGACTGGTTTCCAGATGCAGGACAAGTCTTAGATCACCAGGGCTTTGCACTTGTAATGTATCACTCTTAGAATTACACACACACACACACACACACACACACAACACACACACAACAAGGGAAACCTAAGCAGGTTTTGTCAAAGGTGCTTTATTTTGCTTCCTACCGCCCAGTGGGCATTTCATTAGTGTTTTTCTTCAGCACCAAAAGAGAAAAGGAATGAAAGGAAAAACCTTGAAAAGCCAGATGCAAAAGAATCTTAGTTCTTTGGCCTTACTCGGTCTTTCAATGCTGACAACTGAATGAGCTGCAAATGCACACACTGTCAAAGTGAACAAGTTAAAAATTGTGAAAAGTAGTGCAGAATCTTCATATCTGTGAACATAAAAATACTCTATAACCACTGCTGAAAGTATTTTATTAGGATTATGCTTCCTCTACTGAGGAGACACAGAAATTGCACTTACTATTGCCTGCAGTACGTGGCTTGTTCTCAGCCTTTCAGCAAAGCAGCACAAAAATGGTAAAGAGCCATTATCGACTTTTTCTGTTCTCAAGAATGTTTCTCTTGTGGATAGCCTTAGCCTTGTATTTTGATCCTAGTTCCCAGTGGATAGCCCCAGCCTTGTATTTTGATCCTAGTTTCACTTTCCTGGTAGGGGCTGCAGAGGATGATTGAATCTGTACACAGGTCCAGTTGAATCTGTACACCTTCTGTCCAATTAAAACTTGTAAAATAAAGGCTAGAGCCAGAGATTGGGCAGTAGAAGGGGAGGCGGAGAAAAAGGCTTAGGGGAGGAGAGACTGAGAGGAATTCGATATAAAGGGAGAAGCAGAAAGAAGCCGGAGTTAGAAGGAAGCCGGTGGTAGAAGGAAATCGACGATGACAGAGGAGCCGGAGGTGGAAGGACAAGCACGTGGCCTGGATAAACCGCAGGTTATAAGGGATCTCATAGCCGGGGATTAGAGTAGTGTAGTGGTAAATCTGCCCAATCTAGGCATGCAATTTATACCCATAATTATTGTGTTGTGTTTTCGTTTACTGGTCTCCTTCGGGTAGGAGATTTACCACGGCAAATTTGGCGGTTTAAATAATTTCTTCTACTACATGTTTCCTGACCACACTCCTGCCCAGGCGCTTGTCCAAAGCCATGCTGATTTAGCAGAGTATGATCAGAAAGCCTTGTATGGTTTTTAATGCTATATGTTGAACTAGCTTAGAGGTTTAGATGGGCATTTTGATGTAAACTAATCATAAGGCCTTGCATGCTAGTAATCATCTCTGCACTGTGTTTTGCATAGATAATATAAGAAAGGAACAAGAGTCATACTAACACTGCCCTCAATGTGCCTGGTTGGGCTTTTGTCACTACAGAGGCTAATATCCCTGACAAGCTTTATATATATATATATATATATATATATAGCATACATATGTATGCATACATACATACATATACACATGCACATACACATATACACACTCTTGGCAATCACTGAACACTATCAGTAATGGCCTATGTACTCCCAGGGTGTATCTCAGCTTTTCTTGTTTCTCTCTCTCTCTCTCTCTCTCTCTCTCCTCTCTCTTCTCTTCTCTTCTCTTTCTTTTTCCTTCAGTGCTAGCTTCTACATTAGCACTCTTTGTACAAAATTAATGATCTTGATCTTCCTTCTTTTAAATACCACGGAGTGCCTGAGGCTTGAAAATTACATGTTTCTGTGCTCTTGGTTCAATATGCTCAGTGGGAAAAAATTTGTCATTGAAGTTGTTGTTGTTGGAGAAATATAAGATCTCCTTTCCCCTGGTCCCTGAAGCATCTGTTGCTTGGACTTCTGTTTGTATTAATGAAATATGCCATCTGCGAGTGTAAGCTTTTGCATTGTGGTAGGAGGCAAAAAGGAAATCCCAAAGAGGGATCCATTCGCCATTGTAATGTCTGGTTGTGCAACTTCATGCATGACTCAAAGGCCAAGTCCTTGGGACCACCTGTGACCACTGCCATGGGCCTCTCTCAGAGGAATTCAATCTCCAAGTACAGCTGCTCATCTTTTCACTGAGCGTCAACTCAAAAGCCACTTTCCTATTTGGACAAAAGATTACAGACAAAGCCTTTCTCTGCCTTAGTGGATGAATCAGACACAAATGACAGAAGACAAATTCTAGAAAAGTAAAACAATAAGGGGACATGTTTGCCTGCATAATTGTGAAGTTGAAGAAAATCCACAGGTGTGACTCCCCTGGAATGCTAAACAATGCTGTTGAGAATTGGTGCTGCCCAATCTTGGCTCAGTTTTTCTTGTTATAATCAAGTAAGTTTTCAATAAATCCCCATCTTGCTTGTGGTCTATATCTTACTGGTTTGGCAATCCTAATTGGAAAGAAATCCCAATTATCCATTGGTTTTTAGCAGACATTTAGAAACTGAATATTGTTGGCCTGAACGATCTGGGTTTCCAGAAAGAGATTCTGATCAAAGCTGGTGATGTACCTTCATAACAGTGCTGAAGAATCTGAAGGACGAAAGCTGCTCTACCAGCACCAAAATGAGAGGGAGTGAGGGAGGTGGAGGCTGATAAGTGTGATCTTCCCAGAAGAAAAGCATGTTTCACAGGACATACCCAGAGGTGTCCAATCATGACAGGATGGATACCATAGCTTCCGGAATCGAGTATTGGGGGAAAAGACTTATTTCCATGTGAAACAGATGAACACTTCCTTAGCTGTTGTTAAGCCATCCTTGGCCAGTTTTACTGAGTGCCACCACATTCCATCTTTATTGTAAAAGATGGATTCTTACACTAAAGAAACACACAAACATCAAGATCCTAAGAGAGAGAGAGAGTTCTGAGTTTGTACCTAGATGTATAAACAATGAGCTTTTAAGTGTGATGTAACCTGTGTGAGAACGATGGACTCTGGAAGGACAGACCGAAAAGAGCCAAGAAGGACCTGAAGATCACTTGTATGATCCAAAAGACTCACCAAGAAAGAGAAGTGACGATCAGAAACCCAATTTGCTTTATCAACAGTTACCTATTTTGAAAACATTTCTAATAACAACTGAAGAGCCAGTCATCAGTTACCTAGAAAGTCATGTGCGTCAGTAGTGTTGAGCACCTGGCAGATCTAAATGAAGAACTGAGTTCTGGGGACAAAATTAGGGCTAGCTCTAATATAAAGAGTCAAGGAAGCATAAAAAGGGGGTATCTCAGGTAAGATATAGGGAACATTAACCATGTGTGTAGAAAGTGCGATATGGCAATAAATTATGGAGCATCCATCCAGACATCTGTGGACACAGTGGTCAGGGAAGACAATGGAACTGCTGATAGCTGAAACATCACATGTGAAGGTCATAAGAAAGAATAAAACATTTTTTAAAATTGCTTTTTCTTTTATGATTTTTTGAATTTATAATATAATTACATTTTCCTCTTCCCACCTTCTCTCCCAATTCTTCCCTTCCCCCTCCTTGCTCTGTTTAGTTAATTTATTTGTTTAATTTCCATTCAGCTTCCCCTCCCTTCTCTCCTCCCGATCTCTCTCTCTCTCCTCCCCTTCATTCATCCCCCCTCCCTCAGAAAAGAGGAGGTCTCCCATGAGTAACAGTTAGCCTTGGTATATTAAGTAGTTGTAGGACTGGGTGAGATCTCTTCTATTGATGCTGGACAAGGCAGCCAGAAAGGGAATAGGGAGCCAACAGCAGGTACCTCCAGATTAGAACTTTTGAAAAGAGAAAACAAAACAAAGCAAAGCTAAGCAAACAAACAAACAAAGCAAAAAAACAAGGGGGAATATGAAGAGGGATAATTAGCGCTAAAGGCATTTTGAAAAGTCATATTGAAACCTACTACTGTAGAAGCTTCCTAAAATATATAATATAATTCTACATAAAAAGTTTAAATTGAATTTCCATATAATTAGGAAACAATATCTGACTAGACACCAAACAAAATTCCCATACCAGGAATGGGTCAGGTCTTTTTGTGCTGTTGGCCAGTGAGGTACCATAGACCCCTAAACATTGTTAATGCTACTTACCACACTCCAGAAACTCATAGCAAGATCCTCTCCTGCTAAGTTATTACATACTGTGTCATGAAATGTGGAGAAATCGAGCTAATACTGACCTAAACATATCATTCCTACCAGTTGGCTTTCATTGTGATGCAATGCACTCTACAGAGAAGTCATCGTCTAGCCCGTCCAGCTAGGAACCCTGTGAGATACAATAGTAACTTGCCTGAAAAAGTATGTCCACTGATATTATGGGGTAACCAACTATTTTCTGATGGGATTTAAGTCCCACTCCATGAGATACAACCCGTGTCTGGCACTCTCAATGGAGTCTCCAAACCTGCGGGATACATCATGCAGGCTGAGGAGAAACTACTACTTTTATTTTTCAATTTGGACACAACATTAAACAGACTTCTGCTGAATTAATGCTACATGCATAGTCTAGTGCACCTGTAACACCCCGCACCCCCCACACACAGGAAGAGGGAGAGGGAGAGCACTGCACTAAATCTAGGTTTTCTTGGCTTAGGGTCCATTAACGTAATATACAAACCTAGGTATGGTGGCACACCTGTAATTCCATCATTGTAATAGTGGGACACTTTGTCAAATTGGGAAGGAAGGACAGAAGGAAGGAAGGAGGGAGGGAGGAAGGAAGGAAGAAAAAGATGATATTTGAAATAAACTGAAAATGGATAAGAAAGGCAAAGAAAGAAAAATGTAGAAAATAGAATGGAACTGGAAAATAAAAAGAGCAAAAGACAGGAGAAATGAAAAGAAGAATGAATAGCCATGCCTCTACTGTGGAATGTGAATAATATCAGGATCAGAAGATTCAGATCAGAAGCCATTGTCATTAAATATGTTTAGATGATCAAATGTTAGTTGATTTAAAATAGCATTGGAGAGACCAAGGGTAGAACCAAATATAACTGATCAAAAAATGATCAATGAAATGATTCCTAGTGATATTCCGCTATACTCATAGATTGGTGTCTTGTCAGAGAGGCTTCCTCCAGGTTGTTTATGGGAGCAGATGCAGAGACCCACAGCCAGAAATTATGCAGAGAAAAGTCTAAATTGGAGGTGTTCATTGGGTCCCTTCCCTCAGAGATCAGAGAACCCTGAGAAAGAGGAGGAGAAAAAACTGTAGGAGTCAGAAGAGATAGAGGACACCAAGAGAATATGGCTCATCAAATCAACTAATCAGGGCTCACATGGGCTCACAGAGACTGGAGCAGCAAGTACAGGGACTGCACAGGTCTGCACCAGGTCCTCTGAGTAAGGCTATGGCTATTAGCTTGGTGTTTTTGTGGGATTCTTAATTGTAGTAGCAGGTGAGTCTCTGATGCTTCTGACTGCTCTTGGGGCACTTTTTCTCTAATTGGGTTGTCTTGTCCAACCTTGACATGAGGGCTTTTGCTTTGTATTACTGTGTCATCTTTGGTTGTTGTCTCTTGAAGATGTGCGCTTTTCTGAAATGAAGGGGGAGTGGATCTGGGTGAGAGGGGAAGTGGATGGAGAAGCAGGGAGGAGTGGAGGGAAGAAAAACTGTGGTCAGGGTATATTGTATGAGAGGAGAATCTATTGTGAATAGTAGTAATAATACTAAACATAGCATTGCACCAGACAAACTCAAACATCCCACTATTTATAAAAACAAACCTCTCTCTCTCTCTCTCTCTCTCTCTCTCTCTCTCTCTCTCTCTCTCTCTCTCTCTCTCTCTCTCTGCCTCTCTCTCTTCTCTCTCTCTCTCTCTCTCTCTCTCTCTCTCTCTCTCTCTCTCTCTCTTTCTCTCTGCCTCTCCCCTCTTTTCTGACAGAAATCATGTTTACCAATCCAGCTTCATTTGGACTTCCTAGTTCTGAGATTTCCCAAACAGCACAATGCCTGACATATCACAATGCATTTGTTGAATGGATACTCTGGAGAGATGAATGGAAATCTTGTTTCATTTTGGATAAAGACAGATTTGAAAGCTGCTCAGAAACCTACTTTTATTTATTCCAAAGAAGCTCTCGTCTTCCACGGTAATTTCATCTACATATGGAACAGTGTTAAAAGAAGCAACTGTATATCCTTAATACTTTGGCTAATTTATGAAAAATTACAAGGAAATATTCTAATTACTTCCAAGAATTTGTTAGTAATAGTACATATTATTTAAAGACCAGAGGAGTAAATTTTCAAAAGTTAAGTCAAAGTAGGAGTTATTCTATTAATTATTAATAAAATGCAGAGGAGGGGAATGGGGAGATGGCGCCATGTGTAAAATGCTTACAATGAAAGCACAACACCCATAGGTTAAAGCTTGTGTGGGGCCACATGCCTATAACCTCAACACTGCTGGGCACAGAGGAAAGGTGATCCTGGGGCCTTGCTGGCCACTGACATAAAGTAAGAGAGTCTGTCTCAAAAAGATAGAGTATAGATGGTACGGAAAGTCATTCTATTTTGGCCTTTGATCCCCACATATGCACACCTTGTGTGTGTGTGTGTGTGTGTGTGTGTGTGTGTGTACCATACACAAGGGGGGCAGAAAATAAAAGATAGAGTCTTTGTGTGTCAAATCAGTACTAGTCACAGTTAAGTGAAATCTGTTCCCTCACACAGCAAAGCCTGCAGACACTTCCACTTCATTCTGATCCTGGTCTTTTCAGAGCAAAAGTGTAGATGATCTAGGGGGGGTTTTCACACTTTTATCTTATCATACATAGTCTGACTTGCAGCACATATGTGTTATTGTCTTTCTTACTATTTCATTTGAGTGTATCTTGGCAGATGAGTACATCAATATCAGGTACCATGAAAAGTCATGGTTTTGAGGGCAGGTATTAAAGAAAATATCTTGGGTCACCCTACATCGTGCACTGAGGCCTGTGAACACATCCTAGGCAGGACTATGCATAGAACAGATAAGGAGTGCATATTTTTTGAATGAATAAATAAACACATGAACAAAGAAAGAAACTAATATAAAAAAATCAGTGGCTATAGATAAGTGACTGGAAGAAATGACTATATAATACAATTCTATTATTTGATGGTGAGAATGTAATTTAGGTGAGCAGATGCAAATAAGCAAGAAGACATTCAGACTCAGCAAATCCCGGGAACAATACTTACTTAGTTTATCTAAAGAGCCCAAAGGCTCATAACATAAAACATTCAGAATTGGGATCAAACAAAGACCTAGCAAGTACCTAATAATGCACAGGATAGCCCAACAGACCCTCCCTACCCGCTATTTCTCTCAGAGATGACTCTTTGCATGAAACCAGAGATGGCTGACTTGGGAGGCAAATCACGAACACGCAATCCAGCCATGCATCACTGGTATCAAATTGATACAACTGAAAATGCGAGAAGCAGGCTAACCACATTCAAGAAAACCCATTTAATTTTTCATAGAACACCTCTCCTTGTAACATACTTCTCCTTGGAGAGGGAGACCACAGCAAAGAAATCCTCAATTTCCATATTTCAAGTCCCAAGCAGAAAAAGTCAGAAGCTTCTCTCTGCAGGGGAACAGAAGGATATGAGAAATGCTGGTTTGGTTTAGAGTATCTGTGTTCAAATGAAGAGCACAGAGAGAAAAATAAACAACATTGAAAACGGAATTCGATTTAGAAGGTAACAAGGCAGAGGAGAGATTGCAAGCGTCTTTAGAGTCAGAGAATTTAAATTTATAACGCACCGCTTACTTAGTGTGTAATCTCAAGCAGTTTATTTCGTATCTCTTGAGCTTCGCTTTCGCTTGTAAACTGAAGGCAGTATCCCCTGCTTCTCAGAGGATACAAGAGGACACGTACGTGGATGTCTGGCACAGTAAGAGCTTAGTAAAACAAAATCACCTTATCCTCATCCTGAGTCATTTTTCATAACACAAAAATACATAGGAAGCAGGAAAGAACTATAAAAGTTTCCCTAACATTGGCAAAGCAAGAGCCCAGAAAGGACATAAAGCTGTAGGTATCCTCCTTGCTCTTAATCAGGGACTTAGACTTTCAAGCACAAAATCCATTCAAAGGTATATTTGAGGCCATTTCCATCTAGCTTTTAAGTTATTTAAAGAAAAGCAGAACATAGAAAGTTAGAGGGTGCTTGTTATCTCATTATTGTAAAGTCTAGAGGGAAGTACATTAAAAGTTAAGCAGCCAACTGCAATTTAACTGCATTATAAAACACCATTCTGCAGTGAAACCATAGGGCTATTCATTCACGTGACATCACAGCAATTGCCAAGGAAGGATCACTCAGAGGAAAGAAAGACTGCAGAATGATATGGACCGCTTGAAGACAGATATGAAAATGCACAACTGTAACTCCCTACATATGCACCATCGTAAACAAGAAATAATAATAATATAAAAAAAAAAAGCCAAAAGTACACAGTGTCTGTCTGAGCATAGAGAGACCATGTTTGGAACACGGGGGGGCGGGGGGGGAGGATCATCCCCCAAAAGGAGTATTTTTATTTACTGTTTGTTTGTTCAATACATCAAAATATGATCAAATATTAAATGTATAATAGTAGGAAAAGAGAACATGAAATCTACACGTTGAAAATTGGTAGGTGAGCATGACCTGTTTCTAGGGGAAGAGACAACCACTGACTCTATGAATGGAGATGTGCCCGTCGATGTTTCTGGCAGGCCTGGGAAGTGCTGTGGACCCTGATGCTGGCATCATCTCTTCTAGAGGCACAGAGGGCACATCACCAGGGATGATATCCTGCCAAATGACATCCTTATATCCGTCTCTCTGTTCTCAGCCCTTGACCCCAGACAACCAATGTGCCTGCCCTTTCTGGCCCTGACCAACCTTGAAATTATTTCTACATTTTCTTTTCTTCAAGTAAAATCATCAAAAGTTTGCTTTTCATTCCCTTTGCGTTTATTCTTGCAGTTGGAAAAAGAACTGCTGAGCAGAGAGTCGCAGGAGCTCGGCTCCAACATCAGGCTGGGCTCTGATGGCTCCTCTCTGATGGCTAAACCTCAGTGCGTTCGCAGTATACTACCCAGTTTGGTTATACATACAAATAGTGCAGCGGCGCGCGCACGGCGCGCTGTGTGTGTGTGTGTGTGTGTGTGTGTGTGTGTGTGTGTGTGTATGTGTGTGTGGTATGAGAGAGAGAGATAGAGAGAGAGGGAGAGAGAGAAGCATAAGACTCTAATTTTTATATGATACACAATGAATTGTTATACATTTGCTATTTTATAGGGTGAAACAGCTTTGTATTACATTTCTTTAGATCAATATTAATGCCACAACAGCATGCAAGCAGCCACTATATGTCATTTTCCAGTGTCTAGGGACTAAAAAAAAAATAAAAATAAGTTTGAATTTATTTTGTTTCTTGAGGAATTTTAATTAACAATTTAGTCCTTCTTTTCTGGTCTGAGAACATGCTAGGGATTATCTGTGAATTGGACACATAGAAGAAAGACAATTCCCAGTGGAGTTGTGTTAAGTCAGTGCCCAGTGCTGCTGACATCATCCCCGACTGCCTCAGTCCTTTAGACAGGCCTCCCTGTTCATTCTTACTGTTTTTCTAGCAACAACGTCTTTTACTTTGTGAAAAGAAACACCTGTTACCCCCCACACTGGTACCTTTCTCTTTCCCCTTCTTCTAACATATGAAAACCACAGGGCAGAGATACACTGGGGAAAATAAAATAAAATGGAGAAAGTAAATTAAGTGGGACCCAAAGTCAGTGTCGAATGAAAAGGGTTCCAAATTTGTAGGGAGCTACACAGCAAATATTTTGAGGGAATGTATGCCGCACATTAAACAAGGGTGCATATCTGTTTCTGTAGTATGGCTGAAAATTGATGTCCAATGCTTCCAATGGAAAAACCTAAATAAATATAATGATGAAATGGGTCACCATACTAATCTGCAAGCAGATAGACAGAAATTAAAACTCCGTGAATTAATTTAATTTATTATGGAAAAGAAGTTCAACTGGAGAAACCTAAGTAAGTGATTCTCCAACGAAGAACTTGATGAGAGTATGAAACGTGTCAACATTTGTTTTGTGAACTCTAACAGTTGCTCCAAAGTCTAGCACAAGAGACACAAACATATGGTAAATTAATTTTGAGAGTACCAACACAAATCTGACATGTGTCGAGAAGCAGAAATGAGATTACTAGATAATTTTAGAATGCTTAATTTAACTTAAAGCGTAATTTTCTTTGGTTGATTCGATTTACCTCTCTGATTAAACTTCTTGTCCCGAAAGACAGGAATCTGTGGTCAGTCTATGCTTTACCACTTACCAGCTGGGTTACTTAAATACATTATCCTTGTTAGAGCTCCAGGGTGCTAGTCTGAAGGTCAGAATAACAATTAAATAATACATGAAGCCTACTTGTCACCACGCTTCAGTGCTGCCGAGTCCATGGTGTGTGTGTTGTCATGATTCTTGCTGAGCACAGCATCTTCGCGAAGAGAAAAGACGTTTGATTCTTGCCTCAAAATGCTTGGCGTGTTCCAAATCTAGCCGTCAACTCTGGATGTGGTACCTGGAGCACCTCAAGCCTTGTTTCTTTGGAAACTATGACTTTAACACTAGCATCCTTTATCTGATAAGAAAACTCAAATGAAAGGAAAGGAAGTGAATGGTTATTGATATCAGCTCCACCCTGTGTGCCTCTGCTTGGGTCAAAGTCATCTGGATATTACCATTAATACGGCAATCAGAGGAGGGAAGAGACAGAGACACAAAGAGACGACTAGGGAGGGAGGGAGAGACAGACTATAAGCTGAGACTATGGGTCAATGATCTGTCAACTTTGGTAGCTAAGTCGAATTAGAGCAGAATCAGAAACGAAAATCAAAACCAGCCAAGCCAGGTTTAGAAAATGTGTAATTTTTCTCTCTGCAAAACTCACAGACAGCATTTCTGCAACTTGATCAAGGAAAGTACCAGCCTTTTGTTCAGCAAAAAAGCAATTGTTAAGAAATCTCCCAACATTTTTTTTCTAAAATATGCCAATTTTCCTTATTTCAGAAAGGCTTGCAAACTTCACCAATTTGCTCAGCTAGACATCTCGAGGATCACAGCTATACTTGCCTATTGCACCATTAAAATTACTTAAGCCTCACAAAGAGAAGTTGATACCAACTTGAAGCATCCTGCCTCCCTGTGCCTTCTCTGACTAGAACATCCTTAGAGGGACTCACTTCTCCAGATATTTATTTTATTAACTACAAAGACATTGATAATTGGTCATCATTTGAGTTTGCTACATCAGCCTGGTTATAAACTGAGAACGAATCAGAATCATTCCATCCTCCAAATTCCATGATTACCACAATAATATTAAGTTATACTACATATCCCCCAAAATTAATATAATGGTTTGGGAGACGTAGATATAATGATACAAGATATTCAATCTATAAATTATCATTGATGATAGAGAATGACATCTGACATTGATGTGGACCTGGCCTCCACATGCACACACACACACACACACACACACACACACACACACGGCATTTACACTCTGCCACACACAAAGAATGAATTAGAAGGTGCACCCATATGTTTTAGCATTTAACCTAACACTAAATGTTAGCAAATTTGATCCTAAAATTCAGCTTTCTTTGGAGACAGTAAAGTAGAGATAGCTTTCCCTCTTCTCTTGCATTGCAAAAGAGATTAGAATTACACACAATTTGTTGTTTCCTCAGGAACTGCTAGTGAGCGATATGCAAATGTGTCACGCACATAATTCAAGTAGCTGCATTAATGTCCTTGTTCCCAAGAGGCAGCATCACAAACCCTGGTAATTTTTTTCTGCTCTTTTCTGAAAACAAAGCAGCAAAGGGTGGATATGGAGATGGTTTTCTGGTCACTCCACCCACCTCCCTAGTGGGATCTCTGTCTCTAAGAATATGGAAAAAATTATTAAGTATGTTCACATGAAGGCTGAGTCTCTAAACTTGGCCAGGAAGCTAACAACAAAGGTGAGTGAAGGTGGAAATAGGCCCCTAGCCAACATGGAAATTGGGTTTTCTTGATCATACCAGAAAAACTAATTCAGTGCCACAGACACCTGGTCATTTGTGTCTTAATTGAATCACTGGGTCTTTACTCTTCTCTCTGTTACAAATAACAGAAGTTTAATGGGATTTGAACATTTCCAGCAAGGTGGCACAACCTCCAGCTCTCTCAGAAGAGGTAATTGACCAAAATTGTATTAAACCATCATTATGGAAAAGGCCTGAGTCCCAGAAGAAATGTGACCAACTCTTCTAAATCAGAATGCTCCTTCCTCCCCTTATCCCTAAGGTGATATGCCACTGAACTGACCCTTTGGGTACATGTCCAGAACACGTGGTTAAACATGATTCAAACACATTAAATGCCTATTTAAGTTACATTTATCTTTGCTTGACTTCATTATCTCTCTTTTGACCTAAATGTCCCTCCCCTTTCCTTTCTTAATGTGACTTTTCTTTGGAAGAATCCCTTGAGTGGCAATAAGCCTTTGCATTTTACCTGACCTCCTCTGAGGAAATGAACCATCATTTCACTCTCTTTTTAAAAAATCGGGAAGGAATAAAGCACCTTTAGATTTCTCAATGTATGCTCCTAAATCTTAATATTACAATTAAATAAAGAGTATAAAATGCAGATGAAACTGCCTGAAAATTGTGACCTCCTGGGGACAGAGAGATGGCGTAGTGGTCAACAGCATGTCCTGCTCTTGCAGAGGAACAGCATGGAACCCTCACAACTCCTTAAAACTCCTTCAGTCTTCCATGAGCACCTGAACACTCTCTCTCTCTTTCTCCCTTTCTCTCTCCCCCCCTCCTCTCTCTTAACTCTCTCTCTCTCTATGCACACCCACACATGCATGCACACAGAAATATTAACAATAAATGAATAAATAAACCTAGAAGAAATAATGATGTTCTGAGTCTTCTTCGATATATAATTAGAACTTACAAAATTTTTTTCCTACATTACTATTCGAATTCTGCGGTTCAAAACCAAAATGCAGATGAATAGCTAGTATATTCAGATTCTACAATTCTAGATTATCATCCAATTTTAATGAAAAAACAAAATTACTCTGGCTTCTGGGTGACCGCTACAGGAGAAGGTCTTTGTGACAGCTTGCATTCCAGTGGTCTGAGCTAATGCAGCTTCAGCTTCTGGGATGAAGTTAGAAATCATATTTAGGAGCCTTCCCTGAGGTCTCGGGACACCCTGTCTCTGTCTTCAGCTCATTATGAAACATCACAAAGAAAGCATGCGATATGGTGGCTGGTGGCAAAGCACTTCTTTTGATGGATGTGGATTGTGTCTCCTCTAATTGTGGGAAGTTCCCTGCATCCCAGTTATGAGGGAGGATCTGTGACCTCAATATAATTGTACTAATGAATCAATTCCAAACATCGGGGACAAGGTCTATCCATGACAGGAAAAAAAAAAAAAAAAAAAAGAATCTCAACGATTTGTTAGGTACTAATGAGCAAATTGGGAGAACACTTGTAAGCTCTTGGCTTCCCATAAATAGCAACAGGGAGGAAACAGAGTACAGCAGAGCATCATGGGCAAGTAGCTCTTTCCTCCCGTGTCTGCTCATTTGAGCTTATCAGTGGTAACATGATTTACAAACCCTGGTGGCTTTTGGAACAAATGAGATGCCTGTTTCACTCTGTCTCTGACAGATTGAAAGAGATGGATGTTTAAAAAAATAAATAAACTGTCCATGGTGTGTTGGCTTTTTAAGAAAGTTGGATAATAATGAGCAAAACCTTGCCACTAGGTAAGAGATATTCTGGAGTGAAATTCCCTGATTCAGTATCCAATGTTGCTATGTAGGGTGTTTAGGGGACCAGTGAATGTATTTTCACTTAGATACAGCTCTTTTCCTTTTAGCATCGTGCTTAAAATTTTCCTTTTCCCAGGATGCATCTTGTTGGATGACCACCAGTTTGACTCCACTGTTATTTCGGTTCCTTTTGAAAACACCTGACTAATTTGTATTTCCATGAGGAATCTTAGTTGTTCTGATTCCTCTTTTCATATGTTTTCCTACATGGCACAATCTTTCCAATGGTCTGCCTGATTATCACTCCATCCTCTTCCTTCACAGACCTTCACTCTCTATCTCATGCCCAAATTGTGCCCTTACACCATGTGTTCACCCGAAGCCATCTTTAACTGCTTCTGTCAAGTAAGACTCACTTCGAGTTCTTATTTTGATGGCCATTTAAGATAAAAATTTAAGTAAATATGTCTATGAAGACTGGCTCTGGAATCAAGTATACCAGGATATTTAATTGTTTCCCATTTACTACCTGTGTGACCTTGAGCCAGTTGAGTATCTCACTGTAAACACTAAAAATAATGTTAGCTGTTTCATGGATTGAATTAAATATCTTTCCACCAAACAGCTATGAAAATGTCAATAAAATAGGAGTGTCTCAACACTTCCCTTCCTTCTATTGGCTCAAGAGATTATGGTCCTTCCAGGAAAGCACAAAATCGTAACAAATCTTCATGGCTGCAGAACTAACTGCGCAAGACTTCCAGTTTGTTGCCTAGTAGAACACTGTATTCTATTCCAGAACAGTCTACAGGAGATATTTACACAAAATCAGTAAGGTTATGTGTCTCTCAGAAGAACTGCATGAACACAGAGTGGACACTGTGTGTCACTTTCTTCTGCTGTCCCTGAACTAAGGGTGTTGTCAAAACAAAGGGTGAACGTCCCCTGGCATCACACATGAGGAAAGGTAGATCAGCCTGTAAATTCTAAATATAATTTTAAACTCAACAGACACATGAGTATTTGACTTTGAAACCTTTTCTGAAGTATACTGAGCCACAGTTTTCGCATCTGTAGAATGGAAGTAGCAAGAGTATTTTGTGATGAGTAAATCTAATGAAGACACCAAAGTGATGTGCTTCAAAACCCAAACATTCAAAAACCCTTAGCCATGGCCAGCAGAGATAATTGCTGAACGACTGCCAACCATGTTCCCCCAGGAGACGTTTTCCTGGCTGGGACTTCATTAATTCTATTACCCAGCTCACTTGCAGATGGAGCGTTTCCTCTATTTGACCTTGCTTTGTAATGCTGATGCAGGCAGTTGAATAGCATTAGCCTTCTGAAACTGTCTCTCATTGCCCTTTAGCAACACCATCAACTATTCTAGAAGGATTCCAGAGTTTTCCTCACTCTCCTACCCACTTACCTAACCACACTCAGACTCTGCGCACACGTGCGTGCACGTGTGTGCGCGTGTGGTGTGTGTGTGTGATTGTGCACTTGTGTGTAGAGGCCAGAGGTCATCCTCAGACATCATCTGTCTAACACCATCAGACTCCTCTTTTGACACAGGCCATCTGACTGGCCTGGATCTCACAATTATTCTAGGCTGGCTAGCCAGCCATCGCGATGACCCTCCTAACTCCACCTCCCAACACTAGGATTCCAAGCGCACGCCAACAGGTCTAGGTTTTTTTTTCCGGTAGATTTTGGAGCTAGAACTCAGGTCCTTATAATTAATTGTAAGGCAAGTATTATAAAATTTGATTACTCTCTCAAGATCTCCTGAATTATACTCTTAAACAATACCATTATTTCCAGTATCAAATCTTTGAGAGAGGAAAAAAACACATTTCAATTCTGACTATTTCACCATAAGACAGTTACTCTGAACATATGTGTGCATGAATGAGTGTGCCTGCACACACACACACACACACACACACACACACACACACACACACAGACACACACACACAGAGTCTCTTTCAAATAACTTATTTTTGCAAATAAAAATCCTCAGAACAGTAGTCTCTGGGCATGGCTTGTATAACTATGAAGGCAATTTCGAAAGTTTTGGTGCAGACTCAAGGTATCAGGCAGCGTCCTTCACTTGGTTGCTACTGACAGCACATCACTGAAATTCTTCTAAAGTACCACAGGCATGATAATAGCTGTCTAGATACAGCAAATAGATATAAGCAAATGAATGGTCTAACAGCTGTCTCTTGTCATTCATTTAAAAGAGAATCTCTCAGAGGCTGACTATCTTTGTTCAAAAATAAATTTAACTAGAATTTAGTTGCTATGGGATGACGGAACCTGGAATAAATCAGTCAGGCTCAAGCGGGATTGCCAGTTAAGAGAAATACAATGACGAGGGCTCAATTTCTTACTGACATAAAATGAAAAGGAGGATGAAGAATCAACAAATAATTCTGTCGTTATCAAAGTCTGTACATGAGCCTGGACAATAATAGGAGTGTCTCTGTTCATTAGGCAGACACTAGCTGGGGAGGATTTAACTTAGTAATTAGGAAAATGACTTATGTGATCATGGTTTGATTCGTAGATTTTACCTGTTTTTCCCAACTCACCATTTACTTTGAAAATGGGAGCGCGTTCTTGTCTCTGAACACAGTCCCTCAAAAGGACACTCTAACAAGTCCTCACCCAACCGCTCTTCTAACACTTCATTCTCGGATCCCTGTTAACCTCTTTGATGGTTTGTCAGAAACCTCTTTGATCAATTGATCTCAGTTTTCCCATCAGCCACCAATACTATTGTTGAAGTCCATGTGCGAGACTATTGATCATTTCCTTAACTTCACAAAAGCTTTGCCTTGTTCAATTGGGACTTTCCTAGTGTGCCAATATAACCCTATTTATATTTATATTATAGGGGATATATATGATTCTCTGTCACACAGAGATGAATTCAGACTTAATCATGTCATTAGAAATATTGAAGAGTTCTATGTATACTCAAGATTGGAGTCTTGGGGAATGAAGTTTAAGTTTCACAAAAAAAAATAAAGAACTGTCTAACTTGGAGTGCTGATTTCTAATACTGATGTTTACATTTCATTGCATTTTGAGGGAATTCAAATGAAATGTAAAATGAGTGAGCAAATCCTCAAAGCCAATCAGTGGAGGCTTTCACTCCTCAGGGACATTTCTCAAGGGTTGACCTATTGTTTTATGACTGTTTTTATTTACAAAACAAGCCTTTAGCCTAGCTAGTTTAGAGACTTGGTAACATCAATAATATTGCTATTTCTTGAAGTTAAGTTTGGCATTTAGATCTTCAAAATAAAAAATCAAAACAAAACCAAAAAACAAACAAATAAACAAAAACAAAGCAAAGGCAGGTGACTGGAGAGATGGCTCAGTAGTAAAGAACAGGCACTGTGCTTCCAGAGGACTCAAGTTCACTTCTTAGCACTCATGCTGGGCAGCTTCCAATTGCCTATAACTTCAACTCCAAGGACACTTTATTCTTGCTTCCATGAGTACAGACCCAACACAGTCAACACACATATGCACATAACTGATTAAAGAAGCAGAATCACTCTCAAATCATTCCACAAAGTTAAACAGTTTTTGAGACTCAAACCATGTACTAATGCTGAAATCAAAAGTTTGCTCTAAAGAACATAGGCGTATTGCTGTATTCTAATTTACTCTGCAGAGTCACAAGAATAATTCAACATCACCATGATGACAGCCCATGACTAACAATGGTTTCTAATGATGCACCCAAGAAATCCAGGCCCAGATCCTAATACCACCAGTTTTTACTCATGCTGTTGCCCTCTATATGCATGCAGATGAACACTGTTCTAATGTACTTCACCACAGCGCTCCTTCACAGTGAGATGTTCTTCATCTTGAAATGATTAGAGTTTCTTCTCGTCATGATGAAATACACACACGAAAAATTTACCATCATTTAAACTATACAACCAAGTATCAATAAGCACACTCATAATGTTTCCTGAGGTTTTCATCACCCCAAGTAAAACTCTGAAGTCATTAGATGACAACTGTATATTCTTCATTCTCTCCAAATTGCAAGAAACCAGAATGACACTTTTTGCCTCTTCTGGATTCTTAAATGAAATAAAAAAAAAGTCTAAAAATTGGAACCCATTATTCAGTATTTCCTTGTTACAAACTCTTTCCATTGTTTCCTAAGCCCTATGTAAACTACCAATTCACAGTTATGATCTGTCTTGCATTTATACCTTTTTAAAAAGACCCTATGCATGAATGTTGCTCCAGCCGCTATTGATGGCATCTGCTTTTTCCTTGGTCTCTTACTGAGTTTTGGGAGGCTTTTTACTGCCTTATTCACACCAGCTCCCACTCGCCCTGTCTAGCCTCCTGTCTTATAACTCATCAGCCTGTAAACAACTGAAGTATAAATAAAAGTCACTTCTCTTTGCTCATACCTCAATTATCTGTGACCGCAGATAGCACCCTTCCACTGCAAACAAAAAAGAGAAAGGGTGTTTATCAGTGCTGCAGAAAGAAAACAGTCAAATAAGACCTAAAAGCGAATCCCTTCAACTTACTTGAATCAGGATTCGCTGCGATTCTCTCTTGCCTCTCACAAAGTTTTCTGGTTCAAGTCCATCTCCTTCCTTTCCCATCCTTTCTCTCCCATCTCTTTCTCATGACAGTCATACTTCATTCGTTTCAACAGAGTCAAATTTCCAAAATCATTAAGACATGTCTTTGCTTATTCCTATTTTCCAGCTTAAACATAAATAGATCTTTATATTTCTTTCCTTTAACAGAATCTACCATCCTTAAGCATTCAGGGAGAACCTTCTTAGTTCTCGAAAGTACTATACTTCATTTTTGGGCCTCCATTCTTGTGTTATGTTTGCACTTAAACAACATATCACTTTTTAAAAATTAATTAACATAGTCTCCTTAGTTCTAGATTCAACTCCTTGAAGACTATAGCTATGGGGTAGGAGAGATGGCTCTGCAGTTAAGAGTGTATATTGTTCTTACAGAAAACAAAATTTAGGTTCCCAGTATCTACAGCAAGCGCTCATAATTACCAGCATTCCATCACAGGGATCAGTTTCTCTGAGAAGCACCTTGAAAATGCACTCATATCACAGAACCACAAACCCCGGCAGGCCTTTAAGGAAAAATTTTTTTTCAAAAAGTAAAAAAAGGATGGGGGTTTTAAAAAACCAAATTTTTTTCCCTTTTTCCTTTTTATATTTGGCCTACTGAAAATTTTTGGTTTCGGGGAAAAAACCCACAAAACAAAAAACAAATCTTAAAACCCCCCCGGCCCAAGAAATTTTTTAAACGCACAAAGGAAAAAATTTTTTCCCAGTTTGGTTTCCTTTTTGTTGAACATGTATTTTTTCCAGAACAGTCTACGGGAGAAAATTTCCCAAAAAATCAGAAGGTTATTGTCTCTCAGAAAAAAACTGCATGCCACAAGAGGACCTGTGTGCACTTTTTTTCCTTCGGGTCCCAAACAAAGGGGTTTTTCAAAAAAAGGGGTTTGGAAGGGCCCCCTGGCAATCACAAGGGGGAAAAGGTAGATCACCTGAAAAGGGTCAAAAAATTTTAAACTAAACAGAACATGAGTATTTGACTTTGAAACCTTTTTTAAAGTAAACAAAACCCCACATTTTCTCATTGAAAGAAGGGAAAGTAGCAAGAGTATTTTGTGATGAAAAAATCTAAGAAGACCCCAAATCGATGTGCTTAAAAAAACCCAAACAATCAAAAACCCTTACCAGGGCCACAGGATAATTGCAAACAACCCCAAACCCATTTTCCCCCGGGACGTTTTCCGGGTTTGGGAAACTTTTTAATTCAAAACCCAGCCCATTTGCAGTTGGAGCTTTTCCTCTATTTCCCTTGCTTTTGAAAAGGCTGTTGCGGGCATTTTCAAATTAGCTTTTACCCTTCTGAAAGGGGCCCCCTCTTTGCCCTTTGGGCAAACCCATCAACTTTTCTAAAGGTTTCCCAGATTTTTTCCTTTCCACTTCCCCTACCCACTTCCCAAACCCAAACCTCGGGGACTCACGTGTGCCCCCTGTGGTGTTGTGTTTGTGGGGTGTGTTTGTGCACTTGTGTGTAGGGGCCCAAGGGGTCAGCCTAAAGACACCATTTTGTCTAACACCATCAGACTCCTTTTTTGACAAAAACCCATCTGACGGGCCGGGATCTCACAACTTTCTAGGCGGGCAAACCACCATCGTAAATGACCCCTCCTAACTCCACCTCCAACCTAGGATTCCAATGCATCCCAACGGGCTGGGTTCCCGCCCCCCCGGTAGTTTTTTTGGACTAGAACTCAGCCTTATAATTAATTGAAAGGAAGTTTAAAAATTTGTTTCTCTCTAAAACTCCTTTTTATACCTTAAAAAAATCCTTTTCCAGATAAAATTTTAGAGAGGAAAAAAAAAAACTTTTTTTCTCTTTCCCATAAGAATTTTTCTGAAAAATGTGTGCAGAATGAGGGCCTGCACACCACAAAACCAAACAACACCCAAACACACCAAACACACACAGAGTTTTTCAAAAATTTTTTTTGAAAAAAAAAACCTCAAAATTTCGGGGGGATGGCTTGTTAAAATAAGGAAATTTTTTTAAATTTTGGTGTGCTCAAGGTTCGGGGGCGTCCTTCACTTGGTTTTCTACTGAAAAACAACTAAAAATTTTTCTAAAGCCCCCCAAAACAATAAAGCTTCTAAAAACAGAAATAGATAAAGCAAATGAAGGGCAACCCCGTTGCCCTGGGGATTTATTTAAAAAGAATCTCTAGGGTGACTTCTTTTTTTCAAAAAAAAATTTAACAGATTTTTTTGTTGCTAGGGGGTGACAACCAAAAATTCAGGCTCAAGGGGTTCCCTTAAAAAATAAATGCGGGGCTCAATTTCTTAGACTAAATGAAAAGGAGGGAAAAAACAAAAAATTCTATTTTTAAAGGCTGTCTGACCGGGGAAATAATAGGGTTTTTCTTGTTATTACAACACAGGGGGGGAAATTTAACTTAGTTTGGAAATGACTTTTGTGATAGGGTTTAAAGTAATTTTACCGTTTTTTCCCCAACTCCCTTTATTTTTTAAAAGGGGGGTGCTTCTTTTTCTCTGAAAACAGTCCCTAAAAGGACACCAAAAAAGTCCTCCCCCCCCCCCTCTTCAACACTTCATTTTGGCTCCTTAACCCCTTTTTAGGTTTTTTAAAAAACCTCTTTTATCAATTGATCTTATTTTCCCACACCACCTATTTTTTGAACCATGTGAGAACTTTGATCTTTCCTTAATTCACAAAGTTTTTTTTGTTCTTGGGGTTTCCTTGTGCCAATTTAAAAACCCTTTTAGTTTTATTTAGGGGGATATATATGATTCTTTTCCCAAAAAGATGAATTCCCTTTTAAACGTCATTAGAAAATTAAGAGTTCTATTATATAAAATTTGGGGTTTGGGGGGAAAGGGTTTAATTTCACAAAAAAAAAAAAACTGTCAAATTTGGGGGGCGATTTTAAACTGTTTTTAAATTTCCTTGCTTTTGGGGGGAAATTTAAAAGAAAATTAAAATGAGTGAGCAAACCCCCAAACCAATCTGGGCTTTACCCCGGGGACATTTTAAAGGGGTTTTTTCCCCTTTTTTTAGACGTTTTTTTTACAAAAAAAACCTTTAGCCTCATTTAAAAGACTTGGGAAAAATCAATAATATTGCTTTTTTTGAATTAAAATTTTAAGTTTAACTTAAAGTCTTAAGTTTGGCTTTGATTTCAAAAAAAAAAATCAAAAAAAAAACCAAAAAAAAAAACAAAAAAACAAAAAAAAGCAAAGGCGGGGGACGGAGAGAGGTCATAGAAAAGAACGGTACTGTTTCCCCGGGGTCAAGTTCACTTCTTTTCATTAGACCCAATTGTTTAAATTTTAACTCCCAAAGGGCACTTTTTCTTGCCCCGAGTACAGCCCAAACCATTAAAAAACAACAAAACGATTAAAGAAGAGAATCACTCTAAATCTTTTCCCCAAAGTTAAAAAGTTTTTTTAGACTCAAACCATGTATAATGTGAAAACAAAATTTCTCTAAAGAAAATAGGGTATTTCTTATTCTAATTTTTCTCAAGTTTTCAAAATAAATTTAAAACATCATGATGAAGCCCCTTAACAAAAAGGTTTTTTTAAGATCCCCCAAAAACCCGGCCCCCAAAAACCTAATACCCCCCGTTTTTTTTCAGCTGTTGCCCCCTAAGCAAGAAACACTTTTTTAATGTAATTTACCAAGGCTTTCCAGGGGAGTTTTTATCTTTAAAAATTGAGTTTCTTCTGTCTAAAATACACAAAAAAATTACCATCATTTTAAAAACAACCCAAATACAAAAAGCAACCCCATAACGTTCCGAGGTTTTTTTCACCCCAAGTAAAACCGAATATTAATGAAAATGTATTCTTCATCCTTCCAAAAGGGAAGAAACCCGAATGAAATTTTGCCTATTCGGATTTTAAAGAAATAAAAAAAAAAAAGTCTAAAAATTGGAATCATTATTTATTTCCCTTTTTTTCAAACTCTTTCCATTGTTTTTTCCCAAGCCCTAAAAGAAACTACCAATTAAATTAGTCTTCTTGGGTTTAACCTTTTTAAAAACCCCAGATGAAGTTGCCCCGCCCCTACTGTGGGATTGTTTTTCCCCCTTTTCTTCGGTTTTGGGGGCTTTTTTTTTGGGTTATTCCCAAAACCCCACTCCCCGCAGCCCCCTCTTTAACTATTTAGCCTTAAAAAAACTGAAATTAAAAAAAATCATTTTCTTTTTCTCAACCCCCCAATTTTTCTATGACCCCAGATAGCACCCTTCCACCCCCCGAAAAAAAAAGGGGGGTTTACATGTTGCGAAAGAAAACTCAAAAAAACCTAAAAGTGAACCCTTAATTTTGAATAGGATTCGCGGTGATTTTCCTCTTTCCCTCCAAAGTTTTTTTGGTTTTAATCCTCTCCTTCCTTTCCCATCCTTTCTCTCCCCATCTCTTTCTCATGACAGTCTTACTTATTCGTTTTCAACAGAGTCAAATTTTCCCAAAATCATTAAGACATTCTTTGTTATTCCTATTTTCCCGCTTAAACATAATGATCTTTATATTTCTTTCCTTTAACAGAATCTACCATTCCTTAAGCATTCAGGGGAACCTTCTTAGTTCTCGAAAGTACTATACTTCATTTTTGGGCCTCCATTCTTGTGTGTTATGTTTGCACTTAAACAACATATCAGTTTTTTTTTAAATTATATTAACATTAGTCTCCTTAGTTCTAGATTCAAACTCCTTGAAGACTATAGCTTATGGGTAGGAGAGATGGCTCTGCAGTTAAAGAGTGTATATTGTTCTTACAGAAAACAAAATTTAGGTTCCCGCATCTACAGCAAGCAGCTCATAATGACCAGCAATTCCACCACCAGGGGATTCAGTTTCCTCTGCAGAAGGCCAGGCCTCATTGAAAACTGCACTCATATGCACAGAACCACATAGAGACATATACACATACACATTATTTAAAAAAGTAAAGGAAAATCGTTAACAATAATATAAAACCGTGGTTGTTATATATTCTTTACATTTTGCATCTGTGCTAGTGTCAGACAATCTTTGCAGACAATAGTCCCAAATACTTATTGTGAGCATAATTCAGTCTTGGCTGAGTTGAACCTTATCTCTCTACTGTCAATGAAGTAAATGGCTGGTTAGCAATTAATACTGTAAGCATATAGAGATCTGACTCACGTTAATGTGAATATCAAAAACAGTATTTTAAGTAACAGTTCTGTGGCTACCTCCATTGAAAGACTCAATGGCTGATGTCAACTTGTGTGTTTGATAAAGTACTAAAGGAAAACACTGGGATTAGCATCCCTCACAGCCTCATTGCTGATCTAAGTTTCTAATCACAGTTCTGATATTCTTTTATGTAAGTATCACTTCATCATACACTTAAGCTTTGTCCTTTGCCTTGAACTACTGTCCACAGTTGGGAGACTTTTGGGTATTACTCCTCTTGTCCTAAATGCATCCCATCATTTTGACTGCCAGAAGGATTTTGTATAAGGAACTATTCAGTTCAGCACTCTTGTTTTTGAAGTCTTTGGTTTGTATCTTCTCACTGAGCTGGGTAGGTCCTAGACCTGGAAACCGCCTGTGAAATTCTTGAAGAATCAGAAATCCAGAAAACCTGCCCATTAAATTGAGACCCTTGAAAAAATAATGTGATTTTTTAAAAAAAATAGATCTCATCTTTATATTTCAGTTCAACAATATTCTGTCTCTCTGGCAAAAAAACAAGTATCTGACTGAAGAGACACTTCATGCCAAACCTCACAGGCTACTGAAAGAAGGAAAAAACCCTGCATTGTAGGTCCCAAGAACTTTGTGTATCCCTTGAATTCTCCTTCCTACACTCCTACCACTATTGATATTGTTACTATTGATAATACGAAGCAAAGGCTGAAAGGTTTTACTGGCAAAAGCCCTGACAATCTCTCAGTGTCACAGGCAGAAGGGTAAGCAGAACAAAAGGAAAACCTCACATGTGTAAACGAATTCTCATGCAGCACTCACAGAAGTACTCAATGGCTCCAGCTACCTGCTAGTTGCCAGTTTACAGTGTTATCTAGGAAACAATTATGTGCTGGAAATATTTGCAACACAAGAAAGACAAAATAACAGAGAAAATGACATATATTAAACATCCCCTGGAAGGTAGAGCACTCAGCAGGCAGGTAGGAGGCCCTGCATTCCTGACAGCCCCTGCTGCCTGCATGTCTTCTTTTCAAGCACTGTTAAAATTATCTGGCCTTTCATAGATGATCCCAGGTGATTCTTAGAATCAGAAGGCAGATAGATTAGGGAAGCTACTAAAAGCAAAGTGGAAAGAGAATACAGACATTCATGTATGGTTGTTATAGCAACCAAATGCATGTCCAGATCTCTGTCTCATTCTTTCCCAATTCTCCCTATAATCCCGTTTTTAAATTAATAACCTCTGGTAATCCTTTTAAGTTATTCATCAAGATAAAAAAAAATGGTGACTCTTCCTTATTAGTGAATACTGCAGTCACAGGAAAGTATATTTTCTAAATGGGAAAAAAATAAAAAATATAAAAGATGACTGGAAATCAAAAGGACATCAAGTCATTATGTATGCAAAAGTAATGGGAGTATTTTCATGAAACGGTTCTTCACAACAGTGACTTTCAAATGCATGCCAGAGTGACAAGACTGAGACAGGCAGACACAGACAGAGAGACAAACAGACAGATGGCACATGCACACACAGAGAGACTTGGGAGAGAAGGAAGATGAGTTTATAGCTTCTTTTACACATGTATTCTATTGAAATCCTTTAAAATCCAGTGGGAATGACAGAATAAGGCAAATTGGGGTTCTATACAGCCTATGGCAAATAAAAACCAAGTTTCACATTCACATTCCATAGTACCTAAGCTTGTAATCAGTTCAGTTTGCTAGATAAACTTGAGGCTGTAGTTTCTAGCATTGGTTCATTCAAAATGCACTTCTTAGGGGATGGGCAGGCAGGATAAAGGAAAGAATATGGTGAAGGATAACTACAGCTAAAGAAAATTCCATATGTGTAAGCTTCTTAAACATACTAATATATGTCTTAGGGTTTCTACTGCTACAACAAAATATTTTGACCAAAAGCAACTTGGGGAAGGAAAGATTTATTTGGCTTTTGTTTTCCTAGATTCATCGTTAAAGGAAGTCTGGACAGGAACTCAAACAGGGCAGAAACCTGGAAGCAGGAGCTGATGCAAAGGCCATGGAGGGGTGCTGATTAATGGCTTACCCTTCATGGCTTGCTTATCCTGCATGCTCATAGAACCCAGGATGACTATGCTAAGAGTGGCACTACCCACAATGGACTGGTCCTTCCCCATCAGTCGCTAATTAAGGAAATGCTCTATAAGCTTGCCTATAGCCAGAGTATACAGAGATACGCTCTGTTCAGTTGAGATTCTCTCTTCTGAGATGACTATAGCTTGTGTCAAGTTCACATAAAACTAGTCCTAGCAATCTCCATATACAAAAACAGTTTAAAGGAAGTTACCCTGTAACAGAATGACAGTGATCTCGGAACCATATCAAAATCCCATGGCTAGAGTGGGCTACTTAATTTTTAGTCACTGGTCAGTGGGTTTCCACAGATTCCTTAACATTACAGGACTAATGCCATTGCTCTTGGTCACCCTTACAAACTTGATGGTGAAACACTATTGGCAAGGACATCATATATTTGAGCCATAGAACATGAAATAATAAAGCTGGTATTCAATTAGAAGCTTCATCCCTGTTAGCTAAATGGCATAGTTCTGTGAGGTGCTATTTATGTCACCAATAAGAAAAGTAATTAGCAATATTACCCAGATCTGAACCATATAAGCTAAAATAACATCTGCCATAACAGATATAATAGTGAACAATATGGGAATAACTTTCTGTTCAAACTTAAAGGCCACTCCATATAATAAAAATTATGCCTGATACCGTTAAGTAGGCTCAATCCCCAGGGCTGGCTAGGTCATCGACCCTACAGGTGATATTAGCATCCTGCTAAATAGAGATGATAGGAAGCTGCCCCTTAAGCTCTTGTGTTTATATACACATAGATTAGTGCATCTGGCAGTTCCTTAGGGAAGCTTCTCTTGCCGTACATGGCAATTAACATGGAGCTCCACAATGGGTCAGAGTTCAGTGAATAAGAAACTATGGAGTTCTGAGCTGTTATCAACCCTCCCTGCAAAAGGCTCAGGTGTTCCCATCGAAGAAGTGATGGAAAAATGGCAAGAGCCAGAGATAACTGACATCTGCAGGGAAACAGTAATGCCAGTCATTGCTGAACATGACAAAGACATTAAACATAGGTGCTTTCAGCAGCTTGACTTCATAGATAAGACGAAGCCACACAAAATCCCAGTATGATTACGGAGGGGCATGAAGTTCCACCCCTAGCTGAGGAGCAACGGGTAACTGATGGCTGCTAGGGAGAGAGAGACATTTTCCTTCAGGGATACAGAACCTGAGGCTCCACATGTAGCAGTTCACAGAAGCATTCATAGGTGGCCTTAACTGGACTTCATGACTTAAAAAAAAAAAGAGAAGAAGAAGAAGAAGGAAAGTGGGAAAGAAAAGCATATGATGCTTAGAGGAAAGCATAAGGTGTTCGGAGGATTTGAAGGGGATGGGATGGGGTAGATTTGATCAAAGTGCACTGTATAAATATATGAAATTGTTTAACAATAAAAATAATTTTTAAAAATACAACTTTAAATGAAAGACTATCTTTTTAAAAGGATTTCTCTGTCAGATTGCTTCTTTACTTTTGTCTTCGAGATTCATAAGGCACACAGATGGAGAACTATAGGAGCTTCAATGAGGAAGAAATGGAGACTCTGACTGACTGGGGAAGTGACGTGTCCAAAATAACAGCTGGCATTATGTTAGTATAAAATTAATTATAATATCCAATACTTACAAGATGCTTAGATACAGCAGATGTTCTAAATGCCTCATAGTTAATAGTCACAACCATTTGATTATTACGTCAACGTTAAATAAATACCAGGAAATGGGGAATTGAGAGGGTAAATACCATTCCCACGATTCCTCAGCCAGTGAGCAAACGTGTGAGAGGATTCAGAAACAGGCCACCTGACGTGGGGAGTCCCAGTCTCAGCTCACCAGTACATAATGACAGCCATTCTATATCTCATTTGCTTCCTCTTTCCCTCCCTTTCATCCATTTACAGAATCATTTGGGAGGAATAAACTCCAACTATCATTATTGCAGAACAAATTCCCTTCCTAACTCTACACATTAACAATCCAAGACCATGGCTGTGCTCTCCCGCACTAAAGATCACTGTTTTGTTTGGAAAAGGAAGTGCTTTGCCAACACGTTTATTTGGTACTTCCTGTTGATGGATTCCCATCACTTCCTCTTCAGCGATCTTATTTTTACATAATTATCTTCAGCATGGAGAATAGCCATCATTCCTCCAACCAGGACAGGTGCAGGAGAAGTACGGACAGCAGGAATGGAAGGAAGGATGTTGTAGACACTGGATATTATGACAGCAGCACACCATGCAGGTTCTGTACTTGTACAGAGGCCCTGTCCCTCTGTTTGGACTATTCTTGCTCTAAAGTAGTAGTTCTCAACCTTCCTAACACTGCAACCCTTTAATACAGTTTTTCCTGTTCTGGTGAACCCAGCCATAAAATTATTTTTGTTACTTCATATAATACTTCATAACTCTAATTTTGCTATTCTTATGAATAGTAATATAAATACCAATGTTTTCTGATGGCTTTAGGTAACCATGTGAAAGCATCTTTGACCACAAAGGTGTTACAACCCACAATTTGAGAACCACTGCTTTAAAGGAAGAATGTAGAACAAAACTTCCATCCCTAGATTTCAGTACACATCATTCCTTCTGGCTTGATTACGTTAACTCAAAATGTTGGGAGGGCTGGAAGATGGTTCAATCAGTAAAGCACCTGTTGCACAAGCATGAGACTCTGAGTTCAGATCCAAGTACCCAGGAATAAAACCCAGGCACAATATCAGGCACCCATAGCCCCAGGCCTGCAAAGACTGAGAAAATAAGGTATTTAAGGTTCATAGTCCAGTTGCTTATTTTCTTCCTCTCAGGCCTTTCTATGAATATAAATTTATTTGAGACTAAAATTTCTATTTGATGTTACTTCTACGTCTACCCTTCTGGCATGTTGATTTGTCCATAGTAGATACTCAAGAAAGTGATTTAAATAAAAAGATACATTTTAAGTGTGCCTCCATCCTTTCCAATCTACAAGCCTCCAGGATCAAGACTTTCTTCTGTTCATGTATTTTCTCACTCTGTCCTTTCTGTGTGTTGTTGTCACACTTGTTCTTCTCATCAGTCCGAATGCTCCTGCATCCTCACTTCTTGTAAACTTCTCCAACTGCTGAAGGTCTACAGCATTCATCAGTCTTTAGACCTACTTTCAAGACAGAGACATCAGTTCACACTTGCATTTTATTGTTGATGTGATTCTGAGGTCATCACATCTTCTCTTAACTTGGAAATTGCTTTCTTGGACAATGTTCCTAGCTGTTCAAGGGTAAGTGTCCATGTAAGTAGAACATATCTTAACATTTCAGATTCTTCACTTAAGCTAAAGAACCCTGAAGAAGAAATGTGCTCCAGGTTCCTAAGAAGGGACATCTTTCATGTCTAGGTCAGTTAGTCACAAGGACAGCAGAGGTATGCTATCCTACAATGTTGTATGACCTAATGTCTTAGGGAGTGCACATATCTGCTGTTCTTCCCTCTACTATGACCCATAAGCAGGCTGGACATGAGTGCTGGTTGTTGAGAGACTTAGACACAGAAATAAAGAAGTTCCTTTCCTAGAGAGTAGCTTCATCTTCTACAGACACACAAGAATGGAAGCCCATGCATGAGAGAAATGTCTGTGCTGCCAAACACATGAGAGTAAACAAAATCCATCTCACCTAGAAAAAGATTCTCCAATCCAATTTGTGCAATTACCTACCTCCCGAGTGATGATCTTGTTTACAGATTAAAGCTATGAATCTAAGCACAGAAATAAGATTAAATCTGATGAATTAAATTCCTATTTGCTTAAATCATTTGCATGTTGGCCTTTTCTTTATAATACAATTCCAGGTGGAAACAGGATATTTTACCTGCCCAGTTTTCAGAGACATAATCACAAATTTTTAAATCACCAGTTGAGTAAGCAGCTAAGGTATGCCCTTGGTTTCAGCCTTGTTGATTATAGATTATTCTATTTGGGGTTTATGAAGAAAAAAATACAGGCAAAATAAAATGTAATTTTAATTATTGTTCAGATCTGGTCTGAAATCATCTGGTAAGTTATCCTTGAATTCATAGCAAGGGGATGCCAAAGAGATTTTGAATATAGAGAAGAAGAAAAAGATGATAGGAGAGCAAAATAGTGAGTGGACTTCACAAGATTTCTATGGTATAGTCTCTCTTCTCTCTCTGTCTCTCTCTTTCTCTCTCTCTCTCTCTCTCTCTCTCTCTCTCTCCCCTCTCTCTCTCTCTCTCTCTCTCTTCTCTGTCTCCTTCCCCCTCTCTCTCCTTTCTCTCTCTCTCCTTTCTCTCTCTCTCTCACACACAACCAAAACATACTGTTAAGAAAAGACTGAGTAATGAGGCATCCAATTTGTTTAAAGTAATTTTTTTAAGATCACCTGATTTCTTTTTAATGTAAAGGAACAAGCATGTCCGACTTGTAGCCTCTGAGTCACACATAGCCACATGTAGCCCAAAACAGCTGCAAGTGCCGACCAAGACATAATTGTAAAGAACTTTGCACATTACGAAGTCTTAACACTTACTGAGGTATTATTGGTCACTTGATTGGGTTATCAAGCAAATAACAAGAAAGGAATGCAATATCAAAGGTTGGCCATGCCTGCCTGTGGTCCTCCACATGAGCAACAGTGAGGCATCAGGACTGTCAAACCTAGTAATTAAACATTCCCAGCCAGGCAGGATAGTCTATGCTTGTAATTGCTATATTAAACTAGGAAGTGATTTCCATAGCATCTGGTATTATATGGAGAGGCACTGTTAAAAGAATCTTACCTTGGTTCATATTTTTGTGTGTCTATCACTTAAGAAGAAAGTATATATATTACTCTATAACTGAACATGTAATAATCATTTCAAGACAACTGAATTTTCTTTACATTATCTGTGGCAATTTCCATCAACATCTTATTTCCTAAATAATGACTCTGGCAATTCTGTGCTTCAAAGTGTGTTGGTATAACTGAAATTTTAATGTCATGGCAGACGTGGCTCCACTGTCATAGTACTGTCACGCTGTCATGTGTGTGCTCTGATTCTTTGCTGACTTGTAAGGGTTGAGTTTTGCAAACACTCTTTTATATTGAATCATGTTGTCACAGGCTGCACTAAGTCTCTGAATGTTTTCAGTGAATTTCTATAATGTTTTTTAAATGAAAGGTATTTTTCAATCTGCATCTGGTAGAAAATTCCTGTGTTACAAAAGCCAACTATCTTGCCAACATCTGTGGTTAGGAGATACAGACAAATGATAGATGTTACGTGAAGATAAATAATAGATAGATAGATAGATAGATAGATAGATAGATAGATAGATAGATAGATACATGCATGCATAATACATACATGTATACAAACATAGACTATGCATAGATGATATAGATATATAAATGATATATAGGTAGATATATAGATGAGATAGAGAAGATAGATGATGATAGATGGATACATAGATTATAAATAGACAGACAGATACCTACATACATATACACATACATACATATATACATACATAATAGATTCTAGATTGATGATATACATAGAGAGAAGATAGATAGATGCAATATAGATGATAGATGATAGATAGATAGATAGATAGATAGATAGATAGATAGATGATAGATAGATAGATAGATCCATAGTAGTTAACTTGCATTGGGCACTGAGTAAAATGTTTCAAACTCAAGCCCCTTGTCATACTCAAGTTAACTGTACTGGACAGATACAGTGCTAGTTTTCATTTCCTGAAGTAAGAATCTATGTTGCAAAAATATGAGACCTCTCGTACATTTTCCAGCTAAGAGCTGTCCTTAACTACTGTATGACAACACCAGGGGCTTAAGCCTTTTGTGAAAAGCCAGGGAACCTGCACTATAAGCCATTCACTTCTATCTCTGTAGTTCTTGGTTTTCTCATCTTTAAAAAGAGAGCACTGGAGGGGATGACCTCAGAGATCTTCCTGCTTCATAAGAGACACAGTAGCCAACTATCTGCAATGATCAAAAGCGGAGAGCTAAAGTGCTAATGACTCTGGCAAAATCCCACGTTCACTCAAATTGTGTTCCTAAGAATTTGCACTGAGACCCCCCCGCTAGAAGAAGCTGAAATCTAGCCACTTTTTCAGAGATGGAAATTGTAAAACAGTACATTAGGTATATAGCATTTAACACTTGAATATTTATATTACTTTCTCCTTCAGCTTAACATATACACAGGCATTTCCTTCCAGATTCAGTTGTTAGTACTGTATCGTCTCCAACCTGAGAGCATGAGGTGTGACCAGATGTGACCAGCAGGGATCACAGGAGTATTTCCAAAGGGGTGGGAGTTACGTAACACAGACTTGCTGGGGAGCACTCAGCACAGAGATTAAAAATCATTCCGACTCTTTATGTTATAATACAAAGAAGTTACAATCACTGTTGCTTGGCTGTGCGCATTCCGAAGTCCTGGGTGGTGAGGGATAGTGACAGGCATGGAGACGAGGAATCCCTTGGGTTCCTAGTTAAGGGCTAATTGGATCTATTTTAAAGACTGCTTGTTGCAGGGAGAAGTTTTGTCTTTGATCATGACTCCCCAGATGCTTAGCCTCATACTGAACATAGAGCCTCCCCAACAAAGTCCCAGGGGCAGAGACTTGCGCTCACGGAATGGTGCTGAGGCAGCACTGCCCGTTTCTCTCTACAGCACCATCCCTCGACTTTCCAACTTATTGCATGGAAGCTGCAGTCTTCACTTTCTTATAAAATAGCTCCAATATTTCCCCCAAATGCAATACTATGTGGAATAGTCTTTAACCCAAAATACACAGAGAGGTCCGGCACGAGTGGGAACACATAATGTGGGAGGAACAGAAATGGAGCACCTTGTTTTACCCCCCTCAGACTCCTCCCCATCGATTTAATCATTCCAATCTCCTATTGCTTTCCTATTGAATTCTAGGAAAATGGAACCTAGGTTAGTAGCCTCATTTACACTCTCCCTTGGGCCATTCTCCATTTTCTCGTGGCTTCCAAGTGAAGCCTTTGGCAGAGGCTTAGAGCAGGAAAGATATTAAAATGTGAGCCCTGGAGATATGGATTCTAGCAGAGTTCCTGCTAGTGATTGATTTTTATGAGTGTCACATTAGGGTGGGAGCTGGGATTTTGTGGAACAGAAACCTGGGCTCTAAAATGAAGCTAAGAACACAGATTCTGTTCCTGCAGAAATGTGCAAATGCTCAAAAGATATTTAAATCTCTCATTAACCGATACTTCTCAAACATCAGTGTGGGAAGGGTACTTTGTTGGTCATGGTTACTGCAAGGAAACAGATGTTACCTACTCCTCACAGCTGCTTAAAGTCAGGTCAAGTATTAAGTTCCATAGATATACTCAGCAGATTTCTCACACCCCCTATTTAGATGTATAACTTATTTGAGCACTGATCTGTATTAAAAATTTTAAGAAGATCTGTACTATTGATCCATACAAATGATTCTCAGTTGTTCGTAGTTTAGTCTAATGTCCAATTTCTCCTGAGATTTATCTCCCAGATCCTCTTAAAAGCCATTCTCTTCTCTTCTCATCATGAGATAATATACAGAATCACACTTACAGAATTGTTGAATAGAACATATCTTTTAGCTGTAGTCGAGGATAACATTTTCATTTTGAAATGAAGAATATCAATCCAAAACAACTGAAATCACTATGCAAGAAAGTCACTGAGGAACTGGCATTAAAACCACAAATGCTCTGACCCCTGGGTAGCTTCAGGCCATGCTAAGGTATTAAATTCCTAAAAAGAAAGACAATACGGTTAACACAAGAAAACTATCAGAACTAAATGCATACATTTTGTGTCGAACCACATTGACCCTGTCCTTTCTGGTATTATCTTAAAAGATCAAGTATCAGAATCAAAAGGCATGTGAGCATTTGAGTTCTGTCATTTAGAGGCTCGCTCACACTGGCCTTGCAAATGGACTCAATGGATGAATGGACATCACTCATAGCTTCTTAACTTGTCTCTTTCACCCCAAATCCCATCAGTATCTAATTCATTGTAGTCATGCTGAGCATGTCGGTCTCCATACCTTCATAATGAAGCCCAAACTCTTCAGTCTGAACTGCAAGGCTGTTGGTGATAGAAGCCCATATTTCTCAAGCCAGTTCTCCCTACTTATGTCTGCCCTATTACACCCTTCCTTTCAGGACCTGTCATGCCTGCTATGCTCCAGTCTCGCACATATAACATTCCTTCTACTTCAACTCTGCATTTGATAAATTCTTGCTGTGATTATCAGGAACTTCATGGATGACGCCTCCTCATCTGTAAACACATGTGTACTGCACTTTAGGAAGTCATAGTTCACCTATTTGCTGCCCACATTGATCTGTGAGCCAGTTGAGAAGAGGAACATTTCTGCACCCCCAGTCCTAACATAAATTAATAGCATGATATCAGTACTATTTCTAGATGGAAGGTTTAGGAAACATCACTTAAAATCACATTACAGCTTTGCTGCAATGAGAGGTGATGCTGATCTTGCCACAACAGTAGGAATACAATCGCTTCATCTCAGAAACATAGGCATGTTCAGAGAAGACTACTTAGGTTTAAAACCAGAACATGACCTTACATCTAATGGCCTCACCAGCAAGCAATAGCACTCAGCCTCGTCTTATATCATGAGGGGCCCCGCTGGATAGCCTGGTTCAGCACTCTCTAATAGAACAGCTCCACCTGGTGAAATCCTTGACGTTCCTCTATTAGGTTTTTTCCCTTCATAGGAGCAGTTGCCATCATTTAGAAACAATAGGATGACCATGGGGACAGAGAAGCATTCCTCATTCAGTTGTCTACTTTTCATTCAGGGCTACAAAAAATAGTAGGTGACAAATTGCACTCCATCACGACCTTTTCAAAAAAAGACGAGAGAAGAATAGCTATGTCAGTATGCCAAGCATCCTTCCTTCAGAGAATTAAGTCATCAAGACGTTCGAGGCTGTTCAATCTGCCTCCATCTTTACAAAGCTTCAATCATGTCCATCTTCCCATGCATAAGGCGGGTGTGTGTGAAAGCACTCGGGTGTCTCTGCATATATCTACCAGCATGATGAGCACTAATCAATGTAAGTGGCAGGTCTGATGATGTAATAACAGTAGAACAAAACTGTGCTATTCAAGTCTCCGTAGACATATTAGACATTTCCTGATGGTGCTAGTTAGGTGAACTGCCAGGAATTCTGGGAAAAGTAACTGATACTGAATGGATCATCAAAAGAAGAAAATGAGGCATGTGAAGCAGAGTCGGAGTCCAGAAACTTCTTGAAAGGAACTGCTTCACATCATCCCAGAATGGCAGATCACAGAAATAGTCTTGTCTAGAAGATACAAAAGCCATTTTTAAACAGTTTTTATGCCTTGATATTAGGCCAACTATTGTATTTTAAGAAACTGCATCCTACACTAAATCGCTGTGCAGAAAAAAAATTTACCTGCAGGCACAAAGTATTTTTATGAAGAAAAAGAATAGGTCTTAATTATATACCCATGATTTTTCAAATGATCTACCATAAATACATTTTAAGGAGACCTAAAAATACAAAAAACAATCCCATTAAAAATACAAACAAATTGGCTACAGGGCAGTTTAAATAATAAATCAAGGTCAAGCTTTTCAAGTTTATTCTGATTAAATAAGGCAGCTTAGTTCTGAGGGTGAAATACAGCAGATTGCACGGATACAGTCTAAGCTAAATAGTCTCTAGTTGGAAAAACACAAAACAAACTCTCCTTAGACATGAATATGTTTCAAGGGCAAGGTGAAGATGTTTTCAAGAAAAGAGGCCACTGGTTTTTCTCCAGATAATTAAAAGTTTGGTTTCTATTTTTAATTTGGTGCTTATACTACTGATGGATATTAAATAATATTATCATTTTTTCATAAACATATAAAATGTTTGCTTAGTTATTCAGTGGGCAAGCATCCTCATTTTCATATGAAAGTAGATATTCCATCAGACCAAACACAAAATAGAAGCACTAAGTCAACTCTCCAAATACAGATATGTGTATAGCTAATGATACCAAGCAGACACACACACATACATTCTCCATATATCTGCACACCCATAAACACTAATTCACTAATCTCTATTATAAACAGAAACCAAAGTATTTGTATTTTTAAATGTAGGTTTCTATGAATACATTTGATACTATTTTAATCATGATACCTGGCACTGCACCCATTGCCTTAAAATGTTCATCACACTGTAAAAAAAAAACAAAACAAAATAGGTTTTCTCTAAAATTTTCAATTTTCTCCTAAAGAACAAATTCCCTTTTGGTTTCTGGAGTTTAATCCCAAAAGGAGATTTATACCACAACCTCCCAAATGCCACAGATAGTAGTGGAAGGACCACAGCGCTCAAAATGCAGAGAGAGTCAATGATGCGGGTTATAATTAACTTTGATCGTTAATAAATTGATCTTAAATAACTAATTCTTAGTTCCTGACTATGCCTGGTATGATTTGAGCAGTCAATTAATAATTGTTAAATGCAGAAAAACCTTGAGGTGTTTGAAGATAATGCCAGAACATTAAAACATAGTAGAGTACGGTGATTTAAAAATCAGTTTCTAGAGTCCTATCTGTGGTTTTAGATCCCAGCTTTTCAACTCTAAATATCTTCGAACCATGTGCCCTTGGTTGAGCTACTTAATTTGTACTGTAGGTCAAGTACATATAGATTTTTTTTTTAGAGAATAATGACCATGCCTTCTTCCTGTTGTACTAACAATAGTACAATTCACAGTAGCCATTTCTATAGAACAGTGTTAGCTGTTTTCTGTTGTTGATGGTACACAAGTCAATTGGAACAGTGTCTGGCAAGTGCTAAATAGCCAGTAAATACTTGTGGTCATATATAATTGCTGAGTTCTCAGAAAAGTAGTCTCTCCCCACCTTTCCTTGAAAATTAGTTTATGCCCAGGATCACTTGGAAAACTCACAGAAACTCTCGGGACCTCTGCTAGGAAGAGAGTACAGGCTTCAACCACCATTGTTCTCTCTACCCTATTATCACGAACGCAATTGTCTTCCTCACACAATGCAATATATCCTCACCATTTTCAAATCCTCTGTCCTGGTTGAGACTTTGTAACATGAGGGCCGGTTCTCAATTTAGCTTCTTAAGTGAGGAACACGCAGTTATTTTCTCCCTTAGGCCTGAGGCAATGTTTGCCCCTACTTGCCCCTACTTGTCATCAGCTTGTCCTGGCAGCTGCCTACTGTATTCTACCCCCTCTTTCCTACAGGAAAGCTGTGGCTTCTGATGTGATTTGATTCAAATCTTGGCTTCTCTCATTCTATTTCTTTCCCCTTTTCCTTATTCCTTTGTCTCATTTTGGGAAACTTTCCCTACATTTCAATGAGCAAAACATGGTATCATAAACATATTGAATTTATATTGAATCAAGTCAATGAAAATACCCAGGTAGTCTGTATTTATGGCCTATCAATGATGACGGTTTGCATTATTGGTAAATAAATCAATCTTGTGCCATATATAATATGTACTTACTAAGAATCTCCTATATACTACAGAGAGGTATATAAAAATGGAGGAAACAGAACGTTGAACTCTAGAAGCTTCACAAACCAGAATTCTGCCTTGCTTGACTGGAGTCCTAGAGTGACCCAGCACATAATATCAGACTTTTAGTTCATAATAGTCATAGGCTTCCTCTTACTGGAGTAATGAAGGAATTGTTAGCAAGGAGATGATTTCCAAATGGAAAGGATTTAACACGCAGGCAAAGTTTCCAGACTGAGGAAAGACCTGAGCAGACACACTGGACAGAGAATGGATGCTGCACTTGTGAATGAGAATCTGTAGTGGATGGGAACACGAAAGCCTTTTAGAAAAGAAGAGCAAGATCAAAGGACCACTCTCAAAATGTGGCGTACAGCTGACCACAGGCTCTCAATTGCTCTTGACCATTTATGCTCTCCCGAAGCCACAAATAAAGAGTGAGCAAACTTTCCTCTGTAGCAGGCCAGTGACCAAATATTTAGGATTGATGGATTTACTGTCACTTTCACAACTACTCAGCTATGTGGCTGTTGCCCTGCACTGTGCAGGCATCAGGTGACTGAATGGCCTACATTTCAATGGCTTGAGTAACAGTCATATGTCACAAAACAGTCTTCTTTTGATTTCTCCAGTTACTTAACAATTTGTAACTTGTAAGTTATATAAAAATACATGATGGGACAGAAAGTTTGTCCTACTATTCCTAAGAAACAGATAAATATTGCTTCCTACATATTCTTTTAAAAAATAATTCACCATGCAAATGAGTGTGCTTCTGTGTATTGTGTTTGTATACCCCCTCTATGTTTGTGTGTGTATATGTGAGTGTGTGTGTGTTGTAGTGTTTGTGTGTGTGTGTGTGTGTGTGAGAGAAGAGAGAGAGAGAGAAGAGAGAGAGAGAAGGAGAGAGAGAGAGAAAGAGTAGAAGAGAGGGGAGAGAGAGAGAGAGAGAGAGAGAGAGAGAGATCCCAACTTGGTAGAGTTGACTGTCTCCTTTCAGCCTTTTAGTCCTGGAATTGAACTTAGGTGATAAGGCTTGGCAGGAAGACTCTGTACACTCTCAGCCATCGTATCTGCCTCCTACATGTTGTTTCCTGACACAAACTAAGCTGAATAAGAAATATGAAGGTGCTTATAAAGCCAGAGCGTTTTCAAGTCAAAAATAATATTCTCTCTTTTTCTCAAGGTTTTGATATAACTTAAACATAAAACAGTGTCATATGTGAAGTGAAGTCAGAGCTTAAGTAAAAAAGGGAACTGATTCCTAATGTAGAGTATATTTGACATCACCTGGAAAACTTTTGCCCAAGCCCTTTCTGTTTTAAAATGATGAATTTCCACCATCCGATCCTTTAATACATAAACACATTTTAATTAAACATTTATTTAAACATATTTAAATTAAAATTTTCCAAGTTATCTCAGATCCATATCTGAGCTTTGCACCATGCTCTCAAGTAGCATCTAGTCCGAGAGTTATGTGCAAAGACATGTGGGCTCACTTCTCACAGCCTGTGAGCCCACATGCACCCTGCCCACAGCTACACTTTCCTCATCTGTAGTCTCCTGCTAGTGCATTGTTCTAGTTATGTAGAAAGTAATCAAGAAGAAAAAAAAAAAACCAACGTTTGTTTTCTGGAACTTTTCTACAGATTTAATTTATAAAGGCTGTCTCATATTTCAAGAAATAACCAATTAAGAATGGTTAACTTTAGTACAGAATTCTCGAGTGTCCTCTCACTGTCTTTAAAATCACACTGTGATTTAAAATTAAAGTGTAAATGTTGATAGAAAGTATGGAGCCGGTAGCCTTAATGTATCTCATCCTGATTGGGAAGGCATTTAAGGTGACACAAACACTCACCTTACACTATGTAAAACCAGAAACACAGAATAACCACAGAGAATGATCGTCACTGTTCAGATGATCAAACTTTATTCTGAAGACTTTTGTGTGTGTCTGCAGGTGTGGTCATGAGCAGGGCAAATTTTCGAGTTTATTTCTTTTGGAAGTTGAATTCTTTGGTCTGGTTTGTGGTCAATAGTCTAATGGGAAATTATAAGACATGGAAACTAATCTGTTATCTTTAAGCCCTATTGACCTGTACACCAAGTATTTTGGAGATTAAAAGACTAAAGAATAAAAAGAATAAAGAATAAAGAATGTGGTATAAAACCAATGACATCTTGTTGACTGCTAACAACCTAAGGTAAAGCCCAGACTTAAGATACAAGGGGATTAAGAATTAGCTCACACTGCCCCTTGTCCTACCAATATATATTCTGTCTATAGTTTTTCTAACTTTGACTAAGACATAGCCTCCCTTCCACTCAGGCAAATCCCCTGCTCCCTTTGCCTCTTTCTGCAAGAACACTTTGTAAAAACCTCTGGTAAGCCATTGTGCCCTGGCCACTCTAAATTCTAATTCATCCCTTTACACATCTCTCTGCTTCTACCAGGATATGCGCCCTCCAGGAGAAGGACCGAGTATTTGCATTCCTAGCACTCAGCACTGACAGAACAGCCACTGAAAAGGCTCTTTACTTTTCTCAGTATTATAAAATGAATATCCATGTTAACTCTGCAAAGTAACACAGACTAATGACAACAGAAAAGGTTAAAATGTTGTCTCTACATGAACCAATCAGGCTCACTTCTCCAAACCAATTGCTCCTTAGAGATTCTTAACAACACATAAATGCTACACATACCAAATCCACCACAGAGAACTAAGTTCACAAGTTGCTCTCAAAGGCAGGACACATGCAGGATTACCAGCCCTGGATTAGCTACTTCATGTAGATGGATGCTAAATACTGTCAAATAGAGGGTTGAGAAGCTACACCACGTAGCCCTACTACAACTCAGTCCCTCAAAATACCTTTCCTAATCAATGACCTTTCTGTGTCTTTCTCTCAACTTTTCTTTTTCTTTCTCTTTTCCTATTTGTCTATTTTATCAGCCTATATCTGTCTTCTTTTTATTTATTCTTCCTGCCCTTCTACTGCCTATAACATTTTTATGTGTAACTAAATATGATTGTGTACTATGATGAATATTGTGTATTTTTGTCTGTTTCTCAATAAACAGACACCGCTTAAGTTATTTTTAAGTTACTTGACAATGAAAGATAAAACAGGAGAGCAAAGTTGTTACTGATCTCTCTGTTTCTATTTTTCTTTCTTTCTCTGTCTCACTCTATTTGTGTGTGTTAATGTACACTTTCATTCTATATATTTCTGTTCTAGTTATGTCTTTCTTTCTCTTTCTTTCCTTCTTTCTTTCTTTTCTTTCTTCTTCTTTTCTTTCTTTCTTTCTTTCTTTCTTTTTCTTCTCTCTTGTTTTTCTAGAAACTACAATACTGTGTTCCAACCAACAGTCTCGAAACATCTATTCTGTTGACATGTCAGTCTTCTCACTTCATTTTTTTTTTTTTTTTTTTTTTTTTTTTGGTTTTTCGAGACAGGGTTTCTCTGTGTAGCCCTGGCTATCCTGGAACTCACTCTGTAGACCAGGCTGGCCTCGAACTCAGAAATCTGCCTGCCTCTGCCTCCCAAGTGCTGGGATTAAAGGCGTGCACCACCACCGCCCGGCTTACTCACTTCATTTTTAAGAACACTGGTATTCACATTAAGAACATGCTTCTGTGAATCAGTATGCAAGCACACACAGGCATGGGCCCATGTGCACACGCACATGCACACACACACAGATACACATACACACATATATGCATGCACATGGACATACACAAAGTTGCACAAATTCATTACGAATGTATTTATGTGCCTATTTATTCTGTAAAGGTGGAGACCAAGATCCAGATAGGCGCTGAGATGTAAAGTAACATATGTGATATAGTCAAGAGAGAAAACTACCTCTGGATTCCTTTTCCCTTGAATCAGAAGGGCCATGGCAGAAAAAGGGCCCAGGAATATAGGCTGTGGTCCTGTCAGAAGAGAGACAAGGGGTGATTTTGTTGAGAAAACCATGGGCACTACTGTCTGGCAACAACAGTGATTAGTAAAAACAAGCAGACAGCACGCTGTGAGTGCTTTGTCCAGCTCAGCGCCTGAAGTCAGTGCTAATGAGGCCAAGTTCACAAGCACATTTGCCCCCTTATGTTTTATTTTTCTTTTTAAAGTAACTTTTTTTTTTTAAAGAACGCAGGCAATTTATGTTTGCTGAGAAACATCAAAACACAGAACAAAAAAAAAGAGAAATTCACATATAATCTCAGTGTTCATCATAACCACAAGAAAACATTCTGAGTCATAGATTTTGTAAATAAAAACATAATTATGTTGTATATAGCATAATTGAAAGGCTTTCAAAACCTTACTACATCCAAGACTATTTGGAGAACTTGGAATATATGTGGGAATAACATAGCCCCAATCTTCCTTGCCTTCCTGGGCCTTACTTTGTACTATTTTATGATCCATCTTTCTTTCTTTGTCTTTTGTGAGAGATTTTGCACTTCATACTAGGTGCCTATGAAATCAGCCTCTGACCAGCTTTTAACAGTCTGTGACATACATGTATATGGTCATAGGCTGTTTGTGCTATATCAGTGGTTCTCAGCTTTCCTAATGCCGAGACCCTTTAGTACAGTTTCTCATGCTCTGGTGACCCCCAACCATAATATTATTTCATTGCTACTTTATAACTGAAACTTTGCTGCTGTTATGAATCATAATCTGGTATGCAGGGTATCTGAGGCAGGGATCTCAGCCCACTGGTTGAAGACCTCCATTCTACAGAAAGCTAGTTTTTCACTAAGCAATAACAAATAAAACAGAAACCATTTAATATGCAAGTATTAGATGGAAAGAGATAACAGTTGAGAAGGATGCCTCCCCCATCCAAATCATAAATGGCACAGTGTCTCAGACATCATTCCAGTAAAGGAACTGGAGCTAAAAATCATGGCCTGGCCAGTCCCCTTAGCTGGTGAATATGACTATAGCGAAGCCTGATAACCTGAGGTTCAAGTCCCAAGCCCAATGGTAGAGGAGAAAATTAACTCCTCTAAGTTGTCCTCTGACCTGCATATTTGTAAACATGTGTGCATACAAATGTAAATGTAATTAAATTATTAACATGTGATAAAAGCAATATTACAAGGTGCATATTAAACGTATCTTCTAGTATGCTATATTTAGGTATTATTAATATTAAATGTAATAGTAACAAAACAATAATGGTAATGAGAGCAACATTAGTAACCCTTATTGATTGCATACTATGTACTAGGAACTGATTTACACATTTTAATATTTATCATCACATTTAATCATCACCTACCTATATAGGAGGAATGAATGCAATGATACTAATCTCAAAAAAACAGAAACAATTGCTTAAAATTCAAAAAAATTTTTTTCATTATTATCCACATTTTACAGGGAAACAGAGGCACAGAACTGTATTGCCTGTCAAATTAAATATAAATCAGATAATAAAGCAAGAAATTAAATGAATCTCTAGGTTACATGCTATATTTTAATTCATATATGCTTATGTGCAGCATTTTGCCACTTCCAGTACATTTTGGCCCAGGTTATGTTGGGAAAGGAAAATAATTTCCTAGAAATACTTGGGAGGTTGTGCTGTCCCATGTGATCCGCAGTCTTCTACCTTGTCTCACGCACCAGGAGTTTCCATTAAGGAGCATGCAAAATCTGCACGCCTCGGTTCTTCATGGAAAAACATAGCATGCTAACAAAAATTACAGTTGTATGGACAGAAAAGAGCTTTACAGACCCTAACATTCATGTGCTTCTAAAACACAGTGTTCAAAGCGGACAGATTTCCAAGGGATTTGTCACAATGCAAAGACTCTAGGTCCTAACTCTCACCTGGGAATTCACGCGTGAGTCCCATGAGGACAGTCCTTTGGGAAGTGCTGATGGAGGCATGGCTAACTGATGTGTGCCCACCCAGTCTGAATCTCCATTAGCTCAGCCAAATGCAAGTTAGAGCAAGCAGGCTGCAGAGAAGTTTCTGAACTAGTGTAGGGGCATACCTAAAATAGCCCTGTCATGCCCTTTAAACATGCTACTGGAGAGTCTGGGATGGAATTGCTGAGAGAGGGCAGACTTCTCATGTCTAACGACACCCCCCTGAACACCTCCACTCCACCCACCATATAGGTCCTTGAGCTGGGTTGATGGTACAGGATTTTGTGTCTTGATAGCACAGGCTACTCTATTAAGGGGCGATGACTAGATGCATCAATCCATTTGCTCCAGGGCATAGCATGATTAGTTGGTTGTCTGCTAATATGACTCATATTAGCATTTCTATTTTTTTGAAAAAAGATACAGTTGTCCACACTGTCATTCTAGGATCATTAGCTAGCAGGGAGTAAGCACATCCTACACATCCCCTCTCAATAATAGGATGAGGCGTGATGATCCCAGGAGGGCAAGCACCCGTTTTAGCAGCAGTTAGGGTGCTGATCAGGCTGCATCCTGAAGCAGCGTCTCAGCAAAGCATCATATGTCAGTGGCCTGAGAATACAGTAAGGCCAACGAAGCAGCCACCAAATATGTCTTTTATACCAAGAGTCTCCTTACTGGACTTCTTCCTTGACTTCTCCTGTTCTTTCAGAATGATAAGAAAATAAACCTATATAAGAGGCAGCATGCAAGCAGTAAAAGCTTTGAATCTAAAAATGGTAAAAGGCAAATCTTGTCTTGGGTATTTCCCAGCTGGGCAACCTTGGGCAAGTTCTTTGGACTAGGACAGTCACAGGTTTAGAGTGGAGATAGTATACATTTGTTTGTAAAGGCATCATAATTGCAGGGCATAGCCCAACAATGGTCCATAACATGTTCTCAGTGAGCAGCTGCTCACTAACTTGATGGCTCTTTATGTTATGAAGAGAGGGCTTAGGGGCTACCCATCAATTTGTCTTCACTAGATATAGACCATAATACTCATCAAACTCACTTCGAGTCTTCTCCCCTGGAAATTAGAAGTAGAAAAAAAGAAAGTAATAACTTGTGACTCAGTTTAAATCTTGAGTACATTCTCTGGAAGTTCTCTGGAATTAGCATTAAGTAATCACCATTAACATCAATTCTCACTCCTTCAGTCGACTTCTTCTGCTCCAAAATGTGACACCCTTAGTTCCCTTAACTGTGGAAAACAGTCAAGGAAAGAAGTGATGAGTGACAGGATTCTACTCCTTGCTCTCCCATTCCTGGCTACAGTAACCCTAGTCCTATGTAATTTAGTCTCTGCAGTACATTAACAGTGGAGTGCAGAATTCATATAGGTTACTGTCAGGAAGCTCACTGCCAGGATGTCGCTTCATCTCTCTTTAAGACCACTAGTTCAAGGTTTAATGCACATAAAGAACATCCATGAGGCCTCATGCATTGCAGCCAAAAGCAAATGGCCTGAACAGCTGAACTCAGTTGAAGTTTGGAATTTGGAGCTCCGTGGCCACCAGGCACAGTTCTGAACACAATGGATACATTTGTACAGGCTTTGCCTACCCCTGAGGCTACAATGTAACTGTTCTAACACCTGCCTGGCTCATTCCTAGCAAGCAGTGGAGGGCTATACCAAGAAGCCAATATGCTACACAGTGTAGCCAAATATTTCTGGCTTTCTGATTCTACAAAATGACCTCCTTTACAGTAAGGCCATGGTTAGCCTCTCTCAGAAATGTAGATGGAATTAGTCTCTCCCATCTTACAGGATTGTGCTCAGAATGAAACTCAGGTAAGGGAAGTGATACCCCAGTCTTTGAGAACAGAGCATTATGTAAAAAGAAAAAAAAAATGAGCTGTAACCGATCTAAAGTGTTAAGCCAACATTTAGGAGTGCTACAGAAACAGATACAATATCTTCAGACACATGTAGAACGACAGGAATAAATACTAGTATTCATGTTCTTTCTTTGTCCCATACTTAAGTCTTAGAACAGGATGCTTTTGTGTTGCCAGTGTTACACAATAAGATCCCACCTTTTTTGCCATCAGCTATTTGACTAGGTCAACAATCCCTCTGAGCAGAGTTTCAGCTCCTCAGGAACAACCTTTTAAGTTGTGTGGGACCTGACCTCCCCTCAGTCTAGGAGTCTCTTCTCTGCCACTGGCTTCACACACAGCAGAAAGACTGCTTGGACAGTTTTGCTAACAGGAGAAGGAGATGCGCTATCCACACTATCCATGCAGAACTACAGGGCAGAAACAGGGATATACACTACTTTGAAGAGACAAACTTCACATACATTTAGTGACTCATATAACCTGCCAGGGTGATGACGGGATTAACTTATTCTCCATGCAGAACAATTGAGGATATATCTGACTAAAACCTAACCAGTGGCAAATCATTTTCTGGTGACAAAAGGATGTATGTCCAAAATTATGTCCACATAAAAATGGAAGCATGGTGACTCCAGCTGAGACTTAATGGACAGGTCTAGGGGGTTGTGGCTTTGGTGACCACAGCATTTCTATTCATGCACTAGCTATGGAGCACGCTCAGGCTCACTGTAGGACTGACGTACAAACTCTTGTCTTCCACCATACTTTTAAGATTAGCGTTAGAATTTAAACTTTCAACACAGGTTGTCACAAAGCTAGATAGATTTCCGAGAAATGAGTGGTAATGCTCATGCCTCTTCTCTTTGCTTATTTACAGAATCTATTCAACTCAAAATGCCTTGATCTACTTTCTAATTACTTGAATTTTCCATGTATCGAAAGTGCCATTGAAGCATCCTACACCCCCCCTCCACAATAAAGCTTGAAGCCTTTCCTTCCAGAAGATATTCAACCCACCTCCGTAATCCTACCATAAGCTACTCTGCTTCAGAGCATGTGGATCATCAGTGACCCCTTGTAAGGATTCTTTGAGTGTAAGACTGAAAGCTCTCCAGGGCAAGGAATTTTTTTCTTTCTTTCAGCTTTTTACGCCCATGCCACAGACATCCGTCCCTGAGTCAGTGAATGACAGGTTTTCGGAGTTCTGTAAGTATTGGGAATTAAAAGTAAATAAAATTCATGTGGTTCTCATCATAATGTTGACACATGTCAATCAGTCCTGGAATGTAAGTAGCTATTCTTCTCATTAGCAAAACCATTTATGCCACTTGGCTACATCGCTAACCAATGGATGTCTAAGAAACTGCTTTAAAAGAATGTGATAAACTTCCTAGAGTTGATTTACTCTAGACAATGCCCATCAAATATGTAAGAGGTTTTTACTTTCCAAAATTTTCTGTCTTCCAATACAAAAATAGCATATTTAGTAAATCAAAGACATGATAAAAGAAATCTAGTAAGCCAGATGTATAAGCATAGATTGCAATATATGTCTCTGTAGGTCTCAAAGTCTGACATCTCACCAACAAATTTGAACATTGGTATGAGAACAAAAGAACCATTGGAAATAAAAGATTTCATTTTTTAAATATTACTGGTGAGAGATATAGGTCATTGTGTCTGTTCTAAATCAAAGATGCTCCCACTACACTTTAGTTATATGTGGTGGGTGTCAGCATGATGCGACAGGTCTCTAATTTGTCTTTCTTAATTACTGGACTTTACTTTTCACTTAAAGAAGTATCATTTGTTAAAGACTTCCCAAACACAAAGGAATGAACATAATTGACATTAAATCTTTAAGGAAAAAGAACTACAGAAAACAACCACCATGTGTCTCAGATGAGGAGCCTAAACCTCAAAGAACTCAAGTTCTTTCTCAAGGCAATGTGTTGGGAAGCAGGAGAGTTAAGATGCGAGTTCAGCTCCATCTGCCCCTAATATTGCTGCCTTCCAAGCACCTCAACCTCATACCAGCAGTCATTAAAATCATAGGGACCATCAGAGAAATTAGTATGTGGGCTTACTAAGGAAAGCTAAAGATTTTTCTTTTCACTTTATTTAAAATTTAAAAATAAAAATGAGTCAAGTCAGAAAAGACAGAAGTGGGGCACTGTATCAAAACAGTTTGCCAAATTACTGACACTCAACCTCTTTATAAGATCTGATGTGTTGAAGAAGGAAGAGGAAGAGGAGGAGGAGAAGGAGGAGGAGAAGGAGAAGAAGAAGAGGAGAAGAGGAAGAGAAGGAGGAGGAGGAGGAGGAGGAGGAGGAGGAGGAGGGAGGAGGAGAGGAAAAGGAGGAGGAGGAAAAGAAAAAGATGTGGAAGAGGAGGAAAAGGAGGAGGTAGAAAAAGAGAAGGAAGAGGAGGAGGTAGAAAAGGAGGAGGAAGAGGAAAAGGAGGAGGGGATGGAAGAGTAGAAAAATGTGGAAGAGGAGGAGGTGAAGGAGGGAAGGAAGAGGAAGAAGAGGAGGAGGAAGAAGAGGAAAGGAAGAAAAGGAAGAAGAAGAGGAGGAAGAGAGGGAAGGGTGAGGAATAGGGAAAGAATCTTTTGCCTACAATAAGCAGAAAGCTAAATGATCTTAGGTTACCTCCTTGAATCACCAAATGATCACAAAAGATGTAGAGGTGGCTGATGAGAATACAACCAGCTCCCCACTTAGGTGACATGCCTGATGATAGACAGAAGGTAAAGTACTTGCTTTTCCTCAAAGAGAGGAAGCCTTCAGCCCAGAAGATGCCTTCTTATCACCATCAGACATCAACTCAAAATAGGATTATGAATTATACAGAGTCCAAAGGCCAGAGTATTCTGTCTGCCTAAATACATATAAGGCAAGCCATTCTGGGGGTTTCAGAGCAGGTACCTGCAGGTGCTTGATTGCTGCTCTGCGCATTCATGTATGATTTTCTCTTGGAACTTTTCTTCTTTTGTAGCCTCAGCTTCCTCATCTATGTAAAGATGTCTACTCAAGATGACTAAGTCAAGTAGTGAATGTCAGAGACCTGCCATGCCCCAGTGGGGACTCAATTTATTCAGTAAGGTTGGATAGAAATGTAGATTCTACCCATTAGAAACCAGTAAAAGCAACAAGCTATGTAAAAGCTGACGAGACCACCACACTCTCAGCAGAGTACTAAGTTCTCATGATGGAAAAATATAAGTGAAAAGTTCTGTTAACAAATCAGTTCACACTACTGCCAGAGAGAAGGAGCCAGGCTGATGAATTGAAATATTCAAATTAACTACAGTATAAAAATATGAAAGGGAGAGATTAACACTTGTCACCTACTTACCACCTACAAGGGAGTTAATAGATTAGCGAGTGTAGCACTTTAAAATCCCTTGGGATGAAAGTATAAACACTATACAGCACCAAGGACACATATATAGTCAGATACATTTTGTAACACATCTAAGGATTACTATAATAAATTTAGATCAGGGCACAGCATGCCTGGAACGAGTAGGATAGGAACAATATGTTCTTGCTCATGACATGAAGCTCATGACAAATGACTCATACCCAGCACCTCTTATGCCAGAAGATCCCCCCAGGTGTTCCACCATCTCTAGCAACGGTTTCCACCAAGGGAGAAGACCGCGGTGTGGAGGAAGCACGTTACACCCACGGATGAGACACAACAGTTATATGTCTACACAAGTGCACAAATCCAACAGATGATGGAGCAGAAGAAAAGAAAGGGATGAGTTGAAAGACAAATAGAGTTTCTCGCCAGTTTGACAGTTTGATAATTACCATACACTTGCACCTTGAAGGCAGGTGCTACTGTAATCCGAGGCTCTTCTAAACCCAGGATTTTATCTAATGTGACACAGCCTTAGAATCTCTGAGAACCGGAAAGGAGGTTCGTGAGATAGTGAGGACATCTAAGTATAAAACATGGGAATCTCCTAATCTTGCCCCAGGTTTAAAGAAGTAGATTTCTCACTTTGGATTAATATGATAAAATTGAGAATAGTTACAAAAGATTTTTGTCACAAGATCTATTCCTGAGTAATGTGACATATGATTCTTGGATATTAATCTTGAAGTGTTCTCCACTCTAGACGAGTCCCCACACCTACAGCATGAACCACATGCTGGGATAAAACACTAAGGAGCAGAGCTGGATTCGGGTCTCTCTGTGCTTCCATTGCACAAAGTTGTCCAAAGCGTCTTTCTGCATCTTTCTTCTTTACAAAATACATTAATGTTTCACTTTCCCAGGAGTCTAGTTCAGATAAGCCAGGTTGTCTTTCCTGAATGGACCTGGATAAACAATGCTCTCTCTTTCTTCATCATCTACACAATACATAATACAACAGACAAAGCAGTTACATGAGATGCTCAAAGCTGGACCTGGGAGGGGAGGAAATAGAGAGGTGTGAGGCCTCTCATCACTGTGCCTAACATAATTTGACTGTTAAGACCTTAACACTCAGCATCTTCATCATTTCCGACATTATCTTAGATCCATGTTCCTGCTCTAAGCACCCCACTCTAGTAAGCCCCATTCAGCTCAAATGCATCCAAAAAAAAAAAAAAAAAAGAAAAAAAAGAAAAAAAAGCTGGCAGTGCTTGGCGCCATTTCTAAATGGAGGTTTAAAATTTGCCAAGGATGTACTCTCTTTCCAAGATCTCTTAAGAGATGAACTAAAGTAGAGGTCTAATGGGTGAGTGATATTTTACAACTCAAATTACATTAAAAGCCAGAAATATTTTGAGTCCAAAGTTTTACCTTTCTTTTTTTTTTTCTTCTTAATACTAGACCTAACACATTTGATGCATTCAAAATCTCTTCCAAAAGCCAGGGCTCTGAGTTAATCACTTAATGAAGCCAGTTTATTGGTTAGTATAGGAAGATTCAAGTTAAAATGAAACGATTAACTTTAGTAACTAAGATACAAAAGATAGAGTTAACATAATGTCCCAGGACAAGAGTGTCCAGAACTTGAGTAGAAATAACTTCAACTTTAGATTTTGATTAAAAGGATTTCTAAGAACCTCCAGCAGCAGCCCCTCGTGAAGGCTGCATTTGCTAGTAATCAGGGGCTGTCCTCAGTAGAGGGTAGACTAGACTGTCTAATGCATGACACCGAATATTTCAAAACCAAACCGTCTCAACTCTCATTAAAAACCCAACAATGAACACAGCTCAGTGAAGTGGCACTTGTTGGCAAGCTTCCTGGAAACATTTTCAAAGGTACCATGTTGCATCGACTGTACACATTACAGACAGAACTCCATCAGCGGATAGAAGCTGTAGCTGAGACACCCCCCCTCCCCCCGCCTCTACTCCTAATCCCGGATTATAAACCTTTAACTTTTCTTATCGGCTTCATGGCACCGCAGCCTAGAGAACTTTACACGCTTTTAAATCGTCTTCAGTTATTACTATCAAAGCTGGTTCATTACTATTTCAGCGCATTGAAGTTTCTAGGTTTGGGCTAAACTGGGTAGCTTCCTCAGATTTCAAACATTCAGGTTCCTCTGAAAATCGGAAGCTACGGATAGAACCAGTGACTTGCACCCTAAATCTTCTCCCAGGGCCTGAAATCTCGTCCCCGTCTTCATAAAAGGAAACTCAAATCTTTATTTGAGCTCCTCCCTGGAGGAGGTCAGTCGGTGGGAAAACAGGGAGTTGTTGTCACTGGAATCTATCTATCTGATTTTCCCCAGGCTGACCATGCCAGAGAACAACTGCCCTTTCATGGGCTAGAAAAGCCTGGCTCTCAAGATGCACTTGCTAATGCTGTCAGGAGATGCTGGGGAGCCTCTGCACTGAAACTTGCATCCGTTTGGTCCCCAAATAGATTACTAATACCAAAAGGGCACCTTATATATCCTATTGCAGTTTGCCATCTCCTGGGTGGAACAAGGGGCTAGGAGCTCTGTATAAAAATAAAATAAAAAGCCCGCAGACGCGACTTCTCCGTGCACTCCTTAAGTCTATCAGGTAAGGAAATGCCCCTTCAGGGAATTTCAATGGGCTTGGAAATTTAACCCTTTCAGCTCTGCATTAAAAATACTTTAAGGCACACACCACCCCATTGGTCTTCCGTTTCATCCTCTAGTGCCACTGAAGAAATAAAAAAGATCTGCCTGTTCTGTTCCAGTTTGAACCTTTTGATCTGGAGAAGATTCTGAAGGTGGCGGTGGGGGCTCCATAGCAGGCACCATTAACTCTTGGGGGAGGCCAGCTGGGAAGACTTCACTGTGCAGCAGCTCCCAAAGGGGGGGGACCTCTTTCCCCCAAATTCTCCCCCAGCTCTCATAGTGAATAGTAACCCTTTCCGTCCCGTCTCTCACCCCTTTGCCCACAGTTCCATTCTACTCACGCTGCTGTTGTGGCCAGACCAGTGGACCATAGCTTGGTTGTGTGCCGAGTCTCCCGTCAGCGCAAATGTGGTGCTGGTCAGTCTCAGCTCCTCCATCCGGAAGCGGGTGGCTTTGTCCGGGTCCCGCGTGCCAGTCCCAGGCCCCTGCTGCCCTCCATCCCTTAGCATGTCCCGGCGGCTCCGACTCGTACCCTCTCCGGGTTCAGTCTTCTCGGGATCCGCTCCACTCCGTCTCCTACGGCCAGAGCGTGCAGCGGTGGCCACTGACACCCTGCTGCCCCCAGCTCGCTCCAGAAACAGAGCCCGGTCCCCGGGGGCCACTGCGAACAAGGGTTTCATGAAGAGGGGCGGGGGCGTGGCAGGAGCCCGACCCAATGGTCCCGAGTGGGGAAAGCCTCTTGGGGTAAGGGTCCAGCGTGGGGTCGAGCTAGGGTGCTGCGGAGGACAGCAAGAGAGGCTGCCGCAGACGCCGGGGGCTAAGAGCATCAGAAGCCCCGCTCCCGCTAGGAGCGCGCTCAGCCCGGCCGAGGAGCGGTCCCCGGCGCCAACTTTTCCCATCTCTGGAGCGGAGAGAAGCGGAGAGGGAGTCCCGGACCGAAGGCAGGCAGCAGAGCGAGGCTCCGGGCTGACGGCTGCAGGGCGTGCGCTCAGGACCACAACTCCATCCAAGTTGGGCGGCGGCGGGGCGCGCGGAGGAGGCGCCGGGCAGGTGCCTGCCGCTCGCCCAGGCTGGGCTTGTGAGGAGCGCGCGGGTTGGGACCGAGCTGCGAGCCACCGCTGCCGCCGCCGCCGCCGCGCGGGGGTGGAGCCGAACTGAAGTCACGGGCGGAGAGGGCGCCGCGCGCCGGCTGGCGACGCGGGAGGGAGGGCGGGCTCTGCCGGGGCTCCGGGCGCTGCGTCCCGCAGCCGAGCTGCGCTGTGCACAGGGCTGCGGTCGCGGGCTGCGCTGCCACCGACCCTCCCAAAGGAGCGCTGAGTCCCGCAAGCAGCCAGTGCAAGCACCCTTCCTCTGGGGGCGAGCAGCCCGAGGCTCCCGGAGCAGGCGCTGTGAAGGGTTTCCTATTCTTGTTTTTCCTTCTTTCCTCTGTGGTTGTTTCTCCTCTTTTCTCTTTTTCTGGTCTTTTCCAGTTTAGAAGATGAGTGGGCTCTTGCTCTCTCTCCCTCTTAAACTGAGTGACTTGGCATCTAGTCCTTAACTTTGTGTGTCCTGGCCTGCAGAAGATCTCAGAAGGCAGCAGCAGAGAGTGGTGCATTAAACTGTGTGTGTGTGTGTGTGTGTGTGTGTGTGTGTGTGTGTGTGTATGGGTCCTGCTCGGTCTATGTACGTATATATAGTTGGGAAGGTTTCACCCACCCTCTGTGATTTCTCCTAGATTCCTTTCCAGGTCTTCTTAAGTACTCTCGGGTATTGAAAGCAGTCATACTTGACAACACAATTAAAGATAAGATTCCCCAAGTATTTTGTAGCTATACACATCTTGGTGTCCTTAAAGACCACAAGGCCTTTCAGAGGAGGGAGACTAACTCTGAAGAAGTGACCTGTTAGCCATTTCATTCTCGGTGCTTGGTAACAGTGCACTGAATGGTAGCAACTGTAGGTGATTGGCTTGGTGAGTATGTGTTGTGAGTTTGTTATAGATTTTTACATCAACAAATACAGGGAAGGCTTTGTATGCTTCTGGCATCACCGGTGTCTAGTCCAGGGTTGCTAACACATGCGTTCGGATCCCCCTGAGCAAGCCAGTGATAGATGGTGTTTGCTGTGGGACCTCGGGCAATTGAGCTTCCCACATAGTAAATTAAATGGTTGCATTAGATGACCTTTAAAATCCTTTGTGACCCTATAATTCTGTAATTATATATAATATCAATCCACCCAAGATCCCCTGCCACTGCTCAGAAATTGAGGTAATGATTTATAGTAGGTGGGAGGGCTTTGGAAATTGCAGTTTCTCAAGAGCCAAGACTTATTCAAATTGTTAGTTGATTCCAAGGTTTAAAATGCCATTTCCATGCACCAGATAATGTCCCCTTGAGCACATGAGAATTATGAAATTATTGAAGGAATATTTATAGATTGAATAAACAGGTGTTATAAAATAGTGTTAACTCCCTTGTGCAGTTTGATTTTTGTTCAGTTTCCCACTTGGAATCATCATCTTGCTCTACAAAATTCTAAGTTTGTGATGAGCCCCACTTGAAAGTAATACACAGTGATAATTAATCTTCAGTTAATGAAATCTTCCTAATGATACTCCAGAGGAACAACTTTAGGATAAAAATCTATTGCAGGGAGATCTCATGTCATGATGGTTCTTACAGTTCACTGTAATCCCAGCACCTGAGAGACGGAGCCAGGATGGTCTCCATTAACTCAAGGATAGGATAGGACACGAGTTGTGTCTAGGCTAGGGTAGGACCTTGTGTAAATAAATAAATAGACAAATGGATAAAAAATAAATAATACTAATACAAGTAGCATTGTTCTTATAAAGAACGCAGCCAAGGCGCAAGCACGTAGGGGCTGTTTATATCAGGAATCAAAGTTGGGTGCCTAAACGTGTCCTCTCACTATCAAAAGCCAAGGATTCTTTGAAAAGTGCCATCACTACACAAATACAGACCCTGCTAAAACAGCAACACATTCTGGCAGGCTGTAGCCTCTACACAACGGCAAGAATCCGTAGTCCTCTCTCCTCTTCCAGGCTTTTTGTCTGCTGTGTCAAAGCCCCTAGGGTAGTCTTGCTTCTTCCCTCAGAAAAGGTTTTAGATCAAGGCAGGGTCATCATTTGCTTAATGCTTTCTTTCCATACCCTGTTAACCTCCTTTCCAATCTCGGTAAATGAGTGAGAGATTTCTACAGAAACGAAAAGACACAGAGTAAAGAAACAGAACCCAATAAAGTCCCCTTCTAAAAAGGAAACCTGGAACAAAGCAAAAAGACCAAGCAGAGATTAACCAGAGCTTCCTGACCTTAGATATTGCTGCATTAAATTTTTAGTATTAAAATAAATATCTTCCTTAATAAAATGCTACAAATGGAGTGGAATTTTCTTCCTAGAACTTAGATCTTCTGTCTTTTCACACACTCGTGTTAAGATGATCCCGAAAAAGTCAGGTGTTGGCATGTCTGTAATTCCTGCAGTAGGGAAGCTGAGGATTGCCCTAGTTTGAAGCCAGCCTGGGCTAAATAATTACATTAAGAGTAGTCTGGGATACAGAGTGAAATCTTGGCTTAGAAAAAAAAAATCCAACAGTAATAAAAACAAAAGAGAAAATTCCCAAGGAAGGTCATTCTAAAGTGACTGTTTTTTGGGTCATTTGAGACTTTATTGAGGACAGCTATAATTTTTTTGGTCTAATTTCTATTATCCATGGGTGAAGATAAACTTATACAAATGCAGATAAAATTGGCCCCAGGTAGTAGTGTATATGCATGTGTATTCATTTTATTTCCCTAATGATTTTTATCAACAAGTCATAGGTGAAATTACCAGAATTTTCTAAACCATTAGTTTTCCATTGTTGGGAGTCCACAACAGGATAATCATAGGAATTCTGTTTCAAAGTATGTTTGGTTAATCATATGGCATATGTTATTATATTCTTACATTTATTTGTATGTATTTTTGTGTGTATATGTATGGGGATAAACCTGCCACCACGTGAGTGTAGAGGTTAGAGGACCACTGTTGGGAACGAGTTCTTTCCTTCCGCTGTGTCAGTTTAGGGAATGAAACTCATGTCTTTACATTACCAATCATGATGATTGACTGTATACTGAGCCATCTCACAGCCCCCGTAGGTGTGGTTATTATGGTCCTGTGAAAATGGATTAGAAAATTAATATCATAGCCTGAAGAGATTATACATTGCCAATTCCATGAAGAAGGTTTGTAAATTTTGCCCATGAAAAATACACCATTGTGGTTAAGATCTCCATCAATGTATCATCAGGAGTGGCATCCTGGCCTCTCTGTCCGTGGCGGTCTCTCAATAGTGCCTTCTAGGTGTCATTCAATCCTGTGTCTGTTTTCTTTGTCTATTAATAACCTTCTTCAAAACATTGTGTGGATAAAGTCAATAGTAGCTGTATTAATCTGTTCTTTCCCCCAATGTCTTCCTCACTGCGTAGCTCATTAAGCTCTCAATAAAATTGACTGCCTAGCTGGGTAGAAACGCTACCTACATCTTACCTGGCAGGGATCGCTGTAAATCAGATGTGTCCTCCATATGTGCTAGAGACTTTAAACATACCAACTTATGCAGAGCAACTGTGAATGTTCTCTCAGTTAAGAATTACCTTCTTCCCCATTTTCAGATTATGTTCAACAACTACCACCAAAGGTTATACTGCCATGTGGTGCCCAAGGCAAGGCTTCTGAATAGCCATTCCTCTTGGAATTCTCTCTACTCAAAATTCCACCAACAGACAGCACTTGTTGGTGACTTTCTATAGATGAGGCACTCAGTAAAAGCTTAGTCAGTTTCGGTAACATGGAACCAGCAATGTTGGAAAAAGTGAGTAAGAGATTATTTTGTGGAGGGGGAGGAGATAAGTGTCTCGGTGGTTCCTATCCTCTTGCCTTCATTTGGTATGCATGAGGAAGAGACGCTAAGCAGGGTGGAATATTCATCACTGCCATAACCTTTCTGCGAGAGCTACAGTTAACTAACTTTGCTTTGCTTTGGGTTTTCAAAGCATAGCCTCACTCTGCAGACCAAGTGGCCTTAACCTCCTGATCTTCCTCCTTCAGCCTACCTATGGGATAATTAGCAGGTGCCATAACTCCCAGCTAAATGCTTACATTCCTTCCCCTGTCTTCCACTGCTCCTTCTCTGATGGATACCTTGACTTCTGCCTGCATTAAATCATATTATATGCTTCATCAATAGAACAATGTCTTTTAATAGCTCCCAAATACTTGGCTCTCCTTGGATACCATTGAAACAAGATGTTTTGCATTTAAGATGAATGCCAAGAGGAACCACAGAGGAAAGCCAGGTAGAACAATATTCAGGCCATTCCCATAGCTTGCCAAGGGAATGATGGGAACAGCTTAAACTGCTCTTTAAAAAACTTTTAGGTATCAAATAAATACTGGGCACAGTCTGAATCCAGGCAGCATGTCTCTTCTCAGACAACCTAGGGTGCTAGAGCAGAAGCACCTAAAGCCCTACATTTGGAAAAGGCAGGCTAAGATTATCTACCTGACACATAGGGAAGTTATGAGAGCCAGCTTAACTTTGTAAAACTCACAGAATTAATCCTACTGCTTTGCATTTATGTGACTTCTGTCTCACCAGATCTATAAACCGCTTTTTCTTCTATTTCAATAAATCTTGCAGCAGCTCCATAAGATAGGTAGGGGGCAGGTTTTGCCTGCATCTTACAGAATAAATATACATTTATCCAAGGTCATAGAGTTAGAGACAAACTTAACATAGAATCTTATTATTTTCTTCCCCCACACAATCTGACTTTCTTGCATCCAGTTGATGCATACATGAATTAAAGTCTCATATTATTTTTATTTAGCTATCAGGCATTGCTTACACAATCATTTCAAGCTTCAAAGGCTGATTTATATAAATATTTAGGAAAAGAGAGGCATGAACTAACATTACTGTCATCTTGTGAACTCATATATGCATACATTAACCTACTTAAATATTCAGACTTACTCTGAAATCAATAAAATGTGCATATGACAAAATGAGTTTATTTAGAGCTGATATCATTAGGTTTGCTAAACTATATATTTACCAAAACCTTATAATGTATTAATATAAATTGCTTGTCATCTTCAAAAGATCTGAAACCTTCACAAGTAACATTAAACATCCCTCTTTTCTGTTATCCTCTAGCTTAGAAATTCAGTGCATAAAGGCTCTGGTGTTCTATGTCACAAAATCAACATTTTACCTTTGCCTTGCTCAACTTCCTAAAATCTACAAATAACAGTACATGTAGATATAAAAACTTGGAGCTGCATTTCCATTAGTATCTTTGGAAATACTTACCAGAGGATGAGGCAAAAAAGGGAGGAGACCCATCAACTGTCAAAGCCACTAAGAGACCAATCACTGAGTCCATCCAAGAAGGTGTCTTTTACAAAGAAGTCATTCAAAGACAAACGGGCTTACTTCTGTTACTAAATTCAGAAGATTCCTGGGGCACAAAAGTCCAAGTAAATTTTACTGAATCAAGTATACGACATCCTTTGAAGATCAAGGTATTAGAGACTGCTCAGTCAGAACACACTGTGGCAAATGTTGCAGAGAGGAAGCAATGGGAGGAATAAACAGCACATCTGAGCAGACACCGGGACCTCTGTGTTGTGTCACACGTCTCTGATTGATCTGGGCAGAGTGTGTATATTCGGGTTCTCCTGTCCAGATAGCTTTGGTAGTCTAAAAGTAAGGATTCATTGTAACTGTGTGGCTATTTCCTTGCTGCTTAAGTGTTAAGACTTTATAAGAACCTTTATCACAATCTTTATCTATTTCTGAATCACATAAACCTCCTCCCTCATGTTTCCAAGTCTTTCTCCTGTTATTTAAACTGACTTTATCAATTTTTCACTTTCTTGAAACCTTCTGCACATGATTCCCACCCTCAAATCCAGACTCTTAATGCCTAATAAGCCTCTACGTATTCTCTGAAGCATACTTATCGGCCCCTACCTGTCATGTCTTATGACATCATATCCCATTTAAAAGGTTTTCATTGTAACAATCATCTTGTATTTTCAGTGCTATATTTCTTTACCCAGTGCTAAGTAGGTAATCCTTGTCTGTTTTCTACTTTCTCTTGGCTCTCTGCACTTACTTTGATACTGCCCTTCTGTTATCCCAATTACCTGTCATTACTTATCCATTTTCTTCATTAGAATACGAACTTCTGTAGGTTAGGAGCTGTGTCATATAAATGTCTGCTGTCCTAAGTTCACAACCCAGGTCAGGCACACAAAGACTTTCAATAAGCATTTGTTACTTGAACAAATGACATAACGAATGTTCTCATATTTGTGATAGTATCTCTTAATATGGTCAGATATTCCCTGTGAGGATGAATCAAAGACACCCACCAGAGATGTCATGTGTAGCTAAATTTATTCCTACAAGAACAGCTGAATCAATGAATAAAGCAATTTTTGCAAACTGTCATTAAATGGAAATGCTTACCTTCTCCAATCTATTGCAAGCACACAAAGCTTTTCTGAAGAATGTGGCTAAATAATGTATATGATATTGTAGTCATGCAGTTTTTCAAATATTAGAAAATGACAGTGAAATTTAATTTTGTCTATGAATGTGTTCATATTTTAATGATAGGTTTGGTTACTCACTGTATTTCACATACACACACACACACACACACACACACACACACACAAAGCAGGAAAAGTTAGAAATACATTCATTTGCTTGACTGTAATAAACACCTAATGTATATCAAAGCACTATTTGCTATATGCTAAATATGTAATAAAAATGAAGCTCTTAAGAGTATATAATTATATAATAGAATTTGCCACTGATTTCAGAACATTTCTCTATGGATACGTGCTTTCTATTTTCAGTTTCAAAGATTTTGTTTCTAAACCACATTCATAAATGCAATTTTGTTGTTGTTGTTGTTAAGAACCCTGTCTTTATTCATTGCTGTGTCTTTAATGCATCTGGAATGACTTTACCTGTATAGAAACTTAATGTGAAAGTTGTGTCCCGGGGACACCGCCCATGCCAGCACGTTTGTAGAGAAGTCTCCTTCCTTTCTCTACGTGCCATGGTATGTTTCTTATAAATCACTGACAATATGTGTTTTGTTTCTGAATGTTCTATACTGTTGGACCATTTGTCAAATGTTTTGATGATGAAAGATTCCTGTAGTTATTGCTGATTTTTCTTACAGCTCTAGGGATTTGTCCTAGAACCTCACATATTATAGGTAAGCCCTCTTCCACTGAGCTACAGCCTCAGGCCCCTTCAGGCTCTAATTAGGGTAGCATTTCGGTAAATTATGAAATCTGGTGTGAGGTCCCTACTTAGTGTTCAGTTTGTTTGACATTATCTTAGCAGTTTCTGAAACCACCTGGACGTTAAGACAGAATTGCACTCTGTCTGCAGATCAATTAGGGAAGAAGTATCATCAGAAATTATTCCCCACCCCAATTGATGGATGTGCTATGTTTCTGCATTTGTTTCATTTTCAAGTTCTCTCAGCTGTATTTATTAGTTTTAAATCTTTCAATGAATCCTAGAGATTTGATGTGTTTGATGGCATTATGAACCCGGTCATTTTATAGTATATTCAGTGACTTTTTTAGTACATAAACTCAAAATTATTTTACTTTGGTTTTGAATCTAGTTATTTTAAAAAAAATAAATATACATATTAAGTATAAATTTTCTTATTAACAAAGATTCAATGTACCTAGTCCTGGCCTGTATGAATTAAACTTTCATTCCTTTCAAATTTGTCTGCCTTTCCTTGGTGATAGATTGCGACTGTTCACGTAGGAAGAGAAAGTATGTTTTGTAGAAATTGTGGCAATGATCAAGTTTGTGTGAAAGCAGCACCACCCCCTGCATGGGGGGAACGTTTCATTATTTTCCTGTGAAGTATGAATATAATGCTTGCTGGGAAATCTTTTAAAGGTGGATAAATCATAATCACTGATTTTCCTTTGTTGTTAACTTCCTGACTTTTAGAAGTGTAGGAAGAGGTTGTGAGTTTTATTTTATGCTTTTTGTGCAACTTTTCATATATCCATTGTTTTGTAAATATTGATTATTAAATATTAAGCTACTTTTCATTCCACAGGTATATATTTGAAATTGGAGAGTGTGATTGGGAGACGTAAAGTGAATAAATAAATAATGAAAAAAAGAGAGTCTGATTGGCTTACATTTTATTTGAGGCTTATTTAGGCATAACCATGAGATACCAAGTCTTTATTTTTTTCTTTTTTTGAGACAGCATCTCGTTATGTAACCTCAACTAACCTAGAACCCACCACGTAGACCAGGCTGGCCTAGACCTCATAGAGATCCACATGCCTCTGCTTCCTCAGTCTCGACAGACTAAAGACATGCAATACCAGATACCACACCCAGGCTCTTTTCCTTGGTGTAATGTTTTTGCCAGATTTTAAACTCAACATTATGTTGGTTTCATCGAGGAATTTTGTAGAGAGACGCACTTTATAAATATCCTGAAAGAGTTCTTGTAAGCCAATATTTAAATTCTTTATTACTTTGGAGGTTGGGGAGAACCAACATTGCAGTCACTTTGCATTGGACTTTGTAGGAAATGTTAATCACATATACAGTTATATCAATTACATCTCTGTTTAGGCTTCCTACTTACTGCTATAATATTAATAAATTTTCAGAACCTTATCATCTTTGAGTTTCAAGTCTATTGACATGTATTTGTTTTATAATAGTTCTACATTACTTTTATTTTCATTTTGGCATACATTAAACCTAGACTCATCTCCTCTTTGGATTATAATATTAGTCAAATTTTTGTTTCTCTCATTTTTATTCATGTCTTACCAGAAGTTTGCAAATTGTATTAATTGTTGAATGCAACCTTTGGCTATTCTGGTTTTGCATATTTTGCTTTAATTTAACTTTTGCTGTCACATATATAAATATTATATATTTACAACTTTATGTTCCTTTCTAGTCACTGCTTAGCTGTTTCCTACAGAGTTTAATATAGTTTATTGATTATCATTTAATTGATTTTGAATGCCATTTTAAATTTTCTTTGATATGTGAGCACATTGAAAAGCATTCTATTTAATTATCAAGTATTTGAACTAAGTACTTTTAAATAATTAATTGCTAGTATGCTTCCACTGCAATCAGAAAAATTATTATATAATTTCAGTTCATCTCTGAAGATTTTTTTAAAGTGTGTCTGTGATCTATTTTGTGACCAATAGTGGTGAATATCATAATAAACTTAATGCAAAAGTTATATCATGTATACAGTCTGTGTTATATCTCTGTTCATTAGGTTAAGTTTACTAACCCAAGGTGTTCAAACACTTCATAGCTTTATTAATCTTTTGTTTATGTTCTACTTGTTAGAAATGGATAAAATACTCAGTTATGTTATCTTTAGCTTTAAAAAATTTATTCATTGTAGATATTCTGAACACATATTATTAATATTACTTTAAAATTTTCATATTATCCCATAATTTTCATGTTTTGTGATGATAAAAATAATTATCTTGGTCTCCAGGATTATTTCTTTCTTTAAACTCTTATGTTAGATTAATAATGTTCCTTTTAGGTAAATTCACTATATTTAAAACTTTTGTTTTCTTTCTGTCTTGAAGTCTGACTTTATGATGTATTTATTCATTGAAAATAGATTCTTCTTTCATATAATGCATCCCAAGCACAATTGACCTTACCTCCACTCCTCCCAGCATCTCCTCCCCACCTTTTCTCTCTTTCTCTCTAGATCCCTTCCCCCAAACACACACCCTGTTTCTTCTTCAGAAAAGAGTAGGACTCCAGAAGATAACAACCAAACAGGACAAAACAAAATACAGTAAGATGTGGCAAAACCCTTATATCAAGTCTAGGCAAGAGAATTCAACAGGAGTAAAGAGTCTTTGGAGCAGGCAAAGAGTCAGGGACACACCTGCTCTTCAGAGTTCCACAAAAACACCAAGCTAACAGACAGAACATATGTACAGAGAACCTGTCTTTCAAAGCAATGTATTTTCTGCCTATCATTTGTTTATTACAAACTTGACCTTTTATTTTTAAATAAGTGACATTATTTTTGACATGACATTGCTTTATGATGAAATTCTGTGACCACATTGAGGAAGAAAGAACCTTTTCTGGTTCACAGTCCAAGGGTTTGTTCTTCATGACAAGGACATCACAATGGAAGGAGCTTACAGTAAGTAGTCACATGACAACCATACCCAGACACAGAGAATGATGAATGCTTGCCACCCAACTCTCTTCTCCATTTATTCTGCCCAGGACTCTAGACAAGGAGTAGTTAGATGTACCTTAGTCAGGACTTCTCACCTCTATTTATGCAATCATGATAATCTCATATATATATATATATATATATATATATATATATATATATAATATCATCACATGGATCACATGACATCTCCTTTGCAATTCTAGATTTTTGTTAAGAAATGTATGTATAAAAGCATTCGTATGTACTCTGGCCAATTTATCCTAATGACATTGGTCTGCTTAATAATAGTACACCATTACAACAAGAATATAGTTTATAAAATCAAAGTACTATACTTGCAAACCATCAAAGAGATTCTCATTTCTCAAAGATAGTTTATATATTTTTGTTTCATTGAGACTAAATCATGCTAGATATTACAGGCTGGCCTCAAATTCTTGACTAGGCTGTTAGTGCTAAGATTACACTGTGAGTTACCTATTAGGCTAATTTTAATCAACTTCAATTTTAATTAGTTAATGATTATGTATATGGGATCAACCTCACAGCATGGTAGCTATTCTAACTATAATATAATGCATTGCTATTTTTTAAGATGCTAATTGCTTTTGATATAGCTACTCCTAAGAAAGCATAAGGATATGAAGTGCTGGGTATGTTAACTGACCTGCTTTGATCATTTACTTGTGTGTCCATGTTACTTTAATCAACACCCATACCCTTCTTAATTTCTAGAAAATACTTCCTACTCCCATTCCCACTTGACACCAATCCAATTTTTAACAACTAATTAATATTTCACTATTTAAATGTACAGCACATTTTTTATCCTTTCTTCAGTAGAGGGGCATCTAGTTTGCTTCCAGTTTCTGCCTATTATGAATAAAGCCTCAATGAACATAGTTGAGCAGTGTCAATCATAATATGATGGAGTGTCCTTTGGGTATATGCCAAAGAGTGGTATAGTGGCATACCTCTGCTTTATTAGGCAGGAACTAATAACTAGAACTAGAAACTGGATATCCCAGAGATATAGGGTAGAATCAAATGTGACTGCCCAGATACAAACAAACAAACAAAGAATAAAAGAAAAAACAATGGAATGATATTTAATCATATTCTTTATACTCATGGATATGCCTTGTCCAGTCATCATCAAAGAGATTTCCTTTGGCAGAAGATAGGAACAGGTATAGGAACCCATGGGCCGGAATTACCCAGAGAGAGATTCTAAATTGGAGATCTCCATTAGCTCCCTCCCCTCAGAGATTGGGAACTCTATTGAAGAAGGGGAGGAAAGATAGTAGAAATCAGAGGGCCTGGGAACTCCAGAAGAACATGCCCCTCTGAATCAACTAAGCCGGGCACACATGGGACCACGGAGATCTGGACAGCTCAGACACATGGCTGCACCTGTGCTGGTCCTCTGTGTCTGTCTGATGGCTGTCAGTTTGGTGGTTTTGTGGAACTCCTAATAGTGGGAACATGTTTCTCTCACTTTCTTTTTTCTGCTCTTGGGACTTTTTCTCTCCTATTGGGTTGTCTTGTCCAGTCTCGGAATGAGGCCTTTTGCCTTGTCTTATTGTATTTTGTTTTGTCCTATTTGGGTGTCCTCTCTTAGAGGCCAGCTCTTTCCAGAAGAGAAAATGAAGAGGGAGTAGGTATGAGAGAGAGGGGGGAGATGGGCATGTGATTTGAGAAGAGTGGATGGGAGGAAAACTGTTGCTGGGATGTATTGTATGAGAGAAAACAATCTGTTTTCAATAAAAAAATGTATCCAAGAAGAAGGAAGATCAAAGTATGGATGCTTCAGTCCTACTTAGAAAATGGAACAAAATAATCACAGGAGGTAAAGGGAGACAGGGACCTGGGGTTGGGGGAAGAGGAGAGAGAGGAGAAAAGGAGATCAGGATCAGGTTTGGGAGGAGTACAGCGGAAGAAGTACAGAGGGTTAGGAATTTGAACAGAGGTGTGTAGCGGTGAGGGCTGGGAACTGGGTCTAGCCTCTAGAAAGTCCTAGATGCCAGGAGAGCAAGAGGTTCCCAGGACCTAACAGGGACAACATTACCTGAAATATCCAACAAAGGGGAGACAGAACCTGTAGAAACCATATCCCGTGGTTAGGCATGGCCCCCAGTTGAGGGAGGGGCCACCCACTTATCTCAAAAATATTAACCCAGAATTGCTCTTATCTAAAGAAAATACAGGGACAGAGTGGATCAGAGACTGAAGGAAAGGCCATCCAGAGACTGCCTCACCTAGGGATCCATCTCATCTGCAGACACCAAACCCAGACACTACTGCTGATGCCAAGAAGTGCTTGCTGACAGGAGCCTGTTAGAGCTGGCCCCTGAGAGGCTCTGCCAGACCCTTACCAATACAGATGCATAGCTCACAACCAACCATCAGAGTGAGCACAGGACCCCCAATGAGGAGTTAGGGGAAGGACTGAAGGAGCTGAAGGGGTTTGCAACCCCATAGGAAGAACAACAATATCAACCAACCAACCACCAACCAGAGTATACATGGAGTGATCCATGGCTCCAACTGCATATGTAGCAAAGAATTGCCTTATCTGGCATCAGTGGGAGGGGAGGACCTTGGTCCTCTGGAGGCTTGATGCCTCAGGGTTGGGGAATGCTAGGGTAGTGAGGTGAGAATGGGTGGGTGGGTGGGGGAGCACTGTCATGGAAGCATAGAGGAGGTAGAATAGAATAGAGGGTTTGTGGAGGGGAAACTGGGAAGGGGGATAACATTTGAAATGTCAATAATTAAAGTAACCAATAAAAAATTTCTGGAAAATCAGTAGTTTGACATTTCTATAGTTTTACCATTCCAGAAATATAATGTAAATAAATCATACAGTATATAACCTCTTGTAACAAAACTTCCATACTAGGTAAACAAATTCATTAATGTGGAAGATTATAGAACCAACTTGAACTTTTCTATACATATAGAGAAAAATTTCATCTACATACTCTCATTACAATAGTCCCCAAACATACAAGATCTAAGAATAAACTTAACCAATAAAGTAAAAGATTTCTCCAATAAAAAAAAAAATTAAAAGCTCTGAAACAGAGATAAAGAACACTAGAAAATAGAAAGAAGACCATGCTAAATATTTCATCTGCATACATTAATTTTGGTATTTAAAAGTACATTTATTTATCAAGAGAGATACAATTTATTCTACCATACAGTGAAAATAAGACACATTTCTCAGTGTTTTGAAATTCTTGGCATGTTCATTTCTGAAATACAGGTTCAGCAGATCCATTCTCTGATATTCTCAAAGTTCTCAGGATTATGATATTTTAAACATACGTATAACTCTCTTCACATCCCACAATTTGAGTACTGAAAAGTCTTATTTACTGAAAAACAAAAGTGCATTGCTTCTCTGCCCTTTGGCTAAGACCACATGTAAAAATAAATAAAATAAGTTTAAGTAGTTCTTGCAAAGAACTCCTCCCTAGTACCGCCAGACATTTAAAACCACACTAGTCTACATTTTTTCATAATCAAAAGGAAAAGAAAATATATTTACCAACGATTCATTGTTTAATATCCATACAATCAATGTGATCTACAGATTTCATGAGATCTTTGCCAAAATCCCAAAGACAGTTTTTAATAGTATAGAAAGTACCTAAAATATCTAAAGAGTTATAAAGAACCATGAATGAAGAGACAATCTTGGGAATGAAAAATGAATTTAAAGGTATCAAATGGTCTAATTTCAAAAAATACTACCAAATACAATGATTCTAATACTAAGTATACGCACATAGTCAAATACACAGACCAGGAAAACAGTATTCATAGATGGTCACAAATGTTAAAAAAAATATCAAGAATATATAATGAGAAAATATAATCTTAATAAATTGTGTTTGAAAACTTAAGTATCTTTGAACAGAAGAATTAGAGAGGACTCATACCCTACACAATAATCAATTTAAAAATGGAGAAAAAATTAAACATGAGACATTCAAATTTAATTATCATAGAAGCAAAGTTTATTAAAATAGCACAAATTCTTAGAATTGGCACCAAATATTCAGACAAGCAATAGGCAAATAGATCTGTACCAACTAAACAGCAACAATTGTGATGTAATGATAACAAAGGGGAAAATATAACTTATAACATTAGATGAAATATTTGCAAACTATATATGTAATAACAGTAAAATATATAAGACATGTTTATCATGCATATCCCTAGCAAATAAAGTAATCTTGTTTGTAAATGGACAAGAGACTTGAATATAAATATCCCCAATGAAGATGTATTGTCAACTGGTATATTAAAAGATGCACTGCATTGCTAACACCCAAAGGACAACAAATCAAACCTAAGTAAGAGACCATCTCATGCCTGTTAGACAGCAAAGGTGGTAAGGCTGTACAGACATTCGAAGGTAAAATATTGTTTCTACTATAGCAACAGTATGGAGGTTCCTAAAGATTTAAACATAGACCTGCTATGTGGTTCAGCCACCACAGAGATGTGTTTCTGTAGGAAAGATAATCAAGATCTTGAAGGTCTTCAAATTTTCATTTTTAATAGTCACCAGGATGTAGACCCATCTAGGCTTTTTGTTTATAGATGAGCAGACAGATTAAATATGGTCTGTACATGAAACAGGATATTATTCACCTTTGAACCAAGAAAATCTTGTTACTTGAAGCTCAACTTGTGTCCATCCTTGAGGATATTTTTTTCAAAGTTGAATCATCTCATCACAGAAGGACAAATACTGCATTACCTCACACACATATTTAAAATAGTCAGACTCATAGGAGCAGACAGTAAGATGGTGGTTCGCAGGTGCTGAGGGAAGAGAAAGGTGGGATCTTAATATTCAGTGGCTATAAAGTTTCAGGTATGTTGGACGGGTAAATGCTTCTTAATAAAATACAAAATAAACACCAGGAAAGAGTTTAAAGATTGGTAGCTGAGCATATTCATCTTAAAGATGTTTGAATACAATTTTCGTTACTTTTTTTTTCTCCTTGCCTTATCTTCTCAGTCTGTGATTCTGTAAATCTAGTTCCTCAATGTATCGTTTTCAGACCCCAAGTCACTTCATCTGTAACCAGGGCATCCTGGTCAGGTCATCACCACTTCCGCTGCTTCTCGTTAGCTACGTGCTACGTTTTCATCCTACTCTCAACACTGCTTGACTGAATCTTTTAGTTAAATTATTGTTATTATTTCAGCTGTAACCTGAGAGTTTGTTCTTTGGTCTCTTCTCTTTCTCTTCTCTGTCTTTCTCCTTACTTTCTGAGACATTCTGCTTTTGACATTGGTTCCAGATCTGTTTATAACTGCTCGTGGGCATACATGTTGATGACGACTGTAATCATCAGAAATTTACAATGTTCATGTCATGCTGATGTGAACCTTTATCGTTTCTATTTTCATCTTTGAGACTGAGCTCATACAGACTCTTGGGAGTGAGGATAGTCTTGAGTGGAATGTAGAAATTCGGAGAGTTTCTGAATTGGATCTCAACATTGTTTTTAGCTACTGCCTCCTTAAAAGAAGCAAGGAGGACTGTCTTATTAGTGGCAGATGGGAGAGGAATCCCTGTGCCATTTACACACCAATACGAATGCCCTTCTTGTCTGGGTATGCAGGGTGGACTTTCTGGCCTTCCAACAAAAAGCACCGATAACCATTCTGGGCTGGGCTGGAAGGGGAGCTATTCGATGTGCTCCTCCACCGTTAATAGTGAGAAAGCCTGATCTCATTGCAAGATGATAAAAGTTCAAAAGCTCCAATTTCTCTAGACCAGGAAGCCCATGGAGTCTCCCAAGGCGACATACTAGAGATTAAATCCTGGCTCCCCCCACCGTCTTTTATAACATGATATACTCTCATCCTTTCTCTGCTATGGGTAGATTTGTATTTAGGTCAATCTACATCTGTTCTAGTTCTTTGTGAGAGACTCTGACTTGTGTTGGTGTTTGTTTTTATTTGATTCGTGTATGTGAATCTCCAGATTTCATCATTTCTAACTACAGATCAGTAAAGTGCAAGGCAAAAAAAAAAAAAAAAAAAAAAAGAAAGAAACCAAGGGCTCCCAACACAGATTGCAACCCAAGATTGACAACTTATCACCTTTACTGTTTTTACCTGTATATGCAATTTATGTTTGAATAATATGTAGAAACCTGGGATTTTAAACGTATACAGTCAGGAATAAGGTATGTATATTCTACTTCAAAATCAAGACTAATATGTCTTTTAATTATGATATTCATAGTCAATATTTTATATCATCTGTCACATAGTGTTATGAAATAAATCCTTCCAATACTTAAGAAAGGTTAGTCTTTCTTCTCATGGGAACAACAGATAGGTAGAGGGTGTCTGATTTCTGGTGAATTCATAAGAACTAGTTAAAAGAAGCATTGTTATTACTTTTATGCCAGGGAGACACATGTACATAATATCTTTTGGGCCTTCAGACTTTCAGAATTCAGTTCTTATGTTTGTGTTAGAAGAATCAGAAAGTAAATCCAACTGTGAAATTACATTTCAAGTTCTGTGTCCCTTACGTTATCCTCCCATTAGACTGAGCAAGTTGCATGACAGAGCCAAATTAAGGATGCAGAAACCTTCCTCCGTCTTGTGCGAATCAAAGAAACTCATGTAGATAACCTACGAACCTTACATTCTAATCTAGTAATAGTAATGGTACCATGAAAAAACTTGTGTGTGTGTGTTTTGCCTGTATGCATATACATATACACACATATATGTACACACATACACGCATGCATGATGTACGTCCCTGATGCCCTCAGAAATCAGAAGAGCGTGTCAGATTGCCTGGAACTGTAGTGAAGGGTAGCTATGATTCACCACGCGGAACCTGGCAGCTGATCCAGGTTCTCTGTTAGAACAAGTGGTTTTAACTGCTGAGCCATCTCTCGGAAGCTCCAGATCACTCGATCTTGCAGTGTTCTCGATGTCTCATTTCATGTGTTCTAGTTTTAGAAAGTTATTGGCATATATATATATATATATATATATATATATATATATATATATATGTTTCTTAAATGATTTGCCTGTTGTCTTTCTTACCTACAGTGAAAATAATGCTAAAACCATTTAGCTTTATCTTTTTATTTTCATCCTTATTCTGACTCTTAATTCTATAACTGCTCTAATATCATTTCCAGTTAAGCAGCATTATTTTCTTCTATTGGAACTTTTTATTAAATTATGAGTATCAAAATTACATTCTTGTGGTTGTAGAAGTTACAATAGACTATAATGGGTTACAGGAGTCTTATGGAATTATTTAGTCTTTCCACTATTTTCTAGAACCTATTAATTATAATTGTTTTACAACACTTGTCTATCAACTATGATGCTTTGGTCTGTTTCTGTTCTCTCTCACTCTCTGATTTGATTTGTTTTGTGGTATCTACTTTCATTTGGATCTCAGAAAACTCAACTATGTCAAATGTCTTGATGATATCCTCAGTGTCATAACTGCATGTACTTACCTTTGGGATAGATTATAGGATACAGGACCTTCACCTGAGCAAATATTTGGCCTTAACATTTGTTCTAATTACTCCCTGTCACCTTGGCTTTTACGGCCAGAACATAGTAATTCCAAGGGTCAGTTTTACAACCCAGAAAAGAACTCCTGTATTTTGGTGGGTCTTGAAATTCAACTGTTTCCTTATTTGCTACTAGACAGTATCTGTTATCCTGAAGTACCCCAGCTCTTTAAAACTAGATATACCTTTTAGTTGCTTCCTTGAATTTATGCCTGCTCTGTGCAAATCTTGTGGTGCAAACAACTCCAGGGGAAATTTTATGAATACTTTTTACTTTACATGTATTATTTTACGATTGGTGCTATCTTCCCCTAAAGCCTTAGCTGCTTTTGTACCTATACCCAGTTCCTGTGTTTTTGCCCAATGTGATTGCTGGTTTTCATTATGAAAATATTCCCCTAAGCACAAATTGACAAATGGACTCAAGAATAAAAACCCTGGGGAATATGGAGCTCAATTCATTGTGTGAATTGTAACCCCTAGAGTGCTCTACACAGAGCTTATTTCCAGGGCCTTTTAAGCAGTTATTTTATGTTATTACCTAAGTTTTATAGTTGTTTTCAACAAGGGGGTTATTCTGATTCAAGTTATTACCTCTTGGTTATAACCAGAAGTCCAAACTGTTGTAATGCTCTCTTGTTTTTATATATTCACTGACCCTTTTGACTTCACTGGAGTTTAGTCAATGCCCATGGTAGCGTGGCATTTTTATGGTGGGTATTTATTTTTATTAACAAAGTAGTAGAAATTCTTATCTGTCAATGTCACCATAGCCCTTGACTTGATTTTGAAATAACTAATTGGAATAAAGAAAAAAATGAGGAAGGAAGATTGAGCATACCCTTATTTATAAACTCTTCTTATAGTATTTTATAGCTAAAGATGGTCTGTTTTTTTTTTTTTCTCATAAGCAATCTTACTTTTTCTTCAGTTTTCCAATAATTTAATAATAATTCAGTTGGAAACTTTATTTTAAGTAAAATTTTTTGTTCATCCTATAAGAACCTAGGAAGAGCAGACACACATGAATATTACAAAAAGAGGCTTGGAAGAATAATCTTTGCTCAGCGACAATCACAAACCACTGACAGATAGAAACTGTTTAACCTATCCACTAATTGCTGGATAAGCATCTCTGGGGCCTGGGCCCAGTATCAGTATTATGTCCTCCTGTATTTGGTATTGATGCCGTCTGAATGCTGAGACCTGGACCCTCTTGCTGCCGTTCCAGATTCACCTTTGAGAAACACTGCCCAACAGAAACAACACCAGGCACACGGTAGGTGATCAACTGGTGTTTACTGGAAGATAGATAGAGGTCATCAAATAACAGAACTACTTGTGTCATTATTCATAATTGTTCATCATTTGGAAGCTGGATCACTATCTCTAAGTATTGTAAATACTGTTAAAAAATAATGGGGAGATGGGTTATACTTATTGAATCTTATATGACTCTATATTCATTAGTGTTCTCCAGCTTCTAATGCTGAACAATTCCAAAATTCTGTTCTAGCAGACTCACTCTTTCATTCTCTTGCCATGAAGCACGGGTACTGAGTGGTCTTCTCAACAGGTAACAGGATCTCTGTCCACATGTTAGGAACGAAAACTATTGGTAATAATCTAAGCTCACTGAGTCAGAAAATGTATAGACTTTCTAGGGAGTCTAATACACAGAAATGTCAATTTCAGAGCCACCCTCTTGGAATACATATATTTAATAAGTTGGCAGTGTTTCACCTGGCAAAGTTAGTTAAAGGTGGTATACCAAGTGCTGGCGAAGTATAAGCTGTCTGAAATGTTCACTTTCCAGATTAAAAAATCAGAAATTCTAATGAAATTATTTAGACTTGTTTTACCAAAGTTAGGACACTTCATCTAGATTTTTACACACACACATACATACTCACAATCATACACACAAGCACATGCATGCACACAAACACACAGAGACATACACATGTATACCCATGCACATGCTTGCATATATGCACACACATACACACTTTTTTTCCTTACCGGTACATGTATGTGGTTTTTGTGCATAAGTGTGTATGTGTTTGCTGTACATATTTTTCTATATAAGCACAACTGTACCCATATAAGAACACTGTAAAAAAATTTCTAGCAACTCTGGAAAATGGGGGTTCTAATTTCTTGCACCCATCTTTGTTAATTAGGCTGTTCTGAGACAAGTAAATTAAGAAAACATGACTGTTGTGATTAATTGTTACAGTCTTACTATCATGAAAGAGAGAATAATTCTGGAAAATTCGTTCTGATCTTGCATTAAAGCAGCAGTATAGTACTTGGTCACAACAAAGAATGCTGTCTTTCTCTTGGATCAGAAGTAGATCATGAATGAGAATATCTAGTCTAGTTGAGTGACTAAGAGATTTCAGAAGCAAGAGTATTAGGTTAGTTGCTAAAGAATGTGAAACCCTGGTGAATAGATTTTTTACAATCAGGGTAAACCATTATCTATGGCATAATATGACTTGGTATCTATAGACAGACTTCACCATGGGGGGAAAATCTAGATAATCTCTGACTCTGACTGTATCCGAAGTTTCCAAATCTGTTGTCAGTAGCTGCTAAACTTACAGAGCAGAAAACTAGGTGAAATTACCATGCAAATGAAATATTATAGCATCGAGGGTGTGGCTCAGTGGTTTAGCAGTTCTCGGTGTGGGAAGCCCTGGCTTATGCCTTCATAATTACAAACACACAATCAAATAAAATCAAAGTTTTCTTTTTTACTCTTACCTCTCTTTGCTTCCACTATGAAGTCAAAGTAGGGGTTGGAAAAGTGAACACGCAAAATAGTGAGGTAGAAAAGAAGTCAACCTTGGCAGACATTTCTACTGTAGGCTTCCAGGCTCAGCACTTTTCTGTAGGCTGCAAGGAAAAGCATACTTTAATGGTAAATCAAAGCCAAAATTGGCATTAATATCTTGAGTTAGACATTCTAATTTCCAAATTGGGACTACATTTCTACTTAAAATGACTTCAGGCTATTTTTGTTAACAAAATACCATGGACACGAAGCTTTTCTTCAAGGATAGAGAAATATTACTAGAACTGAACGCGTTGCAGAAAATGATGGGAGACAAAAATAGAGTTTTGATTATTAATGTCACAAGTCATGCTTGTTCCTCATACCGCTTACACACATTTGAGCTTGAAATGATTTGATTAGAATCCAAAAATCTACAAAAACTAGAGCTGAGCCGTTGCACACTTATGACATATATCCTAGCGGAAGGGCACAGGAAGACACCTGCCCCAGTGCTAATTTATACAGATTTAGATTCAGCTAATTTATACAGATATAGAACAAATCTACAGAGGCAAGTAGATGTGAAACATGTAATTGTTCTTACTAGAGGTCCTTTCAAAAGGCAGTTTTCATTTGTATCATTGCATCTGATTGGGGCTCTTGTAGTTTGGTCTTTTGGCGACTTTGTAATTTCTCCTTACATGTAGGTCTATTTCTCATTGTTGTAGAAATGCCTTCAAACAGTTTTCAAATTGGAAGGATTTGTTTTCGCATAGAGTATTGAATGTTCAGTCCATGCTCTCTGGCTTTGTTGTTCTGAACCTACTCTGAGACAGAATTATGGAAGGTAGATACATACATAAGCACATACGTGCATACACACATACATACATATATAAATACATGGTGAAGCACAGATGTTCACTCCACACAAACCATCCTGAATTATAGCCTTCAAGATCAAATCACCTCTCAGTGATTAGATCTATTAGCTGTGGCCCTGACTTTAGTGCTTAAGCCTTCAGAGGGAAATTTTATATGTTGGTCATAAACTTACGTTGCGATCACTGTACTCATAAAACTTGCCTTGATTTTTTACATGATACTCAAGAAGCTTAAACGATAGTGTTTTTATGTTCATAATGATAGACCCAAAGATCGTGCTACAATACTTGAAGATTATGAATGTGTTGCTATATATAGAGTGAGGGACTCATCTCATTGAGTAAGTTAGGTTCTTAATAGTACAGTACCCGGGACTATCTACTTGGACTAATCTAATTACATATCTCCTTTAATTAAAGTAACTCTTCTGTGTAGGGAGAGGGCCAGATAGATGCCAGAATGATGCTTTTAAAGATGGAAAGGTGGAGGAGAGGAAGCACATGGAAAGAACAGAATATTACCTGGAGAGAAAAAAATATGAGAAAGAAAATTTCCATAGAGTTTCCAGAACAGGGCAGAGCCCATTGATGCTTTGATTTTTTTTTTAATAATGAGGCTAGTCCACACATAATAAATGTGTTACTGTGTGTTAATTTATGACAGGCAATGGAAACAGAGAAAACTGTGAACTCATATGTTCACAGGCTGCGCTCATGGTAAAGACAGGTATTTTCAAATGATACAAACTGAACATGGATTTTTTTTTTTTTAAGGAGAGCATACCACAATGTCTCACACACATAAATCTTTCAAATACTCTTAGACAATAATTCCAAAACAGTACAATTCTATTCCAGAAAATTTATCTTATTAATTAATACAGGTTTCTTTTAAAAAAAAAAAACTTACTATTGTTTTATTCTTAAATGAGCTGCTATGCAGAAAATGTCTTATCTAAACCTTATAATATGGATTTTTCCCACATTAAGTAACATTTCAATTAATAACACTCAAACTTTATTTGAATATTTGTTCATTTAGATTGTTCATTTTGTCCTATCAAGGTGCTGTTTCTCTTCAAAATCCACACTGCTTACTAAGTCCAGTTAGAAATAGGAAGAGCTGTTGTGCTGTTGCACAGTAGGGCGACTATATGTAATAACAAAATAATAAAAACATTAGAGAACAGGATCCTGAATGCTTTATGTTTCCCAAGAACACATATTGGAAAACTTAGGGACTTTATCTGATTAAGTCTTGTGCAATGTGAACCTGTAACAAAAAATGCATGGTACGCCCTTGATGTTTCTAGTTTTTGTTTTCATGTATCAGTTGACAACAAGTTTGGTATAAATTAAGATAACAAAAGAAAGAAAGAAAGAAAGAAAGAAAGAAAGGAAGGAAGGAAGGAAGGAAGGAAGGAAGGAAGGAAGGAAGGAAGAAAGGAAGGAAGAAAGAAAAAGGATGGTCGAACAGAGACAGAGAGAGAAAAGAGAGAGGAGAAGAGAGAGAGGAGAAGAGGAGAGAGAGAGAGAGAGAAGAGAGACAGAGAGACAGAGAGACAGAGAGACAGAAACAGAGAGAGACAGAGAGAGCGAGCAGAACCACATCTTTTTGTACTCTGCTCTATGATATTCAGTCAAGATTCAAACATATTTTATTTCTCCTTAGCTGTCTGTCATTTTGCTGGACTCAATTGTTAAAGATAGCAGGATGGAATCTGGAAGGGGTAAGAACAACAGTCAGATTTGATGTTATTATGTGTCAGCTTCAGAAATTGCTCCTGGCTATGGTGATTGACCTGTGGTCAATTCTGTGAGTGTTCTTCATTCTGGATTCCTTCTTACTCTGAGCGCCTCTGTTCTTCCATCATCTTTCCTAGCTCTCCAAGACCTTGAAGCTTCAGTTTTTTGCTGAGATGACTACATTAGTGATGGCTACTACTGTGTCATCTATTGTGGATAAATGTATAACATTCAATCTCCTTTGTTAAAATGCCATGTATTATATACTATGCACACACACATTCCTTTCTATAAAACATATCTAGCATTCTTTGGACAACTCAAAACTTCATCTGCATTAAACTACATGAATTTCTTTTCTTGATTAATAGTATGATTTTCTCTTCCCCTGATAGCCATCAAATTTAGACAGTTCTATTGATGTATATTCCCAATATATTTAATTATAAAGAATAGAAGGGTCTGTCTGCCCTGAACTGGTTTGGGGTCCACGTTTAGTAAGGCAAAATTGTGTCATTATAGTTTTTTATGGAGAACCCCTTACTTATCATCTTATATTTATATAATTTGGGGTTCATATGATCAAAATCAAATGGATTATTGGAAAAGACATATGCAGTAGAGAAAAGATTGACCACTAGTAAGGTTAAGATTCATAGTCTTGTACTTTTTGGAATGTAGATGGGATGTTAAGGCCACAGCATTTAGAGAATGATAAGTTCATCTTTTTCCAGTAGTTGTTTGTGATTATGGTGATCATGTGATCTTCGAGCCAAGGCCTTTGGGACGTGGATATGCCTGTTGTGTTTGATTATGATGTTAATAGAATCAATGGCAAGGATTTGGTGTGAAGTAATTGCTCCATTATGTTGGAGACTGATTCCAGGAAGAAATGATAGGTTCCTATCACAGCTCAGAAACCGGAAGATATTAGTGGCAGATGAAACATTTTGTTATGCATATCACAGAGTTAAACTCACCCTAGACATGTCCATTAATTGTGATAGTTAGAGAATTACAATTTGTATTGGATTCACATCATTGCCAATTGTTTCAGGAGAAAGTTAACACAGTTCAAGAAAAGTATTGATCATTTAGTTTAGGAAAAGAAATAGCTGGGTGGATTTAGATCAGACCAAACCATGAATTCTGAGGTTATTTTTAATATAGTTTTCTAAGAGAAACAGAATATCTCTTATGAATATGGAGACACCAAAAATATAGATAGCTCCTGCTAGAAAAAAAACCATAAAGTTCTTAAAATAGCTTTTATCTTGGAGGACTCTGTATAGGAGAATACCTCTCCTTATTTCTCAACTTACACCTATGCTACTTCCATGTGGTTATAATTCAGAACTTAATGGACATATAATACGATTCCTTGCCTTGGGTGAAAAGAAAAGAATTGAAAATTCATAGGAGAAGACAATAATTAACACTCTAACAATGTTTCACTAATTGGGTAACGACCAACAGACATCTAGGAAATATATAGAAAAATTGGATTAACAGGTTCTATGGCATATCACTGAAGATAATACAGTTGTGTTGATGGGATGCTTGAGTATGTTTACCCTAAATTTGGCAGCAATGCTACCCTCCAAAGGCTCACCATCACAGAGTAATTGAATCTAAGAACCAGAAGATGGAACATAGGAAGAGAGAAGGCATCTTCTGGACATGACTTGGTCATTGTGCTCATGAACTCACTGCAACTGTAGATACGTGCAGGAGATTTGCACAAGAGTCAGTTCATCCATGGTTCACCATGGATGGGAAAGGAGCCCATGGACCTGACTTATCCATGAAGGACAACCGGCAGTTAGTGGACACTGGGGGAAGAGGTATCATTTTCTTCCGTGGAATAGCCACGGATAACTTAAGCTTGCTCCAGTGAGTGACCCCCACCCATGCTGAGAAATGCTAATTAAACTCAGTAGATCATGCACATAAAGGACATAGGAGCCGGGCGGTGGTGGCGCACGCCTTTAATCCCAGCACTTGGGAGGCAGAGATAGGCGGATTTCTGAGTTCGAGGCTTCTGAGTTTGAGGCCACCCTGGTCTACAGAGTGAGTTCCAGGACAGCCCGGGCTACACAGAGAAACCCTGTCTCGAAAAACTAAAAAAAAAAAAAAAAAAAAAAAAAAAGAAATCTGCATTCCTCAACTCCTAGGTCAGCAGTCTTTGGACAAGTGGGATTACCCAATACAGCCGTCTCACTGCCCTATAATAGCTCTTAAAAGCATTTCCCAAAATGGTTTCACTTAATTTTCCTCCAAACAGGAATTATCTTACTCTTCATTCTGACGCGTAATTCAAAAAAAAAAAAAAGGACATAAGAATGTAGGAAGGGCATTTGTTGAAATAGAAGGGTTTCAGCAATTGAAAAACACAGGAATGAGAGAGGATGGGGGGAGGGGCGCTGTTAGTGACTAAAATTCATTGTATAAACATATAAAATGGTAAAAATTAGGAAAAACTAAATATAAAGTGATGTATAATATGCTTTGCATTTGTGGCCGTGATCACTTTCATGTAGAAACTTTTGTCCCATGTGCTGGTAACTTCACATGATATTTTCAGGAGGCAATTATTCATGTATGGAGTGCTCACATTTGAACTGATGCCCTTGTAAGAGACAGAACAGGACTTCCTTCTCTAGACCTACTAAGGGCACAGGTGCCAGAGAGCTTTCATCAAACATTTGCCTTTGAACTTCCCAGTTTCAGAACCATAACAGAGAAATAAGGTTGTTTTGTAAAAGCTATTTACAAGGACATGTTTTTGTTGTTGTAGTCATAACTGATTAAAGCATGATATAACCCTGATTAGGTAAATACTTTTAGTGTCTGAATCTACAGAAATTATTTTGCCTTCACCAAGCTAAATGACTTTATGGTTGTTTTGTTGGCTGAACAAAATGTGGACTTCACTTTTTCTCACATTTAATGAAATGTTGATCTTGGCTGGAGTGTTGTGAAGGAACAGCATCACAGTTTCAGCGGGAAGGAGATATGCAGTGGGAAGTCCGGGGAACACAGTGCAGCTGGCACTCTCCTGCCTCACTCTTTGGACACTCAGAAAAGTTGTTGTATAAAGGCATTGAAATCTGTACCATAACGCCAGTACTAGGATTCCTGGTAAGCTCTCCCTTGTGGCTTCTACCTGGGCTAGGAGAGATGGTAGGAAACAATCTATTTCAAAGTTTATGTTGAGATTCAAGAATAAACAAAAAAAATAAAAACACACAGCTGTCTCAAGTCAAATGGGAATATTACCACGTTTGAATGAATAGATGCTTAATAATGACAAATAGATAGATAGACGATTGATAGGTAAAGAAAATTATAGAATAGAATAGAGCAAATGAAGGCATACATATATACATATGCACATATACATGTATATTATGGGATGCATAAGTGTTAAGTATTTATATTATATTTTATATATCATATTATATTTTTATACTAAATATATATAATATATACTTATATATATTTATAGTATTATATATTATATTTGTATATATTATATATTTTATATTATTAATATTACATAATATATTATATATTTTATATAATATATTTTATATATTTTATTATATATAAGTATTTAAATTATATATTTGCAAGTTTTCTGTGTTTAAAGTTATAAAAATAACAAAATTAAATAATTTTGTGACCATAGTATCTGTTATGGTATAACTTATTAATTTCCAGTGTCTACATTGGAGGGTCTCCTCTGTATTCTGTTTCTAGTAAAAGTAGTCTCTTCACAGTTACTAGCTTTTCTAATTTCCTGTACTCCTCCAGCCCTTTTAACCTGCAATGCATCCCCAAAGTAAATACTTATTTTCAAGTTAGATTTGTTTCTGTATTATTGAGGCTATAGTCAAGGGGCATTCCCAATACTCTGCTATAGATCACCAGTGTGCTCCTTAATGAAGTTATGTTACGCTCGACTTCAGTCTCAAAACAATGCTGTTAATGCAGAGACTTACAGCTGCTCAACGTGCTGAAAGCAAGTGAGTTGTGAGTGCTCTGCATTAACTAGGACACCCACAATAACTACAACAGAAGGAATGCAAGACAATGAGGGGTGATCTGTGACAGCGGTCTCACGGGAAGAACATGGCTATGGCATTCATGAACTCACAGAGCTCTCATTGTCCACATAGGGCATACACAAGCCGGAACGCAGAAACATACCACCATGGATAGAGAAGGGGCGCCGGGGGCCCATCTCTGTGCAGGAAAGCTATTAGCAGTTGCAGTTGAAGGCTACTGGGGGATAAAATATATGACCTTCAGTTAGGCAGTCTCTAATGAGTTATTCATGTTCCATCAGAGCTACATACCTATGCCTATGCTGGTGGCATCGGTTAAAGCCAGTGAGTCACAAAGTTAAAATCAAATTAAAACTGATAGGCATGAAAGTGGTGTGAAGATTTGATTCAGGCCTGGGAGTTGGGGAGGGGGGATAAAATGTAGGTAGAAGGGATTAGTGTCATTATAATGTATTACAAAGATGCATGAAATTGTCTAGGAATTACTTATAGTATTTTTGTTTTCTGTATTTTAGAGTGTTTGATATGGTATGGCACAAGGTAACAGAATCCTTAGCCTGGTATAATTTCATATATATCACCCTAATTCATTTTCTGCATGTCCTTTTGGAAGTAGCAAGGAACTGAATACTTTATTATTAAAACACTGAAACGAACAAACTCTTTACCAAATGAGAAACAAGAGCAAACTCTCCTTCTTTCATAGTGTTCCACTAACAGTCATGAAACAAATGCTTAAAAAAGTGAAAAAAAAAATAAAGAAATGAGTCTCTTTTTTCTATCTGTACTAGCATGTCAACTGCTCTTGTCATTGCGCTGGTCCATTTAGGTAACCATATTGTTGAGATTTCGTAGGTGAAGCTTCACTGTCATACATCGCTGATATCTTGAAGCAGTTATCTTTGTTTCCTGATGCTTATAATCTCTGCTGCCTATCCTGTGATGCTCTTAGAGTAGAAGAAGATAAACTCTGTAAAGGAGGCATTTGAAAAATGAAATAGAAAATAAATCTCTTCTATGCAATACTTTGCATTGCTTATTAGTTTTGTCTATTTTACACGCTAACACATGGATTTGAATCCTTTATACTAAAAAAATGTTTCTTAATTGAAATATTGGGGTTCAGGTTAATTCTAAACTGAGCAAAAAGGAGACCTGGCTCAGTTATAGCAAGAGAGATGTGCTTTTCCACAAAGGCAAGGCAGTGCAGGAGGCCCAGCTTGAAACATAAGAGTTTCTTGAAATTGGTTAAACTAAGAAGCACTGAAGCATCCACACTATGGTCTTCCTTCTTCTTGAGTTTCATATGATCTGTGAATTATATCTTGGGTATTCGAGCTTTTGGGCTAATATCAACATATCAGTGAGTTCATACCATGTGTGTTCTTTTGTGACTGGTTTACTTTACTCAGGATGATATTTTCAAGTTCCACACATTTGCTTGTGAATTTCATGAAATCATTGTTTTTAGTAACTGAGGAGTATTCCATTGTGTAAATGTACCACATTTTCTGTAACTATTCCTCTGTTGAGGGACATCTGGGTTGTTTCCAGCTTCTGGCTATTATAAATATGGCTACTATGAACATAATAGAGCATGTGTCCTTATTACATGTTGAAACATTTTCTGAGTATATGCCCAGGAGTGGTATAGCTGGGTCCTCAAGTATTACTATGTCCAGTTTTCTAAGGATCTGTCAGACTGTTTTCAGGATTGGTTTGCAGCAGCTTGCAATCCTACCAACAATGGAGGAATGTTTTTCTTTCTCAACTTCCTCACCAGCATATGCTGTCACCTGAATTTTTTTTTTTTATCTTAGCCATTCTGACTGGTGTGAGGTAGAATCTCATGGTGGTTTTGATTTGCATTTCCTTGATGACTAAGGATGATGAACATTTCCTTTTTAAAATTTTTAAAATTTATTTATATTACAAATGACATACCCTTTCCCCATTTCCCCTCCCCAGAAACCCCCTATCCCATTCCCTCTCCTCCATCTTGCTTTCATACCATTTTAATTACCTGCAAGTATTAAGGTCAGTTCTAGGTTGAGGAACTAGCAATACAATAGATGCAAATAGTCAAGGAACAAGCAAGAAAATAAACACAAATAGTCAAACAACAAGCAAGGCAATAAACACTTTACTTGAAAACTCCTGTGATCACTGTTCCTAAGGGCTTATCAGGATGATCAAAATATCTGAGTCTACTTCTCTCTATCCTAGCCCAAAGTCATTTTCATGTCTGCTTGCTTCCTTGTTCTAGCCTAAGATTTAGATTCCTTCCTGAAATTACTTCTTTGTTCTAGATTAATCTTTAGATTCCTGCCTGAAATTACTTTTTTGTTCTAGCCTAATGTCAGATTCCTGGCTGAAGCCCACTTCCTTGTCCTTGGCCAATGTTAGATTCTTGCCAATCAACCCATTTCCTTGTCCTTTGCCCATGTCAGATTCTTGCCAAGTAGCCCCACAAGCTCTCCGCCTCTTCCCCTTTTTTATTTCATAAGCAAGACTGAGCCTATCTTAGGTCATTCTGCAAAGAATGCCTTCCTTACCCATCATGGGATATACATTATCAAAGGCAATTCACTTCTGTCTTAGGATGTTAAGGCTCTATGCAGAATCTTACTCATCCTTGGCTTGCCAGCTTATTAGTTTAATACCTCTGTCTGGGGGTCCATTTTCAGTTTCAAGCCATGTACTTTGGCTGCCAACATGTCGATGTTGTTAAATATATGCTTTAACACAATGGGCAGGAAAAAAAATATTCCCAGGACAAAAAGGGCTAGCATGGTCAAGCTATATATGTCATTCTTTAAGCTTGACCAAAATAGAAATACTGACCTCAGGCCATGTATAATTTTATCTGCCACATCAATGCTCACCAGAGCAGCATTCTTTAAATTCATAAGCTTACTATGTAAAGTTAAAACATCCAGAGAAGTGTGAGAATTATGCCAAATACCCTGCGAGTGTCTTTAAACTTTTTCCTAATTATAATGAATGCCCCTGTAAATTTTAGAACTAACATGAAAGAATTCAATGGTATTTGGCATGGCACTCTAGATGGCTCCTTACTCTGAAACTCTGACCCTCCTTCCAATAATTTGAATAGGTTAAAGAGCATCAATCCAATGTTCCAAATGCCTATCTAAATCCTCTTGTATATCAACACATTAGTAACATTTTTTGCTAAATGATTAACAAAAGTAGCTGTCTTAACTTCTTGTGTCAAAGAAATTGCAAAAGCAGTGGTACTAGCAATTAGTGTAATTAAAGCTGTCATACCAGCAATAATCAAGCCCATTGCCCCTTGCTTCTGCTTAAATCCTGACTCAACTTCTTCCAGTACTTGCAACCATTTTTCTGAATACTAAGGTTCTGTGATACTCAGGGCAATAAAACAAAAGCTGGTTGATAGACCTCTGTAACAGACTTTCCAGATTTCAACACAATTAGAAAGTGTACATTCAATGCAACTTACATTAAATACTGTAGAAAAAACAAAAGTAATTTTAACTTGACAGTTAAAAGAGCCTTAACACATGAACTAACACTTGTTTAAAATCCAAATCCTGTCCCAACTTTATCTCTTGGTAGCATATTATCATAGAGAACTGCAGGTAACTTCCAAATATGTCTCTGAAAATGGCCAGGATGAGTCTTCCACATGAAGACTGTTATTTCCAATACTGGATTGATTTCTAGACCAGTCCATGATTGAGTCTGAATAACTGGACACCTTTAAGAAAAATGCAAGAGTTATTATAGCTTCTCTTTTGTATTCTATTTCTACAAGGTCCAAAAACTTGAGGCAATTCAGCTCGTCCCATCTGGGGTATAAGTTAGCAAAGGTGGATGGATTGGGAACATATGTCCAATACAGCTGCCCAGTCACCATTGTCAGGGCACTCAGCAAGCTCACAGGTGAGCATCATTCTTTGTCCCAGCATCAGCATGTCTCACCCATCGCTTAGGCAGCCACTATGCTCCTTCAGCATCCTGCACAAAAAACACAAACACTCCCTCTATGATCCTGAGAGTGTTAGAACTCCTGGGAGTCCAGCCGCCTCTGGGTGTTCTAGAATTGGGAGCAGAGCTGGTGCCCGAGGACTACTCAGGACTCTGGAGCAGACCTTAATGAGGACTGAACAGCTTTTTAGGTGCTTCTTGGCCATTCAAGTTTCCTCAGCTGAGAATGTTTAGCTCTGTTCCCCATTTTTTTCATTTTTGTTTTTGTTTTAGTCTTTGTTATTGTTTGTTTTTGTATTTCCAAAACAGAATTTCTCTGTATAGCCCTGGCTGTCCTGGAACTAACTCTGTAGACCAGGCTGGCCTTGAACTCAGAAATCCACCTGCCTCTGCCTCTCAAGTGCTTGGATTAAAGGAGTGTGCCACCACTGCCCGACTCATTCCCGATTTTTTAATAGGGTTATTTGGTTCTCTGGAGTTTAACTTCTTGAGTTCTTTGTATATATTGGATATTAGCCCTGCATCAGATGTAGGTGCTTCTTTGGAGGGGATCTAAATACTCACAGGAGGAAATATAGAGACAAAATGTGGAGCAGAGACTGAAGGAAATGCTACCCAAAGACTGCTCCACCTGGGGATCCATCCCATATATAGTCACCAAACCCAGATGCTATTATGGATGCTGGGAAGTGCTTGCTGAAGGGAGCTTGATATGGCTGTCTCCTGAGAGGCTCTGCCAGAGCTGACAAATACAGAGCCAACCACTGGACTGAGCTCAGGTTGGGTCCCCAATAGATGAGTTGGAGAAGTGACTGAAGGAGCTGAGGGGGTTTGCAGATATGTGGGGGTGGGCAACAGTGTAAATCAGCCAGAAACCCCAGAGCTCCTGGGGACTGGACCACCAACCAAAGAGTACACATGAAAGGACCCGTGGCTCTGGCCATGTATGTGGCAGAGGATGGCCTTGTTGGACATCAGTGGGAGGAGCTGCCCTTGATTTTGTGGGGGTTCAATGCCCCAGTGTAGTGGAATGCCGGGGTGGGAAGGCGGGAGTGGGAGCACCTGCATAGAGGCAGGGAAGGGAAGTTAGGATAGGGGGTTTCTAGAGAGGAAACTTGGAAAGGGGTTAACATTTGATATGTAAATAAAGAAAATATCCAATAAAAGAAGAAAAAAAGGAAATTGGCTAAACTTACTGCATAGACTATCAAGCATGTTGTACTAAATATTTGTGGAGGTGAAATTTTTGCCTTTAGTAACTTGCCATGTAAACCATGGGGATAATTCTTATAGAGAACAGCTTATGGTATAATTCATAGAAGAGATCGAAGGGTTTGATGATTCAAAGGAGATAGGTATCACGGCAGCCTGAAGCCTTCACTACAGCAGGGAAGCTATCTTACTTGAGGAAGTGGAACCTTACATCTAGGATTTCAGCTGACTGAAAGAGGGGAGGAGAGACTGGTGAACAGGTTTCAACACATAAATATGCTATTGCTGTTAAACAATGAAACTCAGCCAGTAGGAGATAAATCTGTTCAATTTAATTAGAAATACAGAAACTAAGAGTAGTAGGCAAACTTACTTGACCCGTGTATGTTCAGTACTTAGAGAGAACTGACAACTAAATAATACAAACTTCCCTCTCATAAGACCTACCTCGGTGATTAAATTCTAAGAAAGCTTCTTATTCACAAAACTATGCAATGCATAAAGGAAAGTTCTGACATAGAAATAGAAGTTTACAATTCTACTAAGCATCCTTGGCATTGGTGCAACTAGTCATTTTTTTTCCTTTGCGAAAATAATGCTATGATAACTATGTTAAATAAGTCATAGTCTGTGAGATTCTGAAGTGGTAGAGTGCATTGCCATGGGTGCTGGTTCTCTCATGGCAATGACCCATATTCACCTAATGGTCCTCAAAGTAGGGAGTCGAGAGTATAAAAATTGTGTAACTAGTCAGACCGTGAGGTCACCCACCAGATGGCCTCTGAGATTCAGGTCTCTGGCTGAAGCTGATTGAAATAATCATCCCTGAAGTGAACAATTCCTTAGATTTAAATATGACAGTATGATGGTTGACACGCAGCATGAGGAAAATAAATGATATTATATTAATATTATGTGTTATGATTTTAATCATGCTGTTGAGTTCTGCACCTCCAGCATAGCTGGAGCCATTTTGTTTCATGCCTGCCAGCTATTTCATATTGTTGCTATAATATACCTGCCTGTCACTGACACAGAAAAATAACGTCTACTCAGAGCAATCATGCTGACCCCACCCCCTGTTATGTTCTGTATGAGGTTCATTAATCTTAAGAAATTCCACAGAGCTTTACATAGAGCCCATCAAGTTAAAGGTCAATATGAACTGTTATGTCTAAAATGGATTGGACCTAATGCAATAAAGAACCCCATGCTCTTGCCATCGCAGGCTAATTAGAAACAAGTTGGGGGTTGCAAAGAAAAAGACTGCCATTTCCATTAAAATGTCTTCATGAGGAAAAATTTGCTCTTAATTAAGAGAATGTGCTACTCACCAAAACTAAAGACTATGCCCACCTGGGTGAGAAGTGTACTTGGCTTTCATGGTAGCACAGGTGCTGTCTGTGACTTTTGCCATTGTCAAGAGTATGACCTCACAGTCTTCTGCAGCTGGCTAATTTTTAAAAGAATTGGCTTTAAGAGAATGAAGCAGAGAGGGAAGAGCTCACCCCTTCAGACCATCAAGTTCCAGTAATAGCAGGTGATAGTAGGTCAGGGAATTTGTAAACAACAGTTGTAGCAGGTTTGTTGAGGGGATTAAAACATCTGGATGAAAGCTTTCCAAGGAAAGAGAGTAAAAATATTTCTCACAAACAAAACTTCAACAGTTTTGGACAGAAAAGACTAAGACTTATTGCATATGAGGCATGCAAGCCATTCCGGCTGCCATGTAATTCCCACTGTGGTAAACTGTACCCGCATACAGTCAGTCAAAAACCAAAACCAAAACCAAACCAACAAAACAAACAAAGGAACAGCCTTAATACCTCAAGTTGCCTCTCATTACTCTTTCTGTCATAGGCACAAGGAACTACTACAGAAAATTCCTACCGACTGGTAGTGCCAATTCAGTCATAAACCAGACATTGTAGTTTTAAATGCTTTTGTATTGTTTTACAAGAAAAATAAGCATTTACATATTTTGGGCTAGCAAAGCCCTACAATGCTGTAAGTAGAGCTTGCTGGGTCATTGTGGAGGAAACTCTGGAGAACAGAAGGCCAGGAGAAATGCAGCCAGTAATAACTGTGCTCAGGAGGCTTCAGAAGGGAACAAGGACTCTACTGGAAACTGGGCAAAGGTGACTCACGGCATATTTTAGAAAAGTATCTGTGTTTTTGTCCTCACCACTGAGTGGGACTGAATTCAGAGGCAGCCAACTGACTTATTTGGTAACCTCTGAGGGCACCAGACATGCACATGGTACACAGACATACGTGCAGTCAAAACAGTTATAAAACTATTGAGTTAAATGAATTGTAAACTAAAAAAAAATTATTTGGTGAAAGATAACAAGCATCCAGGTTATGGCAAAGTTATTATTTAGTCAACTTACCTGGAATTGAGGTCAGAGAAGAAAAAGTAAAGCATAAATATTCAAACAATGTTCAGTAGGAAAGAATTATGATCCTAGTTCAAGTCATGAACAGAAATGTGTAGTTTGAGGAGGAAAGGAAATTGAATAGGTTGAAGTTGAGAATGAATTGATTCAGCCAAAATGGCTGTACTTGTTAAGGACATTAATGCCATTAATAAGAAGCCTGGCCGGGCGGTGGTGGTGAACGCTTTAATCCCAGCACTTAGGAGGCAGAGGCAGGCAGATTTCTGAGTTCAAGGCCAGCCTGGTCTACAGAGTGAGTTCCAGGACAGCCAGGGCTACACAGAGAAATCCTGTCTTGAAAAAAAACAAAACAAAAAAATACCCAAACAAACAAAAAAAGAAGCCTGGGTGGTTACAGGATGTGGGCTCTTCAGGTTCCATGTCTTTACTTTTAGACATCTCATTGCTTCTTGCAAGCCTCCTTCATCCCGGGTCTCTGGAACTTCCTATACACTCCCTTCACCCATCATCCACATCCATCAGCTGCAGATTTCCATTCTTTCTCCTGTTTCTCCCCACACTCCATCTTGCTCTCCCATTCCTCTCCTTTCCCACCCATTTCTTCCTTCCTCTGCTTCCTGTGACTATTTCCTTCCCTTTCTAAGTGTGATTCAAGCATCTTCACTTGGGCCTTCTTGTTTAATTTCTTTGGGTCTGTGGAGTGTAATGTAGGTATTCTGTACTTCATGACTAATATCCACTTGTCATTGAGTACATACCATACATGTCCTTTTGGGTCTGGGTTGACTCACTCAGATATACCCATTTGCCTGCAAAATTTATGATGTCTAGGGAGTGTCTAGGCAGTACCCCCAATGGAGAGTTATGGACATGAGACCACCACAGAACATTCTACCCAAAATTTATCCTTTCTACAAGAAATACATTGACCAAGATGGAGCAGAGGGTGAAGGAATGACCAGTCAATAACCAGCCCAACTTGAAACCCATCACATAGGCAAGTACCAATCCAGGACATTATTAATGATACTCTCTTATGCTTACAGACAGGAACATAGCATAACTCTCCTCTGAGAGACTCTACCAGTGACTGGCTGAAACAAATGCAGATATTCACAACCAAATATTGAACAGAGCTCAGGAACTCTTAAAGAAGTGTTGAAGGAAGGACTGAAGACCCTGAAGGGGATAGGAATCCCACAGAGTACCAACAGAGTCAACTAACCTGGACTCCTTTGGGCTCTCAGAGACTGAACCACCAACCAAGAACATACATGGTCTGGAACGGCCCCCAGTACATATGTAGCAGACATGCAGCTCAGTCTCCCTGTGGGTCCCCCAACAACTGGAGTGGAGGCTGTCTCTAAAGCTGTATCCTGACTGTGGTATCTGTTCCCCAATAGGGCTGCCATGTCAGGCTTCAGTGGGAGAGGATTCACCTTATCTGTCAGAGTTGATGCGACAGACTGGGAGGATACAGACAGGGGGCCCACATTTTTATAGATGAAGGGGTAGTGTAAGAGAGGACTAGGAGGGGGGAACATTTGGGATGTAAATAAATATTAATTAAAAAACAGAAAAGAAGAGGAAACCTGGGATTTTAATCTGGGATTTAGGTATGACTCTCTATCAAGGGATCTCAAGTATAATAATGAAAATTCACTGAACTGAAAAGTATCTCTCTGGGGAGTTGATTCAGCCAATAGGAGACTTTGCTGTTCATATACAAGGACCCTAGTTCAAATCACCAGCACCCATCACACAGAAACGGTTGGCTAGATCCTGCTGGATGCCTTTCTGGGAAATGGCTGCCCCAGGAAGTGTTTTCCCAGGTTCAGCAGTAAAGACATATCTAGGAAGCTGCAGTTGTGTTCCAAGAGGGCCAGGCTGTATCTTGAGCTGATGTAGCATTGTCCAGGCTCTGTGTGGCATTAGTTTTGCAGGAAGCATGAAAAATGAGAGAGTTATAGGATTGTGAAGTTGCCACCAAGGCTCCAGAGACCTGCAGAGGCTAGGTCACTTGAAGGAAGGTCAGCATTCTGGCATGTAGCTCCTGGTGGGCTTTCTAAGTGAAAGGCAAAGATGAACCCAAGTTGCACTGGAGACTTCCAAAGAATGCAGATGCCAGCAATGGATCATGTCCCAAGGAAAGTTATAAGTACCAAGTAGAGGCAGCTCAAGAGAGAGGGCATGCAAACTACAGTCCACAAGGTCATATGTAGGAGTCTCGATGATGCCACTTTGAGCCCTGGATGCCGAACATAGTGGTAAAGCATTTGTGTTTACTTTTCCTTACTGTCATTTTCCTCTCTTAGGAATTGGGAATGGGTACTGTGTTACTGAGTAGCAGAAGTATCACCAAATATGTATTTATTTTATTGTGTTCTATTAAGTGATAGCCTTGCTTCTCAGAAGACACTCTTTACTTTTAAACAATGCCAAGGCAGTTAAGACTGTGGGGCTTTTGAGGTTGGACTGGATACATTTTACATCGCAGAATGACCATGAACCTGTGGAGAACAGAGGAAAGAAGTTATAATTTGTGTATCAAATGCCTTTTACATGTTTATGTGTTGGAACCTTCTAGGTCCACAGTTGGTACCCTTTTGGGAGGTTGTGGAACGGCAGAGAAGTGAGGTCTAGGTGGAGAGGTATGTTACTGTAGGATGGACCTTGAGGTTTTCAAACTGACTTTCTTTATATTGTACCATTGCTTCTCAACCTGCCCAGGTATAAGCAAGCAGTCTCATGCTCCCACAGTGACAACCGTGATCCATCTCTGCCCCATGATTTCTTCCACATGATAAACTATACACAAGAACTCTGATCCAAAAGAAACATTCTCCTCTAGGTTACTTCTATCAGGGATTTTGTCAGTGTAACAAGAAAAGTAATTTATACACTGTTGACATGTTTCTATTAGTGTTTCTCTTCCCTCATGAAGTTCTGCACCTTCCTCATTTGATATCCTGGTATTCAGAGTTTGCACATCATACATAGAAAGGACAAGAACACACACACACACACACACACACACCCCACACACACACACACGAGTGGACTACTATGCAGCCGTAGCAGTGATGTAATCCTAACATTTGCAACAAGTAACTGTGTATTTGTGATTACATGAATGTAAACTAACATGTGCAATCATTTTTGCAGAGGAAACAATTATCTCCCATTCCTTTTTGGAAGCCCCAAAACGTTGACCAGTAGAGCTGGAAGTGGATTGGAGGTTGCTAATGTCTGGAAAGTGGAGGAAAAACAATGAGATAGTGGGGGGTAATTAAATACACTTGTCAAGGGAGTGTTTCCCAAATTTATATGGCACAATGACACAACTCTAGCCTGAGATAATTAATTCTACCCCTCAACGTAGATAAATGATAATATTTGAGAAGGCAGAAATGCTAATTGCTTTACTTATTAAACATTTCATAATTAGTTTAATTATAAGATCATATCCCATAAATATGCATAAGTCAATCAAGGAAATAAACTAAGAAATAAACTAAGACATTCCATATTGGCTTTGAAATCATGAGCAGTCATATAATTCCTCTGCATTCCCTATTGGACTCTTGCTTTGTTTACAAAATCATTTTTCCTTCCAGTATATGTCTGATGCAAAACACCATCTACCTTTTTTTTTTTTTTTTTTTTTTTTTTTTGGAGACAGGGTTTCTCTGTGTACCCGGGGTGTCTGGAATTCACTCTGTAGACCAGGCTGGCCTCGAATTCAGAAATCTGCCTGCCCTCTCTGCCTCTGCCTCTGCCTCCCAAGTGCTGGGATTAAAGGCGTGCGCCACCACTGCCGGGCTGCAAAGCCATCTTCTAACCTAATTACTTAACAGGCGTTCATGTATCCAGAATTCCTGAACATATGTAACAGATGTGAAGCTTAATCTTCATTTGGGTTTCCAGCAACTGGACTGGGGCTGTGCTTGAGTCTCTTGCCTGCCTGTGGATCCTGTTCCCCTAACTGGGCTGCATTGTCTGGCCTCAGTGGGAAAGGAGGCTCCTAATCCCGCACCGGCCTGATGCGCCAGGGTCAGGTGATACCTGGAGGGAGGCCACTCCCCTTCTCAGGGGGAGAAGAGGAGGGGTTATAGGGGAGGAACTTGTAAGGGGGAAACTGGGAGGGGGCGGTGTTGGATTGAGACTTAAACTCAATACATTAAATAAATTAATGAAAGGAAAAGCAGAATTATTTTTGAGGCATTAAAATGATAGCGGAAAGTGATTTATACCTTTGAGAAAATAGGATTAGGGATTATATAAATTTGGAAGAATTATTATGAGTATATATGCGGAAGTTTACCTTATCTACTTAAATTATATGTCACAGAGTTAGCAGAGCCAGTAAGGAAGCATCAACTTGTCTAAGCTGCCCACAAATGCTGCAACCCAATGCTGGCTATCTGAAAGGAGAGTCTGTGGGCGGAATTGTTGATGTCATTTTTAGAAGCTTCTAGAAAACAGCATGTTTCAGAAAGGAAAAAATAAAAACCTTCAAATAAAAATTGATTTTGATGTAAAAGTTTGTTTTCACTAACATGGTTTAAAGCATCAGTCTGAGTATTTGTATCCACAATTTACTGCACAGTGGAACCAATATTAACACTATATGACATCTGGCCTGATTCATTGGATTATAAAATTTTCACACCTTTAAAAATGGCTCATGAGTAAGTTTATTTTAGTAGTTAACAGCGTGATATTTTACAGCATCAAAAGGGAAAAGTTTACTATTTTTGGCTTTATCCGGGACTTTTAAAATTACATGATAAAATTCATTTCATTTCTTATATATTAAAGTTCAACTCATCATGATTCACTTTATTATACTTAACGTTTTAAAATTAAAAATTTTTATTTTTCATTTAATACATTTGGTGTTTGTTTTTGTGTATGCATATGACATATGTGCATATGATGTGCTTGTGAGGGGTGCAAGTATGTGTGTATATGTGTGTGTGCCTGTGTATGTGTGTGAGTGCATAAGTGTGTGTGTGTATTTGTGTATGTGTGTCTATGTAAGTGTGTTCTGTCTGTCCGGTCAGAGATCAGATAACAGATTAATGAAGTCATCTCTTTCCTTCTTCCTTTATGTGAGTTTCAGGAACAGACCTCAGCCAAGCTTTTGCTGAAAATCCTTTTACCCAGTGGTTCACCTTGCTAGCCTCAAGAATCTAGCATTCTTAATTCACAATTCTCTCCATTCAGGACTAAAAATGATGAATCCCAACTTTCTTCTAAGTGACCCATGTGTTCTAATGTCTGAGGTATCTAGTATGACAACCCTCATCAACATTGATACTTGAATCTCTAGAATTGTGGCAATGCTATTTATGTCATAAAGATAGTTTCATGTGTGACAACATTAAGAATCTTGTCATGGGATGTGATGATGGTGGACTCCAGATGATATCAGCTGCTCAGATGAAGGGAGGAACATAGGGTTGTTTGAAAACAGAAGAAGCAGAAGCAATGCTCATGAGTACAGAAAAGTTCTAGAAGCTGGCAAAATCAGGAGCAGGTTTCTCTGGAACCCAGAAAAGGAACGTAGCTCCTGCTTAGCACTTGAGTTTAAACCACACAAACCCATGCCAGACTTCTGACCTCTGACCTTCTCAGATCTAGAAATATTTCATTTGTTTTCAAATAACTTAATAGTTATTTATTTGTGTGTGTGTATTTGCATAAAAATGCTACTTGCACGAGTGCATGCCAAAAGATAATTTGTATGATTTGACAGAGTCTTTCACAGAGTCTGAGGGATCAAAATCAGGTCATCAGGCTTGAGGTTGTGATGTGATGGTGGCAAATAACCTTTATCCACTGAGTGATGCTGCCAAACTCAATTTTGCTTCTTACATAAGCTTCTAAGTTTATGGTAAATTTGGTGACAATAGTAGTATGAAACAGATAAGTTATCGTCTAATACATATTCAGTACACATATTCAGTACTGAGAATTTTATTTTAATAATTATTAATGATTATAAGAATTCAGAGTGACCTCAAACATCAACCTGCCAACTAAATAAACTCAACAGTGTGTGGGCACTTATTATTCTCTGTTCTCTATTTTTAGCTGTCAAGCCCTGCTAATCAGAGTGCTGCCTGAGTCTTGGAAGTCTAGGTATCTTTATCCCTAATCTCATGTCCTGTGGACATACAAATCTCCTGAGGAAAAAAGAAGTCTAATTGGATGGTAATGGAAATTTAGTAATTAAGATGACAGGGAAAAGAATATGAATACAGGATTAGTTTTTTAAAGGGGTACTATAATTTAATTTTATTTTAGAACCATCATTATCATCATAATCAATTATTACTTTTAGTCTTAGTTATTGTTCTATAGCTGTGATGAGACACCATGGCAAATGTAACTTATAAAAATAAAATATGTAATTGGGCTCTTGCTTACAGCTTCAGAGGGTAAGTCCATTATGAGGAGAGCATGGCAGAAAGTAGGCATGTTACTGGAGAAGTACCTGAGAGCTATATCCCCATCTTCAGGCAGTAGGTAGAAGGAAGCTATTGAGACTGGCATAAGATTTTGAAACCTCAAAGCTTAGTCCAAGAGATATACCTCTCCCAACAAGGGCATACCTATTCCAACAAGGCCATTCCTACTATAACAAAGCCAACTATTCAATCCTTCCCAAACAATTCCATTACCAATGACTAATCATTCAAATGTATGAACCTATGAGGGCTATTCTTATTCAAACTACCACATTATTACTGTGCATTTTGGGGTGGTGTGTGTGTGTGTGTGTGTGTGGCACATACCAGGGCATACTTATGGAGCTGATCCTCTCCTTCTGCTCTTACATTGGTTCTGGGGATTAACATTAGTCTCCAGAATTGTACAACATATACCTTTGCCAACTGAAGCATCTTGCTATCCCAAGACTCTAATTTTTGACATGCATGGGTTATAAACATAACAAAGTATGAGCAAAAACTTGATATTGGGCCATTATGAGGGAGAAACATAGTATCTGTATGATTGTTGGGATAAAAATTGGTAAAGTACTACAAAACCAGTTAGATGCGCAAAAGCCAAGTTTAGGCTTTTATTTCTTTATTTTGTGAGCAAAGAAAGAATTCTCTGAAATCATTGTCTTACCTCTTCCTCTGATTGTTAACACAAGTACTGTTGATTTTTCCCCGGGGAGTATAAAGGAAAAAAAACCCCCGGGGTTTTCCCCGATTTTTTTTTTCAGATCTTTTTTTTTAAAAAAACCCTTTTTCAAAGGGGTGGGGGAAAAACCCCAAACTGGGGGGGAAAGTGGGGTTTGCATGCCCCCTTTTTGAAAAATTTTCCCCCAATTTTTTAAAAAAAATTAATTGGGGAGGGAAAAAATCCTTTTGTCATTCTGGGCCCCCCCATACTAGCAAAAAGGGGGAATTATTAATGATCCCCTGAGGTTTAAAAAAAATTTTTTTTATACCCTTCCCCCTATTTTTTGGTTTCAGCCCCTTTTTTTTGGGGGGGGAAATTTTTAAACATTTTTAAAAAGGTTTTTTCCCAAAAAAAACTCTCTTAGTGTTTTCCCTTTCCCAAAATTTTCCCCCCCGTGATTTTGAAATTTATCCCCAAACTTTGGTTGACTTGGGGAAGGGTTTTTAAAGGGGGAAACAGACCCTTTTAAACTTTTCCCCGGGTTTTAAAATTTTGGCCCCAATTTTTTGAACATTTTTTGGGCAAAGGAAAAAAGCCAGAATTGCCCTTTTTTAATTTTTCCCTTTTGTTGGGCCTTCTGGGGTTTCCCCCTGGTTTTTTGTCACAGCGGGGTTTTTTGGGGGGCCCCAAATTTCATTTTGCTTTTATATTTTTTTAGTTTTTTTAAAAAATCCCAAAAAAAAGCCCTATTTTTCCCCCAAATCATTCTTTTGGGATGATGGTTTTTGTTTTTCTTCGTCCCCCCTCTTTACCTAAAGTTGCTGGGGCCCAACTGGTATCTTTAAAAAATTTCTGATTAAGGATTCCCCTTAAAAATCAAAAAAAATTAAAAATTTGAAAAAAATTTTTTTTTAAAAAATTTTTTTTCTTTTTATTTAAAAAAAAAAAAGGGAAAAGGGAAAACCCAAAAAAATTTTAAAAAATTTTTCTTTTTCTTAAAGGGGAAAAAAAAATTTTCTCCTGAAGTCAGAGATGCAATCAACTGATTAAAATTATTTGAGTACTGTTGAGTCAGCTGAGGTCAGGGGATCTCTGTTTTTGGGAAATTTTGGGAAAACCTTTTTCCCTGTTTTCCCTATTTCTAGGTGAGAAAAGGGAAAGCCATCTCCCTGAGCTCCATTTTGGGAGTGTGCGGAGAGGGACCCTAATTGTTTTTCCTGTCAAGGACATTTTTTAAATTAAAAAGTCACATTTAGAAAAATTAACCCCCTTAAAGTTTTTGAAACAAAAGGTGACACCGGTTCTTTAATGTTGAGAAAACCTTTTAAAAATTTTTCTAGCTTTTTTTTTATAGGTTGTTTTATAATCAGGGCATTGGGAAAATGAATTTTGTACATACACAAAATACTTACACCTAAAACATTTTTTTAGTAGCAAAACCCCTTAATTTTTTCTTACTTGAATCTTTTAAAATTTCTGAAAAAGATGAGAAGCATCAGGGCCCAGAAAATTTTTATCTTTTATAAAAAAGGGGAAACCCTTTTTGGTGTGTGGCTTTTGGTTCATCCCCTTAAAAAATTCTCCTAGTTATTTAAATTTTTGGAGACTTTGAAAGCTAAAATCCCTAGCCACAACAAACTTATTTTGTTTTAAAAAAGGTTGTAGAAAAGGGACATGATTTTCTTCTGAAAAAAAAATTTCGGGAAAAAAATTTAGTCATTTCTAAAACCCTTATGGGAAATCTATCTAAACCCTTTTAATCTCCATCAAATCGGTTATCTTTTGGGTTTACCCTTTTTTATCTATCTATTATCTATCTATCTATCTACCCTAGGGTGTTTTAATGGTGCATTTTGTGTATGAATCCCTGGGGGGGGTGTTGAAACAAATCAAAAAAAATATGTGGGGTTTGTTTTTAAAAGGGGCCCAAGCAGTTTGGTGATGAAGGGTGTAAAATACTTTTTTATTCTAAATTTTGAGAAGCTAAAATGTGCCAAGTTATTTAAATATGAAAAACCACTTTGGCTTAGAAGCTGTGCTATTTTTCAATGGATGTTTCTTTTGGTCTTGGCCTTTTAAACACCTTTTTCCCCTAGTTATTTTGGGATGTGTTTTTTTTTGGAGGCTCAGGAAGTGGGCCCCTTTTTTAAAAAAGAAGTGTGTTAGCTGAACGGGGGCTTGGGGGAGTTTAAAGACAAATTGCTGTGTCTGAGTTCAAGCTCTTTGTTTCCCAAAATTTCTTGTCTAAAGATTTTAAGTTCTCAGTTTCTGGGTGGGGAACCTTGCTATACCTTTTGGATACTATTTCAGGGAACTATGGGAAAAATTTAAACCCCCTTTTGTTTTACTTTGTCTTGTCTTTTAATGTTTTTTTCATCCAATAGAGAAAACTCATATAGAGGGGTTTGGGGAAGATAGATTAAGAAAAAGAGGGTTTCCCCAGAGGAAGCAGCCAAGGAAAACTGAAAAAGCCAGAGGGGAGAGGTTTTTTGGGGCCCCCTTCTCATGAAATTTTGTATTTTCTAGGAATTTTTTCAAAAGGAAAAGGCCCAATTTAAAGGGCCCCAATATGCTATTTTAAAACCATGACCTACAAAAGGGTGAAACTAACAGATATGCTAATTGAAAAGGAGAAAGTTTGGGGAGGTTCTAAAAACAAACACAAAAACTTGGGGAAAACTAAGGGATGCTAAAATAACAGGAAAAACAATCACTTCCAAAAAAGGGGGACATTTTTTTAAAGAAGGGGTTTTTTAAAACCAAACACTTTTTTGGGAGTATGGGGGGCCCAATCTGCCTGGTGGGTATAGTTCTTCAGAGAAAATTTCTTTTTTTCGGGGAATTTTAAAGTCTTAACACCTGATAATCATGGGGGACACTTTTTTGGTATTCATTAAAATACTATCTATTGAAATACTAATTTTTGTTTATCCAAAAAAAATTTCTTAGTAAGGTTTTTTGGGAAAATGAACATTTTCTCCAAGTAGCCTTGAGGGCTTTCGGAAGTGTCCATTCTCTTTTTAAAACTTAAAACTTAGCTAATGAAAATTCTGTGTTTTTAAATTTTCATTTTTACTCATTAAACTCAGCATTTTACCAGGTTGGAAAAAAATTTCCCACGTTTCATAAATATTTTGGGTTTGCCATAGCTTCCCCTTATTCCCATGTAAATTGCCTGCCCCACATTTTAAAGGGTAAAACTTTGTTTACTTGTATTAAATGCTTATTTTTTTAATAGTAGGACTGGATGGCATGTTAAAATATAAAAAAATAGTATGAAAAAACCACGGGAAAACAAAGGCCTTTTTTTAGTAGTGCTTTGGGTTTTAAATTTGATACCTATGGTTTAAGAAAAATTTTTACCTTTTTTTTTTGTACCATTTACAAAAAATTAAAAATAAAATAGGGGGTCTGTATTTGAAGGATGAATTTTTAAAAATTGGAAGAAAAAATTTTGTTTTTAAAAAACATTCTTTCAGTATGCAAATCGGGGTCCCAAAAGGTTTTCTCTGTCTCTTGTCTCTCCTGTATCTATCTCTTGAAAGTGTTGCCTTTTCTCTCCCCTCTCCTCTCTCTCTCTCTCTCTCTTTCTCTCTGTGTGGGGTTTTGTTGTGGGGTTGTGTAAGTTATGTGCCTGGTGTTCAAGGGAAACTTTCCCTTTAATGGTGGTTTCTTGTGCTGTTTTTGTTTTCTTACTTATCTACCCTCTTTTTTATCTTTTGGCCCTCTACAGGAAAACATAAAAAATTAAAATCCCAAAATAAAATCTTTTAAAACCCCCTTGTCTGGGAAAGCCTAAAGGGGGTCTACTTGACCCCAAATTTTAAAATGTTTCATTTATTATAGTAAAAGGGGTAAAAGAAAAAATTTAACACAAGGGAAAAATTTTTAAAGAAAAAGTTTTCTGAAAAAGATTGCATCTTTGAAAAAAAAAAGTCAAAAGAATAAAAAATAAAGAGGGTTATCCCAACCCAAATTTTAAAATTGAGAATAAACCCAATTCGTGGACGATATATACCAATAAACCTATTTCCCCTTCACAGTGAAGGGTCCCCAAAAAAGCAAAAAAAACAACAAAAAAAAAAATTTTGATATACCATTCCCCTCAGTAGGGGAAAAATTAAAAAAGACATTTTGCTGATGGTGGGAAAAAAATCAACAAGAAAGATATGATGTAAAATTGGGGTTTCTTATCCATTGTTTGGGGGAAAGGGAAAAAAATTTCCCTTTCCCTTTTTTAAAAAATTTGTTTTTTTCTGTAATGGGAATGATAAAAAATTTTTCCCCATTCCCCCAGGGAAGTTTTTTTTATATTCCAAAATTTTAAATTTAGGTTTTTATCTTTCCCAAATATTGTAAAATGAGAAAAGGGTTTGTAGTTCTACGGTTTATAAAAATGAAAATTTTGAAACCCAAAAATCAAATAAACCATTTAATAATTAAAATTTAAATTTAAATAAAAAATTATTTTATTTTGGTAAAGGATAAAAGTTTATCAATTTTTTAAAGGAGAAGGAAAAAAAAATAAACATTATTTAAAAGTTTTGTTTTTTTTTTTAAAAAAGGTTAAAAAAATCAATGCAACAAAAAAATTTTAACCTTACCCAAATTTTTTTTAATTTAAAAAAACAAAGGCACAGTATTTGGGGAAAAAACCCTTCCTATGAATTTTTTGGAGAAAAAAGATAAAGAAAAAACCCGGGATCCCAAAAATTTTAAGGGCTTAAATTCTTAAAAAATACCCGGTTTTGGTTCAATTTTACAAAATTTTTTATTCGATTTTTGTGTAAATTAAAAGGTGTTGGGATTGTTTAAATAAAAGGTTTTTTTTGTACTGAAGGGGCTTTAAGGGTTTCTTTCTCTCTCTCTCTCTCTCTTTTCTCCCCTCTCTTTTTTTTTTTCTCTTCCCCCTTTTTCTTCTCTCTCTTGCATTTTTAATTTTCCTGTTTTTTTTAACAAAAACAAAATTATTTGGGGATTTTTTTTCCCATCCCTTTTCCCTTTTACAAAAAAACCCTTCAAAAATTTAAAAATTTTCAGGGGAAAAAGGGAAAATTTCAAATTTAAACCCTATGTAAGTAACTCTCTTTTTGTCTTATTATCCCAAGGGTTGTCCCCAATTGTTTTCCTGGGTTTTGGAAATTTAAAATTAAAAACTGGAAAAACCAATTGGGGGAAAAGGGAATTTTACCCAGGGTTGAGTCACATATTTTTTAAAAAATTTTTTTTTATCTTTTTCCTTACCTATTCCTTACCCCACCTTTTGGAGGAAAACTGTTTATCTTTTTCTTCATTATCATCTATCTATTTCTTTTCTACTAAACAAACTATTTTATCTATTTTCAATTTTTTATTTATTTTGTAAATATTTTTAAAAAATTTATATTGTTGTTTTTTTCTTTCATTTTTGGGGTACCAGGTTTATGCCCCGGAAGGGTTCCCTATTCCCCGGATCGGGAATATTGGGGCCCAAATTTTGTGCCCCCTGTGTTTCTTGGGTTTCCCCAAAGGGCCTTGGGGTCCTCTGCCCGAAAAAAGGTGATTTTAACTATAGGCCTCTTTCCAGTTTATAGCATTGTTATTTCAAAAATCAACCTTTGAGACCCAAAGGACCTAAGAAAAAGGGTGTTTAAGGGGGGGGTTTCCACCAAGCTGATTTGGCCCTACCCCAACTTTGTGGCTTGTTTCAGCAGCAGCTTTTTAAAATGTCAAATACTTTTTGTTTTTTTTCCCCCCATTCCAACCAAAGGGGGGACCCGTTTCTTGTAGTCATCCCTCTTGACTTCCCCCTTGCTACCATTCACCTGGGGCAAAGTGAATTTTTTAGGCTTTCTATGGAAAATTTCATTAAGGTTTTGTTTTTTTTCAGTTTTGGGTTTGGGGGGAGGGGAAGGATTTGTTTGTAAAGGCAGAATTAAAAGGAAACATCGCAACCAAAAAAACACCCTTTTACCCTTGGGGGGGGATTTGAAATTTAGCTGGGGTCTTCCAGAAGTTTTATCCCGGGGGAAAAACTTTTCAAGGGCAAGTCGCCCCCTGGGGTTTTTCTTTTCTTGGGTTTTTTCATTAGGGCGAGAGAAAAAACATAAAAATATTTTAGCCATGTGTGTTTCAATAAAGGGCAGTGATCATTTTCTAAGGGAAAAGTAATGATGCAAAGCAATTTATGATTTTAAATTTTTTTAAAACCCACAAAACTACCCCTTTTTAGCAAAAATTTTTCCCCGTAGGGACAATACATTTTTTTTTTTAAAACTGTTTACTTTCCCAAATTTTTTCAGTTTATCTTTAAAAAGATGCTTCGGGGGAATTTTTCCCCTTTAAGGGGGGCGGGGCCCTTGCATTTAGTTGTTAAGGAGTTTTTAGCATCTTTAACCGGGGCTACCCCAGCCCCGTATACCTTTCTTGTGCTGTTGGGATTTAACCCGTTTTTTCATGGGAATTAAACGTGGGTTTTTTTTCCTTTTAGTTAAATTATATGGTCAGCATTTTTTTGTTTGTCCCCTAGTTATTACAGCCCAAATATGGTTTTAAATTTTAAGTTTAAAAATTTTTTGTGGGGCCATAAACCCGTCCCTTCTTCTTTTGAGACAGAACAAAATTGGAAAAGGCTGTAATCAATTTAAAAATTTTTAACTTTTTTTTAATTTTTTTTAAAAATCTTAAAAATTTCCCCTGGGCCCTTTTTTGAAAGATTTTTTTAAAAAGGTTTATTTGTTTAGTTTTTATAATTTTTAAACCCTTTTCGGTTTCTAACCCCACCCGAAAAGGGCATCGGATCCCAAAAACAGAAATGTGAGCCATTATGTATTTTTGGGAAATTTAAATCCTGACCCCTGGAAGGGGCAGCCAGTGTTCTTAACATGAGCCCCCTCTCCACCCCAAAAATTTACTAACAAAATTTGTTTTTAAATTTTTAGTTGCTTTAAAATAGAACATTTCATTCAAAAAAAATTGGGTAGTTTATGAACAAAGGATGAAGACCCAATTTTGAGACCCTTTTTTTTTTGTAGTAAAGAAAATATACGGGTTTTGTTTTTGTAATATATTTAAGGGCCCCGATTCGGGAAAAAAATGAGAAAGGGTTGTTTGAAGGGGGTGCTGGGGTGAGCTAGGGGGGGAAAAGGGGGCTCAGAAAAAGGAAAAAGGGGATTAAACTGTTCAAAATTGACTTAAAAGGGAAAAATATAAAAACTTGGCATGGAAAAGCAAACCTTGCAAATTTCTGGAAAAGTAATAAAAAAGGAAAGATTTCTCCTTTTTAAAAAAAAAAAGAAAGAAAGAAAAAAACCCAAGGGAAAAGAAAACATCCAAAATGGAAACAGGGTTTTTTCCATTTCCAATTTTCAATTTTCCCGGGGTGGACTATCATGGGGGGGGAAAATTACAATGTTAGGAAAAAGATTTGGGTGGGTTTAAAAGCCCTCTTTTATCAGAAAAAAAGAGGGGCCCCTAAATTTTGTTTTTTAGCTCACCCCCTTCCCCTTTATATGGCCTTTTCTGCGGCGCCCGCCCGTGGCATGGTCCATACCCAATTTAAGGTGAATCTGGCCCGAAGGTCAAAAGAAATTTTTTTTCCATGGGGGAAAAATTTAAAAAAACCCAGCAATTTTTTTTAGTTTAAAATTAACCTCACCAAAATTTTAAAACCTTTAAAAAATTTTTCCCGGTGAATATTTTGGTCTGAGGAACTTTGATAGTAGGGGTGTGGGTTTGGCCTTTTAGGAAAACTTTCGAAAAAATTTTAATCCCAAAAGTCTGAGCCTCGGGAAAAGTTTTAAGGACAGGGGGTTTTTTTTTTCTAGAAATTTCATTTTTTTTTCCTTTTTCTTTTTCTTTTTTTTAAAAAAAAACCTTTATTTTTCCCTTCTTTTCAGGGTAATTATCCCCCGGTGTGTTTTTAAAAAGAACACCTAAGAAAGAACTGGGTTATTGAGTTGTCAGTTAATTTTTTGGGATGAAATTTAAAGTGACCAAAGGGGCCCTTTTTAAGGGCATGGGTTTTTTTTCTTTTCAAAACTTTGGGTTTTGTGTTTAGAAAGTTGTTTCCCTTGGAATTTTTAAAATTCCCCTTAAAAAGGAAAATTTAAATTTTTACAGCTGAAAGGGCGACCGTTTTTTTGAAAAGGGGGGGGGAGGCCCCGAGCTTTTTTAGAAAGGGTATTGGGAGGGAGAAGGGGGAATTTTCATTTTTTCTTTAAAATTTGCAGTTTTAAAGTTTTTGGGGGCCCCAAATTTTGAAACAGGGGTGTAAAAATGGGAATTTTTGAGATTAAAAATGTAATGGTAAAAAGACAAATTTTAAAATTTTTGGACTGCCCCGTGTTCCCTCAAATGTTTAAACCCATGTGCCAAAACAGGTAAAAACTTTTTTTATTTTTTTTTGCCCTTGTTCTTTTATAGTTTTAATAGGAAAAAAGGGAAATAATGTATAAAGTATAAAGGTCCCGTGGAGATTTTGAAAAAAGGGGCCAAAATGTTAAAAGGGGTTTGGTGTTTTGTTGAGGAAATTCTGGTTTTCCCAACATATTACAACCCGCCAAATTAAAACCTTTCCTGTAATTTTTTGTTCAAAGGGGGTTTTGGGGGCACCCTCTTCTGGACTTAAAAAGGGATTTACAAAACCCCTTTAAAACCCAAAACCCCACTTCCCCCATAAATTTTTATAAATTTCTTTTAAGGTTTAAAAAAAATTTAAAAGGGTAGAAAATTTGTTTTTTTTTCAAGGTCCTAAAAAGATACAGGTTTAAAAAGCCCTTTTTTGATTTAGGGGTTTCTTTCTGGTGAGGAATGTCTAAAAAATTTTTTAAGGCCCAAAGGAAGGCAAACCTTTCCCAAAAGGGGTTTAAACCAATTTGGCTTTTTTTAAAAAAAAAAATTCATTTTCAGAAATCCCGTTTCTTTCTTTTTTTGGTCCATGGGGAGATTCCCAATTTATCACGGGGTTTAGGGCCCCCATGCCCCTTTAAAGAGCTAAAAGCCTTACTTGGTGATTTTTCCCTTTTTTGTATCTCCAACGGAGAATTTACGTTCTGTGGGGAATTTTGATGGGTCATTTAAAACCCCCTCTTCTTTTTGGTTTAAAGATTAAAAAACCCCCTCTTGGGATGCTTTGGAAAAAAAACCCAAAATTCCTTTTTTGCATCTACTTCCCCCCCCCCTCACCCCTCCCCAGGTTTGGGTTAACTTCCCGAAAAAATGAAGAATACCTCCCAAATTTGGTTTTAAAAAAACCCCACCTGTCCCAAAAAAAAGGCAGGTCTTAGCAAATGAAATAAGAACAACCTTTTCAAATTTTTTGCCCGCCCCTTTTCCCAAAAAGGGTTGTGATGGAAAGAAAGCGAAGCTTAAAAATACAGAGGTTTTCCCCCCCAAATGTGGGAAGGATGGGCTTTTCTGGTTTTGGTGACTTTATTCCATTTCAAAAATTCTTGCTGGGATTTGAATTAACAACATCATATAATGAATACAATTTTTCCTTTCTTCCTTTTTGGTGAGGAAAAAAGGAAAAATGTGGGCTGGTTCGAACAGGGGGGTCCAAAAGGCCTTAAACCTGGTATTTGCAGTAGAATACCAAAATATCTTTCTATTGTCATTTTACTTTATTTTGTTTGTTTTTATTTAAAGAACAAAGAAAACCCCCTTTATTTTGTTTTTTTCTAAAAAAATTATAATTTTAGTTCAAAAAATAAAATTGATGGCCGCTCTCATCCAGATTTTGTTCCCCTATAAAAACTTGTAATTTTACTTTTGTAGCAAGCAAAGTTTCCCGTCGGTTCCCTTTTTTATTCCCCATATATTATGCACACATTTTAAACTTTCATCTTTTAAAAGTAAAAATTTCTCTTCCCAAAATATTTTTTTGCTTGAAAACTAATTTTTTAAAAATTTTTTCTGAAAAATTTGGGATTTTATTTTAAAAAACCCTGCCCTTTTTTTTCTTTTTAGGGTTCTTTCCCAAAATCAAAGCATCTGCATAAAAATATTTGGTAAGGGAAAATTTCAAACTTCTACAGTACATGGAAGAGCCTTTTACTTTTTTTGTTTAATGTCTCGATTGCCCAAAGTGTTAGTGTAAATTTTAAAAAAAAATATGCATGCCTTAAAAAGGAGTTTTAAACAAAAAAAAAGGAAATAACAACAAAAAAATTTACCAAACAAAAGTGGAATTTTTTAACTATCAAAAAAATAAAACCTTATTTTTCAAACAACCAAAAAAAAATAAGTAACCATTTTAAACCTTTTGAATTTTCTTTGCTTTCCTTTTTTAAATTTTTGTCTTTCAAATTTTTTTTTAATTCTAATTTAAAATTTTTTTAAACAATTACATGCCTACATGTCAGGGAATTAGAAACAGGTGGTTTAAAAAAAACCACGTTTTGGGTAATTTCAACAAGGTCTTGATTGGGGGGCCCAGGGATTGTGGAAAAAAAGACACATTAGGGGTTCAGGGGAAATGAAGACTTGTGCCCCTTTCCCTTTTGTTTTATAAATTTTCAAGAGATGGAATGTTAAAAATTAGGAGTAAACCCGGCCGTGGGAAATTTAAAACCCGTTCTCTGTGGGGTTTCTGAGGTTGCTATAAGCTGGGATAGGGTGGGATTTACACACAGGGACTTAAAGGGACGTTATGGTATGGCCCTTGGGAAGAGGTTTAGAAATTAGGGGGCACTTTCTGGAGATAGGTACCCCAAAGGGTTCAGAAGTTATCCTCTCAGGTTTTAAAAAAAGGGAGCAACATGGGTTCACCATGGGGGGGGAAGAATGTGAATAGGAGGGGACAATCTAGCGAATTAACTTAAAACCCGGGTTTTACTTTATCTTGCTAAAAATTTTCCCCTTTAAAATGTTCCCAAAAATAAATTATGCAAGAAATCCCCCACTGGGGAATCAGGGGTTGTTTTTGGGCCCTGGCAATGGTGGTTTTTTAGCCCCTGGCAATGGTAAAGGGAATTTGAAGCTGATCCAGTTCTTTGAGCAGGTTTCACCGAACCTTTTAAATTTTTTTTTTCCCTAAAACTCCCTTTTTTACCGCCCCCCCAAAAATTTTCCCCCGGGGCCAAACCTTTCCTCCCCGCAGGTTATAGAAACCAAACTAAAAAACACCCATTTTTCCCCCCTCCCCCTTCACCCCCCTTCCTCCGTAGAAAAAACTTTTAAATGTTTTTTGGGGGCCCTGGCTTTTTTTGAAGGTTTAGAAAAGGGGGTTTTAAATTGGGCTTTTAAACCCTTTTTGAAGGTCTGTTTTGGAAAAGCACCTTTCAAGTTTTTCTTTCCACCCTTTTTTGCCCGGACCTTTTTAAAACTCTTGAAAAAACCCAAATGAATTAAATGCTAAAAATCCAATTTCCAAAGGGCGCCCCCGGCCATGGGGGGAAAAATTCCCACCCCAAAACTTTAGAGCCCCCCAAAAAGGGGGGGGTTTCCGGGGGCCCTCTAGAAAAAAGGGGGGGGATTAAAGGGCGCTTTAAAGGAGGTTTTTTTGGTTTTTTTTTAAAAAATTGACATTTTAACTTTTCCCCCAATTATTGGGGGAACCCCCCGAGTTAAAAAACTCCAAAGGGGGGTATTCCCTTACCCCAGTTTTCATTTAAAAAAATTCCAAAGGGTTACCTTAAATTCCTTTTAACCCCTTTAAAAACCCAACCTTTTTTTTAGAAAAATACAAAAAGAAAAGGGGTTTCCCCTTATCCCCTAAAATTTTTTACATTTTAATAAAACCCCCCATTTTAGACAACCCCAAACCCAAAAAAAATGAGGGTTAAATTGTTTAAAAAAACTCCTACATAATATCAGGTTTAAATTGTCTGTTTAATTGGGCAATAACAAGAACCCCCCCCGGGGGAAAAAAATACCCAAAAATGTAATTTTTGCTTTTTTATATCTTAAGGGTAGAAGAAACCCCCGAACCCCCCCCGCCCCCCCCCCGGACCCGCCCAAACAGGAAAACCCCCCCAAATGCCGGACCGTAGGAAAAACCCCAAAACCCCTTTAAGGAAAAAGGGGGAGGGGGTTTTTGGTTTTTAAGGGCCCTTTTTGGGGGGGGGTGTTTTTGGTTTGGAACCATAAAAACACTTTAAAACCAAAAAACCCAGAAAGTTCCCCCCCAATCTATTTAGCAATTTTAAAAGGGAATCAAATTTAAAATTGGTTTAAATTTTTATTTTTTTAAATTTTTATTTATTTTTTTCAGTTAAACTTTTCAAAGTTAAATTAAATTTTTTGAAAAAACCCAACCTTTTGGGGGTTTTGGGAAAAATATAAAAATAAAAAAGAATTTGATTTTAATTTTTGTAATTACCCAAATTTTTTTTAAAATTTTGGGGAAAAACACCCCTTGGGTTTTAAATTAAAAAACCCTGGGGGAATTTTCAGGGTTTTTTTTTGGAAAAAGGCCATAAAACCAAACCGGGGAAAATTTTAAATTTCTATTTGTTTAAAAATTCCCGAAATTAAAAAGTTTTTCCGGGAAAAATTTTTTATTTTGGTCCTTTTAAAATTATTTTGCATTCCCATTTTTGGGTTTTGAAAGTTAGGGCTTAAAAGGAAAAAATAAATTTTCAATTAGGTTTTTAAAAAATTTATTTTAATTTTAAAAAACCCCGTAAAGGGGTTTTTTAAATTTCTTATCCCAAAACTTGATTTACCAGAAAAAAAAACCTAATTCCAGGGAATTTATTTAAATTTTAAAATGTCCAAGGGGTTGGTTTTATTTTTATTTTTCCCGGTTTTAAAATTTGATTTTTGGGGTTTTCTAGTCAATTGGGTTTAATTTTATATTTTCCTGGTTTTTAAAAAAAGTAAAGCTTATTTAAATTTTTAATTTTTTTCTTAAAATTTTTGGGGGAAAAGTGGTTTAGCCAAAAATTTCCTTTTTTTAAATGGGAGGCTTAAACCCTTTAGAATTCTAAAAATTTTTGGGTTAAAAAACCCAAAATTCTCCCGAAAATTTTTTTTGGATTAATTTCCCCTTTTGGGTTTGGGGTTTTGGTTGATGATTTTTAAATTAATATTTTAAAAGTAGAAATTAAAATCAAAACCGGCATTATTTCCTCCTAACAGTAATTTTGGTTTTGGGAAAAAAATTTGACTTGAAAATTTTTCCCGTTTTTCCCTTAGCTGGGACTTTTTTTAAAAGGGTTAACCCTTTCCAAATGGTTAAATAGAATTTCCGGGGTCAACCTTTTTTAAAATTTCGTTTTTAAATTCAAGGAAAAAGGCCAAACCTTTCAAGGTTTAAAATTTTTTATTTTGGACCCCGAACCTTTTGGGTGTTTTGGAAATTCAAGCAGACTTTAAAAGTGCAAAACCTCAAATATTAAAAAAACTATCTGAAATTTGTTGTTTTTTTTTTTGCCCCCTTTTGTCCTCTTTCTTTGTTCTTCATTCCCTAGAAGAGAGGTTCTCAATAGTTTAAAATTTTTTTTGGAAAACATTTTTAAAAATCTTGTTTCTAAAGCCAAAATTTAAGGGGTTCTTGTTCCTTGAATTGGGGTTTTGGAGTCCACCCTTTTTAAAATTTTATTTTAATTAAAAAAATATTTTGAGAAGCTCAAATGTGCCAAGTTACTTACTATGAAGACCACAAGCATAGAAGCTGTGCTAGTTTCAATGAGATGTTCTCTGTAGTCTTGGCCTTTTGAACACTTATTCCCTAGTTGATGTTGATGCTGTTATTTTTGGAGGCTCAGGAAGTAGGCCTTTGTTGGAAGAAGTGTGTTAGCTGAACTGGGCTTGAGAGTTTAAAGACTCATGCTGTGTCTGAGTTCAAGCTCTTTGCTTCCAATTTCTTGTCTAAGATGTAAGTTCTCAGCTTCTAGCTGTGACCTTGCTATACCTTATGGACTACTATCCTTCAGGAACTATAGGATCAAATAAACCCCTTTTGTATACATTGTCTTGCTCATAATGTTTTATCATAGCAATAGAGTAACTCATATAGATGGGTTGGAAGATAGATTAAGAAGAGATGGATTCCCAGAGGAAGCAGCCACAAGGAAAACTGTAAAAGCCAGAGAGAGGAATATGGAGCTTCTCATGAAATTGTATTTTCTAGGAATGTCAGAAGATAGACCAATAAAGGGTCCCAATATGCTATCTAAACATGACCTACACAGGGATGACACTAACAGATATGCTAATATGAACAGGAGAAAGCTTGGAGGCTTCTAGACTACACAAAGAACTATAGGCAACTAAGGGATGCTGAAAACAGGAGAAACAATCACTTCCACACAAGAGACATTTCTTAAAGAAGGGTTTATTAAACCAAACACTTGTTCTGAGTATGGGGAGACCAATCCTGCCTGGTGGAGTATAGATCTTCAGAGAGAATTCCTTCTATTTCAGGAATATTAAGTCTTAACACCTGATATCCTCATGGAGACACTTTTTCTGAGTATTCATTAAAATACTATCTATTGAAATACTAATTTTTGTTTATCCAAAGAAAATTCTTAGTAAGGTTCTGTTGCAAATGAACACTTCTCCAAGTAGCCTGAATGGATGCTATCAGAAGTGTCCATATCTCATTTAAAACTTGAACTTAGCTAATGAAACTTCTGTGTTATTAATTCAGTTTTACTCATTCAAACTCAGCATGTTACCAGGTTGGAAATAATTTCACGTTTCCATAAATATTTTAGGTTGCCATAGCATCTCCTTATTGCATGTCACTTGCACTGACCACATGTTAAGCTAATAACTTTGCTTTACTTGTATCTAAATGCTTATTATTTCATAGCTAGGATCATGGATGGCATGTTAAAATATAGAAAATAGTACTGAAATACCACAGGCAAACAAAGGCCTTTTCTTTAGTAGTGCTGGTTTAATTAGATACCTATGTTGAAGAAATTTTGACCTTTTCTTTGTACCATATACAAAAGTTAAACATAAAATAGGATCTGTATGTGAAGGATGAATTTAAAACTTTTGAAGAAAGAATAGATATGAAATAACATACTGCAGTATGCAAATCTGGATCCAAATGGATCTCTCTGTCTCTCTGTCTCTCTCTGTATCTATCTCTCTGAATGTGTATGCCTCTCTCTCTCTCTCTCTCTCTCTCTCTCTCTCTCTCTCTCTGTGTGTGTGTGTGTGTGTGTGTGTGTGTATGTTAGTGTGCATGTGTGTTCAAGAATCTTCCTTGAATGGCTGGTCTTGTGCTGTTTTCTGATATCTCTACTTATCTACCCTCTTTCTATCTATAGGCATCTACAGGAATCATAAGCACTAAACTCTAACTAAACTCTTTCTAACCCTCTTGTCTGGAATGCCTAAAGAGTCATACTTGACTCAAATTCAAAATGTATTCATGATTATAGTAAGAGAGTAAAAGAAAAATTTAACACAAGAGAAAAAATTTTTAAGAAAGATGTCTGAAAATGACTCTGCATCTAGAAAAAAGAAAGTCAACAGAATAACAATAAAAAAGGGTTATCAACCAATTCAAAATTGAGAACTAACCTAATTCAGATAGGACAGATATATACCAATCATCCTATTCCACTTCATCAGTGAAGATCCAAATAAGCAAACAACAACAAAAAAAGGTAGATATACCATTCACTCAGTAGAAAATTAAAATGACATTAGCTGATGGTGAAAAGTATCAACAAGAACGATATGATGTATCTGGGATACTTATCCATTGCTGGTGAAAGGAAAAATTACCTTACTTTTTGGAAAAATTTGTATTGTCTAGTAATGGTAATGATACATTTTTCCCCATTCCACAGGAGTTATATAGCTCAAATTAAATGAGGTTTATCTTCCAAATAATGTATATGAGAATGTTTGTAGTTCTACGATTTATAATAATGAAACTTTTGAAACAAACTCAAATATCCATCAATAATTATATGGATTAAAAATATTATCTATGGATAAAGGAATATGATGATCATTGATAAATGAAGAAGGAACACAAAATACATTATTTAAATTGTGTGTGTTTTAAAATTGGTAAAAGTATCAATGCACAACATAACCTTACAATTTACTTTAATTAAAGCAAGCACAGTATTGGAAACCATCCTATGATTTATTTGATGCAGAGATAACAGACTGGGATCCAATCTGAGACTATTCTAGAATACTGGTATTGATCTACTACATTTTTATCTATGATGTAGTCATACAGGTGTGCATGTAATAAAAGGTTCTTTGTACTGAAGGCTTAAGATTCTTTCTCTCTCTCTCTCTCTCTTTCTCTCCTCTCTCTTCTCTCTCTTTCTCTCTCTCTCTGCATGTATGTCCTGTCTTAACAAAACAAAAATCACATTAGGACTCTTCCCATCTTCTACATTCACATAAACTACATATAAAATTACAGAAAGGATATTACATATATCATATGTAAGTAACTCTCTTTAGTCTCTATTATCCAGAGGATGTCCTAATTGTTTTTCCATGGGTATGAATTATATATAACACTGGAAACAACCACTGGGTGAGGGTAATTTGCACCCAGGGTTGAGTCACATATTTCATAAAATTTTTATATCTATATCTCTTACCTATCTACTTACCTACCTATGAGAGAGCTGTCTATCTATCTATCTATCTATCTATCTATCTATCTATCTATCTATCTATCACTATCTATCTATCATCTATCTCTAATATATATTTATTTAGTAAATATTTAATAAATATATATGAGTGTTTTGTCTGCATGTAGGTGTACCAGTTCATGCCCAGGAATGATTCCATATTCCCCGGATCTGTAATCATGGACAATTGTGTGCCACTGTGTACATGTTCCTCAGGAGCCTGAGTCCTCTGCAGAAACAGGTGATCTTAACTTAGAGCCATCTTTCCAGCTGATAGCATCAGTTATTACAAAAAATCAACCTTTGAGACAAAGGACATAAGAAAGGAGTGTAAGGTTGGTTACCACCCAACTGATTCTGAGCCCTACACAACTTGTGGCTTGTGCAGCAGCAACATTTTAACTGTCAATACTTTATGTTTCTTTTCCCCCTATGTCACCAAGGGGCACTGTCTTCTTGTAGTCATCCCTCTCTGACTCCCACTTGACTACCACTTCACATGAGAGCAAAGTGCATCTTCTAGTGCTTTCTATGGATATTTCATTAAGTCTGTTTTGATGCAGTTTGGTTTGGTGAGGGGAAGGATTTGTTTTTAAGCAGAATTAAATGACACATCGCAACAGAAACACTTCTACTTGTCCGGATTCGATAATCAGCTGGCTGTCATCCCAGAGACATTTACCTGGGAAAATCTTTACAAGGACAAGTCGCCACTGGGTTGTCTTTCTCTTGGATTTGCATGGACTGAGAGAAATAAACATAAAAATATTTTAGCACAGTGTGTGTTCAATAAATGACAGTGATCATGCTAAGAATAGTAATGATGCATGCAATGATGATTATAATTATTTTAACAACCCACAAAAGCTACCCATTTCAGCAAATCTAGCAGTAGCACAATACTTTTTTTCCAATACTGTTTACTTTCCAATTTTGTCAGTTTATCTTAAGAAGATGCTTCGAGAATTTTTCCCTTCTAAGAGTCGGACATTGCACTTAGTTGTTAAGAGTTATTAGCATCTTCTAACCCGGAGCATACCACAGCCAGTATACCTACTTGCTGCTGTTGTATATAACAGTTTCATCATGGGATATTAGCATGTCTTTTCCTTTAGTTAATATATGGCTCAGCATTTTGTGTTTGTCTATAGTTATTACAGCACAACTATGGTATAAATTCTAAGTAAGAATTCTGTGGTGCCATCAACCAGTCCCTTCTTGCATTTGAGACAGAGCACAGATTGGATAGGTCTGTAATCAAATTAAATATAATAACTTATTTTAATTTTATTAAAAATCTTAACGATTTACCATGGGCTTTATTGAAAGATTTTTTTAAAAAGGTTTATTTGTTTAGTTTATATATATGAACATGCTGTTGCTAACACACCAGAAGAGGGCATCGGATCCAATAACAGACAATTGTGAGCATTATGTAGTTCTGGGAATTGAACTCCTGACCCTGGAAGAGCAGCCAGTGTTCTTAACCACTGAGCCACCTCTCCCACCCAACCTTGACTAACAAATTAGTTTTAATTTATTAGTTGCTTATACAATAGAACATTTCATTCAAAAAATTTGATAGTTTATGAACAATTTGGATGAAGACAAGTTAAGAGACATTCTTATTTTGTAGTAAAGAAGTATAGTGGTCTGATGTTGTAATATATACAGCCCAGATTCTGCAAAAGTGAGAAGGCTTGTTTAGAAGGAGGTGCTGGAGTGAGCATAGGAGAAAAGGAGACTCAGAACAGAAAGGAGATTAAACTGTTCACATTGACTAATGGAGAATATACAACACTTGGCATGGAAAAGCAACCTTGCCAACTTTCTGGACAAGTAATAAAATGGAAAGATTACTCTTTAAAAAAAAAAAAAAAAAAAAAGAAAAAAATACCAGGCAAAAGAAGCATCATGAAAGACAGGTTTCTTTTGGCTTACACTTCCAGGGGTGTAGTCTATCATAGAGGGGGAAATACAATGTTAGGAGAAGTTGGGTGGTCAAAAGTCATCTATAATCAGAAAGAAGAGGGCTGTAAATGCTGATTCTTAGCTCACTTTCTCCTTTATATGCTGTCTGAGGTGCCAGCCAGTGGCATGGTCCTACCCACATTTAAGGTGAATCTGACAGACAGGTCAGAGATTTGTTTCCATGGTGATTATAAACCACAGCAAGTTTTCAGTCAAGATTAACCTCACAAATGTAATCCTGAAGATTTCCAGGTGATATTCTGGTCTGAGAGAACTTTGATAAGTAGATGTGCTTTGGCCTCAGAATCTACAGAAACTTTAATCACCACAGTCTGAGCCTCGGAAGTAAGGACAGAGCTTTTCATTCTAGAAGTTTCATTCTTCCTTTTTCTTTTCTTTCTTTTTAAGAAAAACCTCATTTCATCTACAGGGTAATTATCCCACAGGTGTGTTTAAAGGAACACCCTAAGAAAGAACTGGGTTATTGAGTTGTCAGCTACATATTGGTATGAATGAAAGTGACCAGGACCCTTAGGTCCATGAGTATTTGTCTTGCAAACTTTGTCTCTGTGTTAGAACACGTTGTTTCCCTTGGATTTGAAATTCACATAACAGACATTTATTTCTACAGCTGAAGGGCGACTGTGTTGAAGGTCAGGCCCAGAGCTTAATTAGAAGGATATTGTAGGAGAAGGTGAATTTTCATTATCTAAAATATGCAGTTTTAAAGTTGGACCCATTATGAAACAGGGCTGTAAAAATGGAATCTGAGATAAAGATGTAATGGTAAAAGACATTTGAAATCTTGGACTGCTGTGTCTCATCAAATGTTAAGCCGATGTGCAAAACAGGTCAATTCTCTTATTTTAGCCGTTGTTCTTTTACTATAGCTGAATTACTAAAGATGAAGTAATGTATAAAGAATAAAGGTCTGTGGAGATTAGATGGCCAAGTGTTAAGTGTGTATGGTGCTTTTGTAGAGGTCTTGAGTTCTGTTCCCAACATTTACAACCTGCAAATTACAACTGCCTGTAATTTTAGTTCAAGGGGTTCAGACACCCTCTTCTGGACTTCAAAGGTATTTACACACACACACAACACACACACACACACACACACACTACACATAAATATGATAAATTACTTGAAGTAAAAGAAATAAAGGATAGAAATTTGTTTATTTCAAGGTCCTAGAAGATACAGGTTAACAGCCTTATATGATGAGGGATTTCTTTCTGGTGAGGACTGTCTAAAAATTCTTAAGGCAATGGAGGGCATCCTTCCAAGAAAGGAGTTTATCCAATTTGGCTTTTATAAAAAGATAAAATTCATTTTCAAGATAATCCTGCTTTTCAATACTCTTTTGGTCCATGAAGAGATCAATTCATCACGAGTTCAGGGCCCTCATGCCTCTAATGAGCTAAAAGCCTTACTTACGTGATTCTCCTTTTTAGTATCTCACAACAGAGAATGACGTTCTGTGTGAATTTTGATGAGGTCATTTAAACCACTCTTTCTTTCTTGGTGAAAGATAAAATCCCCGTCTTGGGATGCTTTGGAACACAACCCATATCTTCAGCATCGACTTCCACCCCCCTCACACTCACAGGCTAGGCTAACTTCCTGAAGCTGAGTCATACTGCCATTGGTAAAAACCCTACCTGTCCAAACAAAAGGCAGGTCTCTAGCAACTGAAATAAGAACACCTTACAGTATTGCCAGTCAGTATCCCAGAAGCTTGTGATGGAAGAAAGCAAAGCTTCAGCTACAGAGGTTTCCCACCCACTGTGGGAATGGATGTGCTTTTTTGGTTATGGTGACTCATACCATTCTCAAAGTTCTTGCTGTATTTGAATTAACAACATCATATAATGAATACAATTACCTGCTTCCTTTATGGTGAGAAAAGTGAACTGTGGGCTGGTTCCACAGGCTCCACTGGTCCTGTAACCCTGTATCATGCAGTAGACATACCACATATCTGCTATTGTCATTCTTACTTTATTATGTTTGTTTTTATTCAAAGAACAAAGAACACTTTCATTTTGCCTCATCTCAATAAATTATAATTGTAGTTCAATATAAAATTGATGGCAGACTCTCATCCAGATTTTGTTCCCTATAAAAACTTGTAAATACTACTTTTGTAGCAAGCAACGTACTGTGCTTCTATATTATTCCCATCATATTATGCACACATTATATCTACATCTTAAACGTAAAATACTCTTCAAACTTTGTTTTTAGCTTGAAAACTAATTAAAATTTATTCTGAAAGTAGTATTTTATTTTAAACCCTGCTTATCTTTCATATAGGCATTCTTCTAACTCAAAGCATCTGCATAAAATATTCAGGTAAGCACATTGCAAACTTACTACAGTACATGGAAGAGTCCTATACATGTTGATACTGTCTAGATTGCCAATGTGTTAGTGTATAATACTAAAAAATATATGCATGCCTTAAAGGAGCATTAACACAGAAAGAAAATAACAACAAAATATTCTTCTACCAAAGTGGAATTGAACTATCCAAAAATAATACAATTATGTTCAACAACAAAACAAAATAAGTAACCATCTAAACATATGAATTTACTTTGCTTTGCTTTTTAACTTTGTCTTTCAATTAGTATTAATTCTAATTAAAATTTGTTCATCAATTACATTGCCTACATGTCAGGTAATTAGAACACAGGTGGTTAAGGGTAACCACGTTGGATAATACAAGCAAGGTCTTGATTCGGGGCCTAGGGACTTGTGGTACCAAAAGACACATTATGGGTCTCAGGGAACTGAAGACTTGCTGCTCTTCAGTCTGTTTAGACAATGTCAAGAGACTGGAATGTAAATTGAGGAGTACCAGGCCGTGAAATAACCTGCTTCTCTGTGGGTTGCTGAGGTTGCTACTACAGCAGAGGGTAGGGTGGGATTTACAGCACAGGTGACTTAACAGGGACAGCTTATGGTATGGCCTTGAATGAGTGAGAAATTAGACACTTTCTGAGAGATAGCTGCTACCCTAGGATTCAGATGTTATTCTCTCAGGTAAAAGCAGGGAGCAACATGGGTTCACCATGTGAGGGAGAAGAATGTGAATAGCAGGTACAATCTAGCGATTAACATCTAGAACCTGGGTTATACTTTATCTTGCTAAATTTACCCTTGAAATGTTCCCTCAGATAATTATGCAAGAAATCCCCCACACTGGGAATCAGGTTCGTTTTAGCTATGGCAATGGAGGAATTTTTAGCCATGGCAATGGTGGACGTAATAGAAGCTGATCCAGCTTCTTCAGACGCAGGTTTCCGATTCTCTGAACCCTTTCCAAACTTCTGTGTGTTTTGTTTCATCACGGCTCCCTTTGTACCTGTCTTCAGAAGGTTTGCATTGGGCTTTAGAAGCCTCTCACCCGCAGGCTCTGATCCAGAGACCAGCAGCCTTTAAGGCACTGATAGGTGTATGCATTCCAGCTTTCTTGCCTGGACGTGGAACCAACTCTGAATCGTATATTTGGGTTCCAGCTTTCCAGATAGGATTAGACTAAGGCTGGGATTGAATTGGCTTTTACATTTTTTTTGTAAGTCCGTTTTTGTTTTGTTTATAATTACACACTTTCACAGGTTTTTCTCCTTTCCTGTTCTGGTATTATGTCCACCCTTGTTCCATTTCTCTTGAGAATATATCCTTAAAAGATGAAGTTACATGTCTATAGAATCAATTCCCCAACCAGACTGCCTTCTCTGGCTTCAGTGGGAGAAGATGTGCCTCAACCTGTAGAGACTTGATGAGCCAGAGTGGGGGTGGGGTACCTGGGGGCACCCTCTCAGAGGAAAGGGGGAGGGGGATGGTGGAAGGGACGCTGGGAGGAGGAATGATTGGATTGGAATAAATAAATAAATAGACATGAATCTTCATTCTACAGATTATTGGGAACAGAGTGTAACACAGACCCACAAATGTGTAGTTCCTACATTCAGTGTTTCATTTATCTTTATTCAGTTAAGGTTACCTGTGGATATTCTTTGCTAGAAAACCCAAGCTTTGTCTTAGAAAATACTAAAAGTAAATTAGAGATGCTTGATCTTCTAAGATGTTTTTATTCTTTATTTTGAATAAAACACATATAGACAACTGACACCAATAGAATGATGTTTGGAATTGATTAAAATATGCTTCGGAAGAAATATCAGGTAAAATTGTATGTTTGAATATGCATATACACAGAGAGACCCAGGGAGTAGAGAATTATTTAATACATCACAATATGTATTCACTGTCTTTTTGGTATATCTGTGCAACGATGATGAATGAGTCACTTTTTAGACCTGCTCACGTGACCTTTAGTCATTCTCATACAGGACCCTCTGTGAAAGTGCCGGGACTCAGATAGGAGCTCCATCTTCATTACTGGAGGTGATGGAGAAATGGCAGTTGTTCTGTTTCTTGATGGCCCTTTGAGAATGGTGTGTGTTATGGTCCTTGAACCTCACAACATGCTTCTACCAGAAAACCCAGAAAGCATCTCCAAGTTTATGGATTTAAACTTATCACATGTCAAAGAGTTGGTTTTAGTTTTTATTTTTCTGAGTTTTTATTTGCAGTATTTTGCAGTAGCTAGTGCAACGCTTGACTGAGATTTTTGAGTCTTTTCCTGGGTTTAGAACGTGACTATGAAGTAATGACATTGATTTATTTAATTGTAGTCTACGATTTCCGTCAAATGTGTGGGGTACACACTGTGAATAAAAACCTGAATAACATTGTCCTTGCCTCTTTTGTAAAGGGGGATTATAATACTAACTTGAGAACTCTAAAGATTATACTTTGCTTAAAAATCCCAGCATTAAAATGTCCTCAGTAAAATTTTATTGTGGTTTCATTATTATGCACACCATTTCCAGGGTTAATGAGCAGTTAGGCATATTGAAGATATTTTAAGTTAGATATTTTAAGAAAGAATTATCTATAAATAAAACAAACCAGTCATGTATGTCAATACTATACTAAGCTAGATATGAGCCCAGACAGAAGAAAAACAGTAATGCCAGTATTCATTTAAATTTTTGATATGCCCACTACCATAGACTGTGCTTATATTAGTTACCTTTCAAAACTGGATTAAGATATGATCTAGCTGCTGAGTCGAATGTCTTATTATACCTCATATTAGTCTCAATGTAGAAAACAGTCATGCTATCTTACCAATGTTAATTACTATTCTTATTTTGGGTATTGTGCTCTTCAGCCCAGAAATTTCTGCTTAAGGGTGTAGCAACCATTCCTTTGGAGCCTGAGAGTTCTATGTAGCTAATCCTCAAATATCCTCCAGAAACTACTCTCGATCAATGCTTGTTGTTTTCCTGGATTGCATGATTCGTCCTCAGTATAGCCTCATCTCGTAACTGTAGAAGCAGTGTACACGCTCACAGTCCTGGAGATTCTGTTGGCTCAGGCAGTAAAGTGTTGGCTGTGGAAACATGGTGACTTGAACTTCATCCTCCAGTATCTACATTAGCTGGGCATGGTGCAATGGGCCTTGAACTGTACCACTGTTGAAACTGAGATGGGATTATTCCCGGAGCTCACCCACCCAGTAGTTTTGCCAAATTGGTCAGTTATAAGTTCAGAGAAAGGCCGCATCTCAGAGGTAGAAAGTGATAGGACAAGACTTGGGACATGACTTCTGACCTCCCTAGACATGACTTAAATGTACACACACAGACATACATATACAGGAGAACTGTCTGAGACCTTTGTTGTGACTGCCTCTCAGCCAATCTCTCCTCTCTTTCTTATGTTCTTCACTTCCCTAGAAGAGTAGATTCTAACAATAGTTCACAACATATTTCCTGCCCCCAAAATCATTTAAAAAATCTGATTTCTAGAGACAAAATCTAAGACTTCAGTTCTCTTGAATTGTTTGAAGTAGTCTACCTATAAATTTATTCATCCTATTATTAAATAAATATTTCTGAGTGTGAGCCCCTTACCAGGCCTATGCTAGGCTCAGAAAATACAAACAGTAATGTGGGCACAGTGAGTTGCCTACCCAAAACATATTGTCTAGCAGCAAACACAGGTGCCTCCAGATATAAGGTCTAATCTTTTTTTTTTAAGATGAAGATAAATATTTAAAGAGAGCTCCTCAGGTAAAAGGGCTTGGAGCCGAGCCTGACCATGTGTGTCAAGTCCCCCTACACCCAGGATGAAAGGAGAGAGATGATTCCCAAAAGTTGTTTTCTATTGTCCACATGTTTACTGTGTCCTGTGGACTTATATCCACTAAATAAATAAATGAGTGTACTTTTCAATAAAAAAGAAAATAAATATTTATTTCCAAACATGAAAAAAAAAAAAAAAGAATTGTTTGCACAGAGCAAATCCTAAGATTGTTTTTTGTGGTTGAAGCATCCACCAGGAAGCTGGCCATGAGGACTAATTACTGTTCAGTTTTCTGCATGGAACTTCCATCAAAGACAAAAGAACAAGTTTAAGATGTTTATGGTGGCGAGCTAATTGGGTATATTATGAAAGAAAATTCATTAACAGGTGCCACATAGCAATTATTTAAGAGAAATAAGAAGAAGCAGGAAACAGGGAAAGTTGTTACTGGATACTAACTTTGAAAAATAGATAATGGGTTGAAAGCCATTTAATCTTCTATTAAAATTTGTGCATAAAACTGAAGGATTTCTCTCTCAGCATAGAGTAGATTTTTTTTTTCAGTGAAGGGTGAAGAGGAGATAAAGAAGAAGAGGAGGAAGAGAAGTAGGAGGAGGAGGAGGAGAGGTTGATCTTAGGAATCAATCTCAAGACTGAATTTCAGAGGAGCTAGTGTTTCTCACAACTTGTAGGTCAACTAATCCAAAGAGCAACATTCTATATGGAAAGAAACAGGATGATCGGATAGAGATTTGTCTGATTAATTTAAAAACATTGACTGCATGAATTTATCTGACTACAGCATTCACTTATGATGGATCTCTTATCCTCTTTTCTTAAAATAGTATAGGTGGTGGCTGGAGAGATTGCTCAGGGGTTAAGAGCACTGACTACTATTCCAGAAGTTCTGCGTTCAATTCCCAGCAACCACATGGTGGTTCACAACCATCTGTAATGGGATCTGATGCCCTCTTCTGGTGTGTCTGAAGACAGCTATAGTGTACACATATACATAAAATAATAAATCTTTAAAATATAGACATATTTACAATTCTAAGTGGTATGCTTCCTGGTTGTTCTCCACTCTTCCTCTACTTTCTCTCTATTGGTCAGTAGCTAGCTTAACAACTCACACTGAAAACACTGTGAATTTTTTTTTTTTTTTTGTGAGGATTCTGTATATTTTCTTTTCTTTTTTTTATTGGATATTTTATTTACATTTCAGATGTAATCCCCTTTCCCCATCCCCCCCCCCAGGAACCCCCTATCCCATCCCCCCTTCTCCTGCTTCTATAAGGATATGCCCCTGCCCACCCTCCCACTCTCACCTCCCACCCACGATTTCCCCCACACTGGGGCATCCAGCCTTCACTGGACCAAGGACTTCCTCACCCACCTATGCCTGACACTGTCATCCTCCCCTATGTATACAGCTGGGGCCATGGGTCCTTCCCTATGTGCTCCCAGGCTGGTGGTTTAGACCCTGGGAGCTCTGGTTGGTTGGTATTGTTGCTCTCCTCATGGGGCCTCAAACCCTTTCAGCTCTATCGGTTTTCTCTCTCACCTCTCCATTGGGAACCCCATAATCAGTTCAATGGTTAGCTGTGAGCATCTGCCTCTGTATATTTCAGGCTCTGGCAGGCCTCTAAGGAGACAGCTATTTCAGGCTCCTGTCAGTATTCACTTCCTGGCATCCATATCAGCGTCTACCTTTGATGACTGCACCTGGGATGGATACCCAGGTGGAGTAGTCTCGGGACAGCCCCTCCCTCAGTTTCTGTCCCAGGCTTTGTCTCCATATTTGAAAAGTCTGATTGTTTTAGTTTTCTCATTGCTGTGACAAATGTCTGACAAAAACAAGCAAGGAAGGATTTTTTTCCTTCTTCTCACAGTTGGAGAGTCCAGTCTGTCACAGCAAAGAATTGATAACAGTATGCTTGTCATATTTCACCTGCAGTTGGGAAGCAGAGGAAGATATGTGCTGGTGGGTACCTATCTTCCTTCTCTTTCCTTTGTATTCAGGTCTCAGTCTATGTGAATCTGATACTCAAGTCATGGCATGTCTTCCGTTCTCACACATAGTCACAGACATGCCCAGAGACATGTGTCCTACTTGATTGCAAGTCCTCTCAAGATGAAAATCAAGAATAGTCATTACAATGCTGTGAGTTGAAAAGCCTAATAAACAAATATACTCAGAAGTTTAAAGACTACATATGGAACTGTATTGAGATGCTGAAAAAGGGGAGCAAAGAAGAGTTGGGTTTTGCGAACTCTACTGATATGGAATATTCTACGAAAAGTAGAGAAAGTAATGACTCTTAAGTGACTGAGAAAGTAATGTCAAGCATTTTTTTTTTTTGAGAAGCTTTGTGAATAAAAGAAGGTTTAAAGACATGGGCTTGCTAGAATTATACACCAAACTGTAGTTTGAGTGTCGGAGTTCAGCGGTGGTTCTGAATTCGTTGTTTCTTCTTTCCTAGTGTATTCAAATATATTCACACATCAGGCTGGAGAGATGACGCAGAGTCTGGAATGGGTGAAGAGGGAGGCTTCTGCTTCTCCAAGGCTTTTAATGAAACACCTCTTTTAGATTATCTTGCTGTGTGCATACCTTTATTGCGGTAGACAAGAGCCCTTTATGAGTGGTAAGGAGAGTGGTAAGGAGAGTGGTAAGGAGTTTTCAGGGTGAATGAAATCATTGACTTGAGTTTAAAGTACTGTGAATGCCTCATTTGTTTGGACAGGCATTCCAGCAATACCAGGTACTTGCTGGGTAGCTTCTTATGGGAAGCAGGGGAGAGTTGAACTTGTAGGTTTGTAAAGGGCTACATGACCTTCCTCAGGTGTGTTGGGGGGTTGGGGTCACCAGAGAAAGTGAGAAGGACAAGCCCTGCTGATAGAGGAAGTCCTTCATTTTAAACCAAGCTAAAAGGAGGGGTCTGGACATGGTAGACTCCAGGGTTTCCCTACACCATACAAACATTAAAGTCCAACACTGAGGATTTTTTTCATGGGAATACTTGAAAAACCATCTGCAGATCAGTGTGAGAAGAAATATATGAGAAAATAGGAGATATGACTCCTTGAGAGGCTCTGAGGCCACTAAGCTCCCCTGCCTTCTACAGTTGTATAGTCTAAAGAGACTTGACTTCTGGGTGTCCAAGAGAACAGTTCAGTGATGGACTTTTTCATGACATCATGCTAATCAGACCCGATAAAAGAGAAGTGACAAGTTCTCTAGAGGAGTTAGTGAAAAACATGAACTTTAGAGTCAAGGAGAAAAGAAAATCCATGAATATTCAAGAAATTACTGTATAAGTGAATTCAATGAGCCATGTCAGAGTATCACCTCCAAAGTGAAGGACACTATTGAATGTCACAATGACTGTCATGAAGAAAGAAGCAGGATGCCTGTTTGAGCTCTTTTGGATGATCTATACTTAGAAGGATTATATGGACACATGAATTCTGCCACATTAATGACGTTAGGAAACAGTTCTGCAAACATCCTGGGCTCTATGCAAACAACTCTAGGCAACAGAAATAACATGGCAGAAAACATACATGAGAAAATATGGCCACTCAAAGGAGAGGATTCACCATCTAATCCACAGTAATGTAATAAACTTTAAAAATTAACTATAAGAAGAATACTGAGATCTTACAGAGAAAAGTTTTATTTTATTGGATCTTCAAGTCTCTTAGGCAGAAATCTTCATCATGAACTAAGTGAAGTCAGATTTGCCAACAAACAAACAACAAAGGTTATCAGTAGTGCATTATGAAATGAAATGTATTATATAGGATTGGGCCTGAACAGGGATACCTTTATTAAATATTAAATAATATGCATGAGTAGGTGTGTCATATTTCAGATCATCATGGTCATTTCACCAATGCCTGTTACAAATACTCCTTGTGGCTCCATGATGAGTTCTCCATGAGAATCTGATAAAGGAGCTTGAAATGTAAGCTTAGTTCTTAGACAGTTGGTATGTGTGGTAGATACAAACTGAACACGTACTGTAGTTTTCCTTATGATGTACTCTAACAAAAAAAAAAAAAACCCTATAATCTTTAAGACTGGCTTCTGGTTGACATCTGCTTCACTGAAACATTTATTTCTTCCATTGTAGGATCCAATCCCTCGTTCCTATAGCTACTAATGGTTTGGAAAGCAAGATTTTCTACCGAGTATCCTCTAGATCTTGTGCATGCTTAGAAACATCTTGTCCAAAACACTTTCTATCCCCTGTGGTAAGTGAGGAGATAAAAAGGCTTTGCTCCTCATCCCAACTTGGAAGATCTCTATAGAGTCATTACAGTCTCAGGGTCCCAGAGAAATCTCCTGAGCTTTTGATTGTGACTGTCTTCAAAGCATATTTCTTCTGACTGTGTTGTTTTCTTTCCTTCTTCCTTGCACTATGAAACTCTAGAATCCTGTCCAAAATACCCGACAGAGTCTGTTTCCTGGGTTCCCTCTTGATGTGAGTCATTATTTTAAACGATTTTTCCCCAAAAATGCATTATTCTTACCTCAAAACGTTGTCTTTTGTTTCTCTAATATACTTGCATGCAGACTGAATTGTGTATAGTTTCTAATTTTAACCTGACCTCCCACCCCCAGGAGGTCTATCCGGGATGCAGGACCTGCTCAGTCAGTTTAGATGACTTGCTCCTTTGCAATTAATTTTGAGGTGACAGTCCCTGTGTCCAAGTAAAGTTAAGAACACAGTCCATGTTTCTGCCTTTTCTAATAATGCCAGCCCTCTTGCTCCTGATATGTCTGACAGATTCTAAATTGAGAAGCATCTGAGTGGAGAAGACTTGAGCCAGGTAAATGTAGCTGTCATTGCAGAGACATCATTCCCAAAGACCATAAATGCTGAGGATGCATAGAGGTCTTCCCATCAAGTGAGATAAGCATAAAAAGCATTTTGGAATTATGAATTTTAAATAAATAAGCCCACTTCAGCTTCTATGAGGAATCTTGCAAGAAGAGATGAAGCATGACCTTTAGTCCCCACATAGAAGGGATACTCTCAGCTCTTTTCATGTAGATTTTTGGAAATACTTTTAAAGGAAATGATGATAATATCCTTCAGCATACTCTATTACAGTCTTTGGGCAGGCCTACCAGTCATCCCAGCTGACATCTCTTCTCTTACAGTATTTAGCAAAATTAAACTGCCATTCTTCATTTTTTCTGATGCTTTCAGTGCAGTATCCATTTCTAAGACGCTTCCCCCCCTTTTCTTTTCATTAATTTTAAAAAAGCCCTTGGTGCATTCAAAGCCTTTATTTTCAGATTGATGTCTTGAGATGAGACTCAAGCTACTGGAGGCAGACATCAGTGCAAATGAAGCCTGGCAGCGTAACAGAAAAAAGAAAGGTTTTCCCTGTCACTGTTCAAATTCTCTAAGTACAAAGCTTGGGTGAGTGCCATGCCCAGGGATTATTTCATCATTACTGAGGTGGGTGAGAACATACAGTTGTGTGAAAGACTATTTAGCTACATCCATAATAGTCTGAAATCAACCAAAGAGGAGAAAAGACCTCCTACCTGAACAGGTTAGCTTGATGGCAAGATGAGTATCAGTGACTCAACTGAGGTTCTCCTCGAATCTGCTCTAACAATGTCCCCAGTGGGGGTGGCATCATGTCACCTTTCATATGTTGGTGACCTGATCTTCACCAGAGTGTGTTTCATGGAGTCAGAATGACATAGTATTGTGAATTTTTAGATTGTCAAACATAGAAAGCAAATATTGAAACATTCGAGGCTGCCATAGCAGCTACTCATTCCACTCCAAGTCACCCATCCAACCTGATCTGGATTACAAGAGCTAGTTATGGAGCTGTCTGTTGAAGACCACCCAGTCCATGTCTTGGCATTTTCTTATGTCTCACTTGTCTATTCCATAGATCTCCAGATGCCTTCTTCAACCTAGAACCACGTGCTTTCTTCTAGTACTGTATCTTTCTTCCATACCCACCAATGTCATAATAGCCATGTTAATAGTCTCTAGATATCTTCAGAAAGTGTTATTGCTCTCATATAATTGCATATCTACAGAAAGGACTTTATCATCTCTAAGATAAAAGAAACTTGTGAAGGAAAATTAGATGGAGGAAGCAATTGAATGTTACCAGTTATGTTTACTTTTTATAGGAGAGTAAGTATACCAATGATATGCTCCCTAAAGATGTATCTCTTTCTTACTTAAGTTTCTATATGTATCATCATTTACCATAGATCCTTGAGTAGGTGGAAATTTAAGTAAATTTTGATTAAGTGCAATCAAATGAATTTGAAGTTACTAAATGTCACTCCATGGGATGCACTTCCTTCTGTGCCTTCTCTTTGTAGTTAGAATCTTTTAACCTGGGTCTGATGGCTCATGCTCTAAGATCAAGAATTGATAAATGGGACCTCAGGAAACTAGAAAGCTTCTGTAAGGCAAAGGACATAGTCAATAAGACAAATTAGCAACCTACAGATTGGGGAAAAAAAAAACTCACTAACCCCAAATCCAATAGAGGGCTAATATGCAAAATATATAAGGAACTCAAGAAGCTAACCACCAAAAAACCAAACAGCCCAATCAAAAATGAAGTATAGAACTAAACTGAGAATTCACAAGAAAGGAATCTTGAATGGCTGAGAAGCAACTACAGAAATGTTCAAAGTTCTTAGTGATCAGAGAAATGCAAATCAAAATGACCCTGAGATTCCACTTTACACCAATCAGAATGGCTAAGATCAAAACCTCAGGTGACAACACATGTTGTCAAGGATGTGGAGAAAGAAGAACACTCCTCCATTACTGGTGGGATTGCAAACTGGTACAACCACTCTGGAAATCAATCTGGAGGTTCCTCAGAAAATTGGAAATAGAACTACCTGAAGACCCAGCAATACCATTCTTAGGAATATACCCAAAAGATGCCCCACCATGCCACAGGGACATGTGTTCCACTATGTTCATAGCAGCTTTATCTGTGATAGCCAGAAGCTGGAAACACTCCAGATGTCTCACAACAGAAGAATGGACACAGAAAATGTGGTTCATTTGCACAATGGAATACTACTCAGCTATTAAGAATGAGGACATCCTGAGTTTTGCAGGCAAATTGATGGAACTAAAAATTTTCATGCTGAGTGAGATAACTCAGACTCAAATGACATGCATGGCATGTACTCACTAATAAGTGGATATTAGCCAATAAAAAAGTAAAGAATACCCAAGATAGAGTTTACAGAAGTCAAAAAAGTCAACAAGCTGATGGGCCAAAGTGAGGATGCCTCAGTCCCACTTGGGAGGGAGAAGAAAGCAACCACAAGTGGGGAGAGAGGGAGGGACCTGGGAGGAAAAGGGGATTTGGGGTGGGGAGAAGGGGAACATGATCTGGTATTGGGTAGGGGAAAAGGACTGAAGCTCTGAGGGCCAGCAGAAAGAATGGAAACAGGCAACTTTGGGAGGTAGGAGGTTGGGGGGGCCCTCCCCTAGAGTGTACCAGAGACCTGAGAGGTGAGAGAGACTCTCAGGACTCAAAGGGAGGGATCTTAGATGAAATGCCCTACAATGGGAAGAGGGAACTTGTAGAGCTCACCTCCAGCAGAAAGACGGCATCAAGTGAGGGATGGGGTTGCCATCCCACAGTCAAAACTCTGCCCTATGATTGTTCCTGTCTGAAAGAACTGCAGGTTTGAAAATGGAGAGGAGCCTGAGGAAAAGAAGGTCCTGAGACAGGCCCAAAGTGGGATCCAGCTCAATGGGAGGTCCCAAAGCCTGACACTGCTATTGAAGCTGTGGAGCATTCACAAAAAGTGACCTCTCATGACTCCCTCCAGAAGACCCAACAAGCAGCTGAAAGAGTTAGATGCAGATATTTGCACCCAACCAATCCAAAGAAGCTGCTGACACCTATGGTTGAATTAGGGAAAGGCTGAAAGAAACTGAAGAGGAGGGCATTCTGTAGGAGGACAAGCAGTCTCAATTAATCTGGACCCCGAGATTTCTCAAACACTGGACCACTAAAAAGGCAGCATACGCCAGCTGATATGAGATCCCTAGCACCTACATATACAGCGGAGGACTGCCAGGTCTGTGTTCAATCAGAGATGATGCACCTAACCCTCAAGAGACTGGAGGCCTCAGGGAGTTTAGAGGTCTGGTTGGGTGGGAAGTGAGGGATGGGGACACCATCATGGAGACGGGGTAGGGAGGATGTATGAGATGTGGAACAGTCAGAAGGTGGACTGGGGAGGGAGAATAAAATCTGGAGTGTAAATAAATAAATAAGTATTTTAATGATTTAAAAAAATCCTCTGTTTTTGGTTAGTGCATAGTTAGGGATTTACCTTTTTTAGGAAAGTTAGAGTACACACATGAATGTAGGTGTATTCATTTCTAAAATGGATGCAACTGCACTATCTAGATTATAGGTAATGTAGGATACCTTACAAGGATGTGTGTAATTACCATATCAACATTTTAATGACAATGAAACCAGTAATGTTCATTATCAGTTTTTCTCTTGAAGGAGGTACATTTATGATTGGGTTAGTGAATTCATTCTCAATCATTTATTTATTTCCTTAGAAATTCATGAACAATAGTATTTCTGATAGTTTACATCCTATTATTAGTTCATTTTATAGAAAACCTAGGAGAGAAAAATCACTGTGCATGAATCTCACTACAATAATGTTGGATTTTTTGGTAAAGGATCAGATACTATTTATGGTCTTGATGACTATAGGCATCCCATGTCATGACTCTACACTTTGTCATTGACGCTATTCCAGAACAATATTATTTGAGACCAGAAGGTGAACTGGATGTCCTGAAACAAGAGAAGTTAGTCAATTTTACTATTGACAAATGTCTCATTTGAATGCCTTTTTTTTTTTTCTTTTTCGAGACAGGGTTTCTCTGTGTAGCCTGGGCTGTCCTGGAACTCACTCTGTAGACTAGGCTGGCCTCGAACTCAGGAATCCGCTTGCCTCTGCCTCCCAAGTGCTGGGATTAAAGGCGTGCGCCACCACTGCCCGGCTTCATTTGAATGTCTTACAGTCACTTATGTACCAGCCATCATTTGTGACACATTGTTTTATTCTTATAATAAACTGTACATACTTGTTTGATGGAAGACTAAACCACACATACACACACCACCACCACCACCAGAAGATTTATTCCCCTTCTTGTCCAAATTCTTGGATGCATTTGTTTCTCAGGGTATCATTTACATTCAGTCACAGTAGAGTAGGTGAATCATGACAGATTCATTACTATATCCACCAAAAGAAAAAGGTCTCTAGAGAGACCTGACCATTTCATGCACAGTGGTGACTTAGTTATATACAAAAATACATCCTTGGCACAATGGCTAATGAGTCCTAAAATGCAAGGGCTTCCTAGGAGTTTAGCCAGACAAAAAGGATCCAACAACAAACTGAAACTTGCCAATCTAACGTTTCTGCATTGTATTTCTTTTTCAGAATAACAGTAAGTTGGAAATTCAGTTCAGTCTTCTCATTGGGATGCACTAAATCTTAAATAGAAAGGAGAAAAGATATTTATTGCTATCTTCATGCACACAAATAATGAAAGACAAGCAAGGATATAGGATGTAATCATTTTCTTCAGTGAAGGCAACATCTTCCTTCATGGGGTTATTTATAGAATGTGTCCATTGTCATTATGCCACAAGTCAAATATTGGAAGAATTGGTTCCACTTACATTTTAAGGCATAGAAACCTGCATCCAGGCAGTGGTGACACTGACTGGAGACATGTAGTATTTCTGACACTATCATCAAACTTCCTCATCTTCTTCTACTCCTTTTAAAAAATTATTAGTTCTTTGAATGTCTTCTACAATGTTTTGATTATATTCTTCTGCCTTTTCAACTCTTGCCATATCTACTCCATTTCTCTTCCCACCCGAATTTGTGTCCAGCATCTCCCCATTTTTTATTGGACATTTTATTTATTTACATTTATGATGTCATCGATGCCCTTTCCTCATTTCTACTTTCTTGAAATCCCATATCCCATCCCTTTTGATTTTTATACCATTTTAATTATATGCAAGTATTAAGGTCAGGTCTAGGTTAAGGAACTATATTTTGGACATCCCCATCCCCCTTTTTAAAAGTACATCAAGACCAGCTAGTGATTGCCAGATATTCTTGGATATGTGGTCTTCCACTGGAGCCTTGTTAACTTGTCAGGGTCTACACTCTTAGAGCAAACTTTTTCTTCTTATTCCAGCAAATAATAACTGCCAATATCTTCATAAGTAGGAATGGGATTTTGTGGCCAACATGCATCTCCATGCTGTCACTCAATTTGGTTGGATTTCTACCAACATTTGCATTCTCTCATAAGGTCTATATTAGTTTATGTGTTAGGCGATATGCTATGTCTGGAAGACATTGTTTCCTTGTAGTCATTGCTTCTTCTGGCTCTTACACTCTTTCCACTTCCTTTTATTCCAGTAATACCATAGCCTTTACAGGAGATGTGTAGTGTATTTGTTTCACTTAGGACTATGCCTTTTTTCATTCTTTGCTCCTTGACCAGCTATGGATCTGTTGATTTAGGTTGTTCTTCTTCCCAGCCCCAAGCTCCCAGAAATAAGACTCAGACTCAAAATACATTTACAAATACTTTAGCCATATAGCTAGGATCTTCTATGACTAGATCACAACTTAAAATAACCCCTTTATTCTAATCTATATTCTGCCATCCAACTTGTTACCTGTGCTCAGGTACCATGAGTCTATCTTGTATAATCATCCTGGGCAAATCTGCCTGGCACTATCCCAGAAACCTTTCTGCTCACCCCACCTCCGTATCTCTTATTTTCTACCTAAGATACAGGCCATTACATGTATCTCTGGCAGGTGTCACATCCATTCAGATACAAGATATTTTCTCTACATGGGTCTCTATGTTAGTCATTATCTACTGCAAGGATAAATTTCTCATTCAATTATGGCTATAACATTAAATCATTAGAACTTATTTTACTATGATGTCGGTTTAAAAGAATAATAGTAGTACCTTCTTCTTTAGGGTCCATTATCTATCCAGAGAGAGAGAGAGAGAGATTCATAGCACCTTAATGAGACATTGTTTTCATTTTGTGGTACAGGACAACAAAAGAATCACAAAGTGTACTCTCTTGATGTGGTATCATTATTGCACCAGTGGGCACATCTTTACAGGCCAGTCATTGCTGGATGTTACCCGTAGTTTGCTGTGATTGATGGTTGCTTTTCTCCTCTAACAGTCTACAAAATATGAATGTTCAAATGCCAAGAACTCTAGCCAGGGGAGATGGAGCATATAGATTAGTACCAGATTTGTTGTATGACTCATGTGTGTGGTGTTTTAAGCAAGGAGCCTTAACCAGGAGCAATGGCAAGTACATATAATATTTATGGGACCTTACTGGCCAATGACCATCTCCAAAAGAAACCTGCTTTGTCATTGGGATTTTTGTTAACTTCTGGTGTCTGTGGGCTTTGTTGCATCCTTGTAGTCAACTCCATGGGCACAGTCTTTATAAAATTTGTCTGGTAGTCCCTGATTTCAACTACATTCTTTCTTTAAGATTATGGTAGAAAGTGTCACCAACTTAAAATGTCAACATGGCTCTAACAACTGGAATGGAACTATTAACACTAGAAAAGATTAAATCTCTCATCATTCTGAGAAAAGAAACATAAGAACCCAGCCACTGAATAAGTTCTTCTCAAATATTACTTATATGTATACTTAGAAAAATCCAAATTGAGCTATATAATAAAAGATTGAACACAATTATAAATTGTCCAACCTTCACTATCTTCCATTAGATTACCATATAACAATATGGAGGTTGTTTTTTCCTTTATACCTTATATACTTGAAAACATCAATTGCTGTCCAAAGAAAAATTGTGTATGCTAGACTATTACAGCTTCCAGAAAAATGAGGAAGTGCATTAACTTAGGATAAAATCTGGCTTGAACTAAGGCCATTTAAATTAATTAATTAGTTCATTAATTCTTCATTTTATTATTTGGTATGTCATCACTATGTTTATAACTTTTGTGAATTGTCAGTTCAGAAATATTTTTTCTTAAATTTACATAGCTTATAATTGAGAATAGTACCAATGGATTCCTCTGGGTATCTAGTTCAGAGTCAATTTATTAGACATTATTTCATTCAGGATTTCCAATGTTCAGGGCTTGATCACCTAGTAAGGTAGAAAATATGTGCATAAAAAATGCTGAAATTTTTCCTAAGTTTTCTCTTTACATTTTATTGATTTGCATGATTATGTTTATGATGTGACAGTATGTGGCAGGTACATGAAGGTCAGAGACACTTTGCAAGGTCAGCATGTTACTTTTCCATGTTGGTCCAAGGCATAAAACTTAGGTTTTCAGGCTTGTCAGTAAGCATGTTTACAACTGAGTTATTTCATGGGCCTACACTTTGTATTAAATAGTCAAAGGTGTTGGCTGGTGTATGATAGGAAATGTGTGTATCAAGTTCCGGTCCCTTTGCCCATGCCATTTCTCCTTGTGTAAATTGCCTTCTATTCACTCTCCCAAAATCTCCCTGATACAATTCTTCCTTTAATCTCCATCCTTGATACATATTCCTTTTCGATTTCCCACATAAAGGTGTTATATAAAAATCCGTTAATATAAGATTTTTTTTCTGACAAATATCATTTTTCATGCATATAAAATTGTATAGTGCTATTAAGATTCTTTATCAGTTTTGATTTTAATTTTTATGTTTATAATACACACTTAGTAAGAAGAGCATTAATTTCTTTGATATAAGGATGTGCTTTGCTCAATTCAGCTTTGCAGTATTTTGCAGTGCAATAGGGACATGGTATCTTTGTTTTGGGAATTTTCTAAAAATTGAGTTAAATAATACATATCACGAGTTGGTGCCATTTACAGTGTGCTCTATGCATATAGATGACATGAAGATCTCCAAAGTGGACAAGTGATAATTTTTTCCTGCTGATACATCTAGGATCTAGATATGGTGAAAAATAGTTTCTTTTGTTAGCTACTCAACAAGGATAAAAAAAGGTCTAAAACAGTCTGACTTAGGAAAAACAGAGGTATCTGGAGTTTTTGTGTGTTATATTGTGTGGAATAGTGTGGAGTGTATCCCGGTGATGTTTTGACTAAAATCATCTAGCAAGTTTATGAATAAATATTAATAGATTATTTTTGTAATGCTTACTTTACTGCGTAGGTTTGCTCCTAAAACATAAGAGCTTCCTATCTTCTGAAAGAACACATTGAAGAAGAAAACACTTCATGACATTGACTCCAAAACCACAATGCATACTAGCCTAAATGCTTCCTGCCATGAATAAAAACAAGCTTTCCATATGGACGTGAACTTGCCTTCTCTTCAGCAATTAAAGTGAAAGCTCACCAGTGATAGAACTTGTGTGACTCAGTTATAATGGTAAGCAAAAAATGAATGTCATGTGACTCCACACAAAGTTAAAGAGCAATATTGCTGGGAAGAGAGCAGAGCAATGTCTAGTTGTGGGTGTGTTTTAGTGACAAAAGGAATGGAAAAACTGGAAATGCGTATGGATATAACTAATTAATGATCTACACATTTTAATTTCCTATAGTTCCTCCTTTGCACACTTCCTCAGGAAAATGCTTGACAAAATCAAGGGAGGAAAACTCTGGTGGAGAAAAATGTGTTAGATTGATTTCATGCTTGCAGCATATCCTGGATGCCCTTAGAAAGAAAGTATGGTGACTACATACTTTTAGTTCAACATTTCCATCATGGTGTCTATTTCTTAATAGAAATATGTATACTTAAATGCTGTTAATACAGTCGACATAAACAAAACTCTTGTCTACAGCCACATCATACTGAATATGCCCATTTTCTTCTGACTAAAGCTGCTGTGATTATCATTTACACATCTCTTGTGGTCCTATGTGGTCACTTTCCTTGGATATGTGCTTAGCAGGGGAAAGGCATATGCCACACAGTTTTATGTTAGTAACTAGTTGTTAAATGAAACATAAGAGGAAATAAATGAATAAAATATCTTTGAGACAACTCATGAAGAGAGACTAGAATGCCACTCTTTAAAAAATGTGAATTATTTTCCTTTTTCTTTGACATAATATTTGTACATATGTATAAAGGAGACAATCATGAAGAGGTGCTTGTGGAAGGAGAGATGGATATCAAGATCGAAAGTGGACCACAGGCCCCACATGTATAAGTAAGTAACTATAAATTATGTACTCATTCCCTCTGTCTTGTTTTCCTGCTCTTTTCTCTTCTTTCTTTCTTTTTTTTATTGGAACTTTTATTTACATTTCAGATGTTTTCCCCTTACCCCCTTTCCCCCCTCCCTCCCAGGAACTCCCTATCCCTTCCCCCCTCCTCCTGCCTCTATGATGGTGTACCCACACCCACCCTCCCCAGAACCTCACCTCCCCACCCTCGAATACCACCCCCCACTATGTCCAGCCTTCATCAGACCAAGAATCTCTTCTCCACTTATATATAGCTCCCTTGCATATATAGCTGGAGCCATGGGTCCCTCTCTAAGCGCTCCCAGGCTGGTGGTTTAGACCCTGGGGGCTCTGGTTGGTTGGTATTATTGCTCTCCTCATGGGGTCCCGTACCCTTTCTACTCCTTCAGTCTTCACTCTATCTTCTCTGTTGGGAACCCCATGATCAGTTTAATGGTTAGCTGTGAGCATCTGCCTCTGAATATGTCAGACTCTTGCAGACCTCTAAGGAGACAGTTATGTTAGGCTTCTGTCAGCATGCACCTCCTGACACCCATGTCAGCATCTACCTTTGGTGACTGCACATGGGATGCATACCCAGGTGGAATGGTCCGCAGACGGCCCCTCCTTCAGTTTCTGTCCTGCACTTTGCATCCATATTTGCTCCCTTGAGTATTTTCTTACTTCTTCTAAGAGAGACTGTAGTCCCCCCCCTCACTTGGTCTTCATTCTTCATGAGCTTTATGTGATCTGTGAGTTGAATCTTGGGTGTTTCAAGCTTCTGGACTAAAGTCCAATAATCAGTGAGTGAATACCGTGTATGTTCTTTTGTGATTGGGTTACCTCACTCAGGATGATATTTTCTAGTTCCATCCATTTATATAAGAATTTATCAAATTCATTGTTTTTAATAGCTGAGTAATATTCCATTGTGTAAATGTACACACTTTTTTGTATCCATTCCTCTGTTGAAGGGCATCTGGGTTCTTTCCAGTTTCTGGCTATTATAAATAAAGCTGCTATGAACATAGTGGAGCATATGTCCTTGTTATGTGTTAGAGCATCTTCTGGGTATATGCCCAGGAGTGGTATAGCTGGGTCCTCAGGTAGTGATATGTCCAATTTTCTGAGGAACCGCCAGACTGTTTTCCATAGTGGTTGCACCATCTTGCAATCCCACCAACAATGGAGGAGTGTTCCTCTTTCTCCACATTCTCGCCAGCATCTACTATCACCTGAGTTTTTGATCTTAGCCATTCTGACTGGTGTGAGGTGGAATCTCAGGGCATTAAAGATTTGGGGATGAGCCTTACTCTAACCAGGAAATTCGCAACACTAACATGTATTTCTCAAAGTTATTTAAATTTCTCAAGTCTCAGTTGAATTTTTAGTCCATGAATATGTTTATTATAAAATAAAATTTATTTACAAAGCATTCAAAAGTAGTAGATGTCACTTTAAGACCTGCTTAGACTATGAGTCATATCCCTTAGAATTATTATCAGATACTGTGAATGCTTACGAAATCAGAGCCAGATTATCCTCAAAGGAGACAAATTTCTTAAATTGAACCAGACAATAATTTTCTCATAAAACAATCAAATCATCAGTCAAAGAACTGATAGAAGTAGGTATTGTTTTCATCTATAATACTCCAGCCTTGAAAAAAATTCATTGCTAATTTATAAGCCAGCAGACATGTAGGTTTCATCACTGAATTTTTAAATTATAAAAGTATCTTTGTTTACTTGGTTAAAGCCATCCAGTTATGACGCTTAAATATCACAATTATTTGGATTTTGGTGGGCCTCATTCCAGGAGAAATTTTACTGCTAGTATCGAGACCATAATGCCATGAACTTCCGTTAGTGCTTACGGCAGCCCAAATGCTGACTGACAAGAAGCTGTTACAAACCTCATTTGGAGTTTTTATTCATTATTTTCTTTTCCCCCCATAGTAATTAGATTTATAATTGCAAGACCTGCTTCAACCTTGGTAAACAACTGTCTTCCATTTAAGGAAAATGTCTGTGTTTCTGAGGGTTAATAGAAGATGACAAGTATCAGGATTAAATAGCAAAATAATACATCCTGATTCTAAAGGACCTTGACTATTCTGCCCATTTACTCCCCTTCATACACTAAGACGAAGCTAGTCCAGGAAGAATGAAAATCTCCCCAGTTGGCAGCATTCGAGAAAATATTTTATAAAGAAAAGGAAGAGATTACAGAATCTTTAACTCAGATGTTATCTCTATTTCTGACAGGAAGGGAGGATGCTCAGGACCAAGTATGCAAATTTCCTAAAATTTATTAATACTGAGGACACACCCCCATTTCGAAAGACCATCTCAAGGGCACATCTCTCAGACACTGCAGATGATAACTGCAGTTACAGGAAGGTAATTTCTCAGCTTCAGAAGGACATGCTGTCTGTATGCTGTCTATTTTAGGAGAAATAATTCCACTTATAAAACATGAATTAATCTGACATGGGAAAATGTAGTGACGGCTTTTAATAACTCTATATTTGCATTTCAGAGTCGGTTCTATATATATATATGTATACATATATATGTATGTACACATATATGTGTATATATATGTGTGTGTGTGTGTGTGTAAAGACAGACTGCTGAAGCCAGTTGGTTTCTCATGTGACTATAATTTCTCTTTGTGTGTAATCGCATCTCCAGTATATCTAGGTACATGAAAAGTCTCTACTACTGAATGGAACAGCATCTTCAAATTACCTTTGAAGCATAACTCATTGTTTGCTCAAGCTAAAGGAAAGTAATAAGACATGAGATGATCTCTCACTAAAACAATTGAAAATCACATTTGGAAATGAATCTGTGGAAAGTGAAGACATCATTTTGTTATAGTACCTTTTGTAGCATAAGCACTTTCAATTTCACTTACGGATTTAAATCAGAGATTGATAAATAAGAAAAGGAAAACGCATCCTGAAGAAGGGAATCATTTGCCTCCAACTGTAGTAAGGGTCTTACTTACTATAATAACTAAATGACTGCATTTCTACGTCTCCACATAATGCAAGCATATGTATATTTTGTATATTCTGTATAAATGTAATCACATAAATAGTTGTATATGTGGCTTATTTGTTTACATGAGCTTTTCAAATGTTACCAGTATATATGAAACCTTACCAAGGACATAATAGTCAGTCTTTTGTGGAAATTGTTGAAAAGAATGGGAAGAAAATGGTGGAGAAGGTGGCAATAGTAGCATCAAGCGGGGTGAGAGAGGAGGGAGGGAGGGAGAGGAGAGAGAGAGAGAGAGAGAGAGAGAGAGAGAGAGAGAGAGAGTGTTTAATGTTTAATACTTTTTTGGGTTCAAAAAGCAAAATCACTATCATAGACAAATTTCTAAAGTAGACATACTGAAAAACAGCATAAAGTCCTCCCTCCTCCTCCCTTACTCTCTCTCCCTCTGTCTCTCTCTTTTTCTTTTTTCTTTTTCTTTCTTTCTTTCTTTCTTTCTTTCTTTCTTTCTTTCTTTCTTTCTTTCTGATGCAGAAGTGAAATCTAATGTAGCTCAGAGATGTATCTAAGGCTGGTATTGTATTTCTGAACCCCTATCTTTATTGCCTATTGGCATGGACTACAGTCATGCACTGCCACATCTGATTTCTTTGATGTAAGAGAACAAAACTAGGTGTTTTTGCTACAAGGCAAGCAATCTACTAAAGGGACTATATCCTCATCCTTTTATTCATACAATTTATACTAAAGTATATATGTTATATTGATATGTAGGGTTCATCGATATTTGTAATAAATCTGGTTATATATGTATCTGTACTAATGTAGGACACTTTTCTTGTGCTCTTGGACTGATCCAGCCTCCTTGTATGTTGCTTACAGTTACAATACCAGCTTAGAAGTTGTATTTTGAATAAACATTATAGTGAGGAGCTGTTTTCCACAGCCTACACTCAATTCCTGTCTCTTTAAGAACTGGATGTTGTGTAAGGCCCTGTATAAGACTCAAGAGAGGCAATTTTAAGGGGTTGAGGATCAACATCTGCTATCCTTCAAACAGAGCACAAGGAGGGAGATAGCCTGTGCTTAGTGCTCTGAAACCCTAGAAACTGGATGAATCCTCATCTTCTGTTGTCCTTTACCACTGTGATTCACAATCACATGTCAGATGATGGTATGGTATCCATGAGTGCTCTGTCTCTGTAGACTCAGAAAAGCTGAAGACCAGTGAATATGGACTGCCTTTCCTATATCAAGTGAGGGAAAGTTGGCTTACATCTGAAGATCTGGACCACACTAGAATTCCTCCAGAACCTTCCTAACTAAGATAGTGATTGTAGAACCAGCAAAAGGTTATAGGAAGATTTACATCTCAAAAGGGCACACACAGAAATTATAACCGAGTTTTACATAGCAAGCTTTGTTGGAGCAGAAAGGGATAAAAAACTGTGTAAAGTTTTGTCAAGCTGAGAAAATGCTGGGGTGATCACGGTGACAGAACATAGATTAAAACACAGACCACACCTCATGAGTTGATTTTCTTCCCTACGTCTATTCTATGCTACACTTTGAGAGTTTTCTTCTATATCTGAAGAACGCTTATCAGTCTCATTGTGGATTATGGACATCTAATGGTATTTGAAATTCTATCCGCTACAGTGGAAAACCATGATGGTCGAGTCATGGACACTCAAAGGAACAAAGATAAATGACACCATTGGACAAAGAGGCCTAAATGAAATGTTACTGATCACCCTGTGTTCAGAGAAGCAAAGCAAATCACTACCACGAAAATCTTCCAATCCTTTCCAGTCCACATAGTAAAATGTAATGGGATGACAGATTCATGCTTCTGTATCAGCTGAGTGATCATTACCCTGTAAAGCATGGAGAGAAAGGAAAGCCATGTAACGACACAATAATTCAGAACTGGAATCACAGGCAAATGCTCTACGGTTGCCACGGAGAGACTCCATTCTGAGGAATACTACTAAAAGGTTCTTGGTTGGATTTCTCATGACCTTTACTTCTCATAAGATCAAGTAAATTGCTTTATTGCCTATCATTCAACATACTCGTATTTCACTTTAGCTTTATCACTTTTATTTTCACACTGTTTTAGGAAATGTAGATATTAGGGATACATGGCTTAAATAGCTTCCTTGCCCTTTATAACACCATGAGCTCATTTACAGTGTGTGCTGGGAGACCCAACTCTTCCCAGAAATACACCCTGACTGTCCCCTGCTTTCAGGAGAAAGTAAAGAATAACTTTGGGGGTTAAAATAATTACTCAAACAGGATTTTATATTTAAGCTCCTTCTAGAGCATTGAATCAAATGTAATGCTTCAAAATGGAACACCATAGTTGGATTCATGTATGTACATATAGGTACATGGAAAATAGTTATCATAGAACTGATGATCTTTGAAAGACAGCCTAAAATTCCAAAATTTGAGGTGGAGGTACAGCTCAGTCGGGAGAGTGGTTTTCTGGATTGAGAAAGCCTCAAGTTTTATTCTCAGTGCCACATCCACAGAGTGGTGGCATACAGATATAATCCGGAGCTCCGAATTGGAGGCCCTGAGTAGAGGGCGTCCTGAGGATCAAACATTAAACTCTTTCTCAGCTTCTTAATAAGTCAAGACAGCATGGGCTACATGAGACATTGTTGTAAAACAAAATTAAGAGCAAACAGTAGCAGCAAATTCAAAAGCCTATAAAATAGCATATATTGTAAAAGGGAAAATTCTGAATATGCCAATGAAGATGAGCAGCCAAACAAGTTCAAACCACACACTGCCTGTTTATTGTCGCTGCAAAGCGTGCACCTGCCATGATGTGATATGAGGACAGTTTACGACAAGACTTTTAGTTACATAAAGGAAATAGAATTAACAATTTTATTGGGTATTGACAATCAGGCGATGTGCTGAATGCAAAAATAACCAGTTCCATTTATTTTCAGTTTATGAAATTATGTACATTTATCTCCACTTCTCAGAACCTAATAAAGGCTTTAAAGCAGGAAAAGTGTCAAGCAGAAGAGTCAGGACTGTGCCAATGTGCATCCCAGTGCTCCTTACTTAATGCTATGGTGCATAGTTTATCTTCTATAGATTGGAACAATTATAAAGCATGTCCGATTAATGTCACTTTAGTCTGTGGAATTAAGGACCAGAATTTATTCTACATATTGTTCCCTCAAAATATTTTAAGAATTTTCTAGCAGACATTTTAAAACTAACATTAATTTAATACTAGATATTCAGACATGGACCATTTATCCAGTCATTTTTCCACTGTAGAAAACATTATGTAAGACTAGCATATTGTAGGCTCTCAAAAAAGTGATGATAAAAGAAATAATATTTTATTGTTAAAGATTTATTTTAAGGGAATGGGGAGTGACAGCTGAGAGCATTTGTTACTCTTCCAGATGACCACAGGTAGATTCCAGTACCCAAACAAGGGGTTACAACCATGTGTAACTCCAGTTTTGGGGATCCTATGTACTCTTTGCCTCTATGGGCATGAGTCACTCATATGATGAACTGACACACATGTAGGTAAAACATCCATACACATGTAAATGAAAACAACTAAATCTACCATTTGTTTTGAAATTTTAGTTATTTGTACCTGTATTTCTCTGTTTGTGTGAATACAGGAATTTTGTGGAGAATAATGAACAAAGAAAAGAACATTCTAACCCCTATAATTCCAGGCAGTTCAAGCCATTTGGTGTGGGTTCTCAGAACTGAACTCTGAACTTCTGTAAGAGCATTATCACTCTTAATTGATTAACTGTCTCTCCAGCCCCAAGAAAGTGATTTTAGAATAATTCAAGTGTATTATTTTGATCACAATAGACCTAACACACTGGACAAAGAATTCTAGTTGTATTTCTACAATGGGTTGATTGTACCTTTTAATCCAACTTCCTGTACTTTTCCTCATTCAGGATACATTTTATTGGAAGGATCAACCTTAGAACAAAGCAGATGTTTAGATAAGAAATTAATTTACATGAAAAAACAATGCAAGATATAATAAACTGTATCTAGCCCAATATAAAATAAATATACAAAATTAATTATTTTTAAAAGATCTTGTAGGTGAAGATGGCTTTATTAATTAATGAGATCAATGTTTCATGGCAAAATAACATGAACCCACACTAACCCACTCAAAATGTGGGAATACACATTCCCAAATATTTTATATAGAATATTTTTCATGATAAGCAAGTTAATCATAAGAAGTAAAATTTACCCACCATTTTATTTATGAATTTGAACAAAATATCTTTAATATTATTAGAAAATCAAACAGAAACCATGTAAAATTAATAATATACAATGGCTGATACTTATATCAAGCTTTTGAGTTGTTTTAACATTAGAGTAAAATCAATTTTATCTACTATGTTGAGAATATATGAGAAAAGCCATATGACTTCTCAACAATTGATGAAATAGCATTTGATAAAATCATATGCATTAAATATAAAAAACCAAAACAAATAAGGAATAGAAAGCATCTTCCTTAAGTGAACAGAAGATTTGGTGTGAAGAATGCAGGTGGTCTATGGAGTATTATACGTTGCTGGCCGAGCTGGGAAGATTCTCAGTTCCAACTGCATGGCTGCCTCAACACACACACACACACAACCCAAAACACACACACACACACACACACACAGAGAGAGAGAGAGAGAGAAGAGGAGAGAGAGAGAGAGAGAGAGAGAGAGAGCTCAAATACGAACTCATAATTCCCAATAAAAGAGAAAATCCTGTCTGCCAAAAAGTGGTAATAGAACAAGGTTATGTATTCTGAACTCATCTCTTAAATATTTTACCAAAGGTAGTTGATACTGTTTTTCTTCTATATTTAATACTGAACATTTTTGAGAACATGTACAGCCTGAGTTCAATATTCCTATAAACATGCATTACATAATAAAGAAGACAGTAAATGTACATTAAAATATATCTCTAGGGCTGGACAGAGGCTTAGGAGGTAAACACACTTGCCATGAAAACCTGAGTACCTAAGTTTTGGTTCCTTAGGCCACAGTGGAAGGAGTACTCTGCCTCCCAGAAGTATTACTCACATGCTGGGATCCATACATATGCATAACGTGCATGTGAATGCGTGTACACATGCACACACACACACACAACTACACACACATACACGCACACACCACCAACACACACAGGATATAGAGTGAATTTAAAAATAGATATATAAACTAATTTAATTGAACAATGTCATCAGATTTTGTATGTATGTGTATATTGTGTGTGTGTGTGTTGTGGCATGTGTGCTTTAAACCAACATTTTCAATGTAATTCAAGTACAATTAGTAGTCTTTTCACCAAATAAATCAGAAACTGGTGGCTGGTTTCTCTCTGGGATGTCTTTGATTCTTACATGATGTTCAACAATTTTCTCAAACTGGGTCATATTAGTACAATAGAAGAACAATATTTTAAGAAAACATTGGAGACAGGAACGAGTAGACTTTACATATTCTATAAGATGTTAAACTATCACTAACACCTTCCTGATCGAGCAGAGATACACTAAGACATGTCTTTTAAAAAGGCAGAGCTTCCATGGTGCTTTTATTGTTTTGTTGTTCCAAACAACACTCTTTGCATTTCAATTCTTCCCAATTCTTTTACAGTAATGATAGAACTGAACATTAAGTGTCCATCTATTTAACCATATTTGAGGGAAATTAGAAGTCAGTGTCTTGACAGTCTTATTTATGATGGTTGGTTGTTGAAAGACAGAAGGAGCGTTTAAATCTTGCTAATCAGGGCAAAATGAGTATTGTTTTGTGTTTACATAATTACCAACCTTTCAATTGCGCCATGTCAATTGCCTTGATGCCAAGGAGGACATCAAGTTATGTTAAAAATATAATTTGTTTAGACACTGTGCTATGTCATTTATACACATTATCTCATACAATCTTTATGGAAATCTCAAAAAGTAGAATAAATCCACATTTTATAGATACTGAAATAGAAGTTTAACTAGGCTCATTTGCTGTTATGCCCCTCACCTCTTATTTGATCCAATATCAACAAGAGTCAATGGTCTTCCATTATATAAGCTGGAGAAATTAATTGCAGAACTTACTCAAGCTCATTCACAAATCAGCAGGTACGATCTGATCCCTGGCAGTGAGGTGACAAAAGTGAGTTCAGCGAAACCAGTCTCTGACTCTTAGCAAGTTTCAAGGTTAGATAAGCAATCCATTTCTCTTTGAAACATCTTAAGCAAATTAAAATCCCTGAGATATCTTTGATCATAGTATAACAACATTAGTTAGCTGGAAGGGAAATTGAATATATTTTCATTTAACTCCCTCCTGTTCGAGTCGATGTTCTGAAGTATAAAATGTCTCGCCAAAAGCTACATTGGAAGATGCAAGCATTGTGTGACCACGTTCCAAATTCTGCCTCACTGGAGTATTCATGACACTGTCAGGGTCTTTCTGCATGCAAGGTATAGGGAGGATGTGGAACGCACCATGAGTCATTAGAGGCAAGCTTGGTGGCTCTCTTACCACATACTGAGAGTAGTGTGGACATGCAGGAGTGGAGACAATTCTACAGAGCCTGCAGTAAGAGGAGGTGGGTGGACAGGAGACAAATATCATTAGCCTGAGATGTTGCACAGACGGCTTATTGATTTTCTTTTCACTTTAGTCTCGAAGATGCACGTTGGTAAATAGCAGATCATGTCTTGGGAGCCAGGCTGGAACCCAGCAACAGCAGGAAGAGGCAAAGCCTTGTAGGGAAGGCTGGCTCATGTGGCAAGCATCTCACGTTTCTGAGTCCCTTGTGTGTAGCTTGTTAGATGAGAGAAAGTAACTCGCTCTGGCGTTCTGTGAAGAATTGCCAACACTGCAGCTCCCTGCCTGCAGCTTCATTGTGCTAATACTCAGAGAACTGAGACAGTCAGGGCAGTTTCTTCCTGGGAGGAGACTGAAGCGGACATTTTCATTATCATGTGATATAAGCATAGACTGGTGGGGTATCTATAAAACAGAGTTTCTTCATGACATTCACAATGCCAGAACCTGCCAAGAAAGCCCACATATGTATATAAGTCAGGTGGGTTAAACTCTAAGACATCAAAAGTACCAGTAAAGCTCAAATGATACCTTCTCTCCAATATATAGATGACCCGAAGTGATCAAACAAAGAGTAGTGTCAAGGCCTATTAGGACCAAGAGAAGGAAGCTAAGGATGTTGGGATAAAATGGAGACAGAAAAGATTGTTTGCTTCCTAAATACTCAAACAATACCCAGAGAAAGGCCTGATGAATGGAATGTGTTTCTGAGTCACCCCTCAGGTGTTACCAGGAAATGTCTGTATACCACAAGAAACAGACAGAGGCACTCACAACTCTGTGGTAGGCCAGTTTAGCTCTAGAAAGCAGCTACATTTGGGAAGGAGAATTAACACCTCAAATCTCCTTAAATTTTGTCCAAGATTTCAAGTTATTCATCATTCGAGAACCAGTATGTTACCAGTTGATCTAATAGACCAGAAGGTGGACTACAGGAGGCACTGTTAGGTTGCACAAAGCCAATTCCTTTAGGATGCAGTAAACATTCTCACAGATGCTTGTAGTACCAATAGCCAAACCCTCAAAATTTGGTTTTTCTTCACAGCCTTAACACTACCTGAAGAAATTCCTCTTGTCTAAACTTATGCCCTGCAGGAACTTTCCCTGTGATTGAAAGGAAGGATAGAAAAGTTGGAAGATCCCCTGAGATCTTAGCCAGAAACATCTGTGATCTGTGGCTTTGGAATTGTGTTAAGCCAGAGGATTGGTAGAGGAAGACCACCAGTTCCACAAATTTTGGCACAAAATTTCTTTTAAAGGTCTATTTATTTATTTTATATAGATGAGTACATAGTCCGTGTCTTCAGGTACACCAAAAGAGGGTATCAGATCCCATTACAGATGGTTGCGTGTGACCATGTGGTTGTTGGGAATTGAACTTGGGTTCTTAACCACTGAGCTACCTCTCCAGCCCCCTGAGTCAAATTTGACGCAAGCTTTGTTAAATACTGGCCAGGATGATCTACTCTGGCCAGACCATTCCAATGTTCCCAGAAAATGGCAAGAGGCTTTTAAAGGCAAACAAAGGTGACCACTGTGCTTCCTATTAGGTCCGATCAGGGACAAATATATATTCTGATGTATTTTATACCTGAATACTTCCAGCTTAATTTAATCAGAGGCAAACATACATCCTGGCATATTTCCTGCCCAAGTCCATCCCACCCACATGTGATCAATCACATCCAATGCTGGTGAGCCAAACTAACTTGTTTAGGGGAACACAAACATGTGGCCTCTTTTTTCCCATAAACAATAACCTCCAGCATTTCAAGAAGCATCTGTCCTTGGACAAGGAGCTTACAGGTTAGAGGCATTTTTGATTCATGAATCTCTTAGGCACAGTCATTAAAACTTAAAATTTAAATCATAACTTTGGCTCTTACAGTATATTTTCTCTGGAATTGAAATCAAAGATGGCACACTGTTGTCTTTCCCTTCTCTGTATTTCAAATATGTGGTTAAATTATTTTTAATCATGCTGTGTTTTTAATAGCTCACGCAGTTAGATTAGGCAAAAGTTTTGAGGTCATGTGTTCCCTCTACCATAGCCCACTACTTTTGGATGCTCTTAACTTACTAACATTTTGTTTGATTTTTAGTCATTTATATAGAATTTAACTAGATGGAGTTTTCTTTTAAATGTTTGAGGCTTTCTATCTTGATGAATCTTGCCTGTTAAGAAAAAAGATAACCTGCATCTTAATATTTTTCCTGTTGACTGAATCTACTTTGTAAATCCTTTAAACACAATTCATGTTTTAGCGTCTAATTTTCTGTCACGCACATTGCTTAACCTTTGTCATCAATTTATAGTTTCTATAATTTTTAATTTATCACTTTTTCATATATTCTATGTTTTCTGAAACTTTCTCCCTTCTTACTTTCATTACTATTTTGAATTATATTCAATGTTCAATGTTTCTATAGTTTTCGCCCTTCTTACTTTCTTGAATATATTCATTACTATTATTTTAAAGTTACTGTTGTTTGAAAAGTCCACTTTCTTTTTGTGTTCCCATTTCAATCTTTGCAATGATATGAAGCCAACTAGGACTCATTTTTTTTTTTTTATAGCAATATAAGTCAATTCATGCTTGAGTTCTGAACCAAAAGTCAGGGATCTTGGTGATGCTTTCCTTCTGCCGAGAGACTCATATTTGTCAGGCAGGTCATATTGCAGCAGATAAGCTTTATCCTTTCAAGGTTAGCTTCATCTTCTGTGGCTCTATTTCACTTAATCCTAGAGAATGGTCCTCACTTATGAGGACGGTCCTTCTGTGGTATTAACTGAAATCTCAGTGAGTTTTTGTAGGGCTTCTTGTCAATACTTGAAATCCAGCTACAATAAGTGATTGAGGCTATCACCTATTTGCATTTCACTGCCTATCTTCTGTAGCTGCCTGCGGCCATGAGTCAACTGGGTTCACCTGAAAGGGGACTGGGAACAAAAAGGGGGACGGAGGGCGAGAAGAGATGAAGCCAAGACAAAGTTCTCTGATCAAGGCTCGAAGTTTAATGTTCAGCTCTCAATATAAAGGGAAAGACCTGCCAGAACCCTTTCCAGTTTCAGCGGGAGAGTGGGTGGGATAATCCGTTCTTGATCAAGGCGGAGATGTCTCAAAGCAAGCCCTGGGGCCATTCTTCTTTCCACCTAGATCTTTATCACTTGTTCTGTTGTGGTAAACAAGGTCTCTCTGGCCAGTTCAAGGCCGGGGAAGGGCACAATCTTATAATTTGTGATAGATTCCATAGTTTCTTAAATTTAAAAATGTAACAATTATTCAAAAATTGATAAGTTTGCATTCAGATTGGGGTAGAGTGCTGTTTTTCTGTGACTGTCTCTTATAGGAACCTACAAGCCTGGTTAAGGATGACATCAACTGACACACAAGGTAGATGTGAAGAATCTCACAAGGTCCTCGAAGCTGAAGAGCTACAGGCATCTAATGGCTGGTAAAAGAGAGAGATAGGTTCTGTGTATTGAAAATTGCTCAGTTCCCAAAAAACAAAAACAAACAAACAAACAACAAAAGAGGCAAAATCAATGTGTCACTTGAGTGAGTAGTTTCTTTATTTTAGGGAACTGTTTAATTGGTTGTTTTTAATGAAAACGTATAAACATGTAAATTCTATAGAAATACACAAGTCTCTAGTATATATATATGTGCTAATAAGTGTGTGTATAAACAAATACATTACTGGGGTACAGTACTAAATACATAGGTGAAGCCTATATATATTACAGTGTACTGAAATCCTGGTTATTCCCTATAGACTCCTCCTCACATATCTGCTTTCACAAATGGTCTTCTCTCCTTTCTTATTACGTTCATACGATCTCATCCACCTTGTGGGGAGAGGTGTTCTTTCAGTCCTCATCCATCTGTGCCAACTTCTCATTTTCTTGTCAGGCTGAATTGAAGAAGTTTTCATAAGACACATTTCAATTCTACCCCTAACCATTTCTTCTAAGACTTATATATTAAAATCAGGGGGTTTGTATATTTTCCCTCCAAGTGTGTGATTTTGCATTGGTCTTTCTTTCTTTCTTTCTTTCTTTCTTTCTTTCTTTCTTTCTTTCTTTCTTTCTTTCTTTCTTTCTTTCTTCTTTTCTTCCTTCCTTCTTCCTTTCCTTCTTCCTTCCTTCTTCTTCTTCCTTCTTTCTTTCTTCCTTTCTTTCTTTCTTCTTTCTCTTTCTTTCATTTCTTTTTTCTTTCTCTTTTTACTCTTTTTCTTTCTCCTTCTTCTTCTTCCTTTTCTTTCTCTTATTTTTATTGAAAAATCTTTCCATAAACATATTACTACTGTTTGCTCTCCCTCTACTCACGTTTCTTCTTTCCCTTCCTAGTCATGCATCTCTGTTATGTCTCCATTAGAGAAAAAACTTCCAAGGGAGAACACTAAATTTCTGTGGTGGTTAGAAAAAAAGTGACCCCCTCATAGCTCATTTGCGGCCTATATGGTTTCTGTTAGAAAGAGAGATCCTTATTGAAGTAAGTGTGGCGCTTGTTGGGAGGACTGGTGGGACTGGAGTCTAAAAATGGTCAAGCAAGGGCCTATTTGTTATCTCTTCTATGCTGCTGCTCGTTCCAGGATAGAACCTCATATGCTACCTCTTTGCAAATATTAGGCAAGGTTTAGGGTTAGAATTGAAATATATCTTATGGAAAAAAGATACACTCAGACAGACAAGAAATAAGAGGTCAGCAATGATAGAGGACTGAATTATGCAATCATGCTTCCTGCCATCAACAATAAAGGACTGTAATCCAGCCCCATTAAAGTTCTCTGTATAAAGTGGTCTGTTCACTTCACAGTAATAGAACACAGACAATGACAAACAAAATACATAGTAAGAAATTACCATTTGAAATTAGACTGACAACGAGAAAAAACCTTAGAGCACAAATCAAAGACCATTTTAACACCAAACATAAATTATAAGTTATGGATATATGCAAGGACCTGTACAACTAGTAGCGTGCTTCCCGCTCCAGTCTCTGTCACTTCATATCTGTTATTGATTCCAGGACCTCGTTCCCTGGTGTCCTCTATCCATTCTGGCTTTTACATTTTCTGCAGTTCTCTTTCTGCCTCTTCTTCCACAGGTTCCCTGAGCTCTGAAGGGAGGGATTTGATGAAGACCTCCCATTTAAATGCTTTCCACATAATGTCTCTCTGTGAGTCTCTGTGTCTGTTCCCATACACCAGGAGAATTGGAACAGAGGAAACCTCTATGATGACAACTGAATAAGGTACTCATCTATGAGTATAGCTAAATATCAGGAGGTGTCATTCTTCATTTTATTTATTCATCTTTCATACAATACATCTCATCTGCAGTTTTTTCTCCCTCTACTCCTCCCAGTGATTTCTCTTACATTCTCTCTTGCCCAGATCTACTCCTCTTCAGTTTTCCTTGAGGAAAAAAAAAGCAGACCTCCCATGGATATCAAACAAACACAAGCGTAAGAAGATGTAATAAGAGTGGGCACAAACCCTCATTCTTAAGCTGGAAGGGGCAACTCAGTAGGAATAAAAATGCCCAGGATCAACCAACAGAGTCAGAGATAGCCCAAACTCATTGTTAGGAGTCTCACAAAACCCCCAAGCTAAAAACCCACAGCGTGTATGCAAAGGACCTAGCACAGGACCAGGCAGGGGCCTCTGGCCGTTGCTTCAGTCTTTGTGAGCCCTATGAGACCTGGTTAGTTGGGTCTGTGGGCTATGTTCTCCTGGTATTCCTGACCCATCTGGCTACTATAATCTTTTCTCCCACTCTTCTGCATGGCTCCTCTAGCTAATATTTGGCGGTGGATCTCCCATTTGTTCCACCAGCTAGAGGATGCCTTTCTGATAACATTTGGACTAGGCACACATTTATGAGTATAGCAGAATATCAGGCATCATTTTATTAAGTTTTTGTTGTTAGTTTTTGCCAGTCATGGTTGGTTCTATCATAGGTCTCTGGGCAATCTAGCTTCCTGTTCATGGCCATTCAGTATCAGACATGGCTTTCTTCTCTGGGCAAGGGCTTCAAGTTAGGCCAGTCATTTGTTGGCTTCTCCCACAAGTTCTGGATCATTATTGATTGACTCAGCACATCTTGCAAGCAGGATAGATTGTAGGTTGAAGGTTCATTAGGAGTCACTTTATTGATACATCTTTTTTATTTTTATGTTTTAGAGCCATAGTGTTTGGTTTTTAATCCAGGTCTCTGTCTAGTCTCTGGTTATTGGCCACACAAGCAGTGTAGGGTATGGGTTTCGTCTTGTGGGCTGGGCCTTAATGCAAACCAGATATTGGTTGGCCATTACCACAAGGTTTGTGCCACCATTGCCCATTGCTGTAGTATAGCTTTCATGCAAGACTAAGTGTAGGTAATAGATTTTGTGTCTAGATTGGTGTTTTCATTTCTATTTTGGTAGTTTTCAGAGTACCTACCCACACAAAATACACTAGAATGTAGGGGTGAAGGTTCCATGCAGGGCCCAGCTCAACTAACCTATGTTCAATGGGGATAGTGGGTCCTTGGAAGTGGGGCCCCCACTGTCAGTTTGCACAGAACATACTAATGTCTCACCAGCAGCTTGGTTTCTTTGAGTGTCTTCATGTAACCCTCCTTGGATGACAGCTCAATAGAATATAGTCTAGTCCTACTACTGGAAGGGTTGTTTGGTAACAAGAGCTGGCCAGTATTGATTCTTTATTGGACATGGAGTTGTTTAAAAAACCTTTTCTCATCCTGTAGGCTGTAGCCTTGTTCAAATGACAGTGACTTTTGCCTAACAGAAACGTTTTAGTTTCATGGGGTCCCATTTATTAATTTTTGATCTTAACATCTGTGCTATTGGTGTTCTGTTCAGAAGGATTTCCTTATGTCAATGGGTTCAAGACTATTCCCTACTTTTCTGTCTATCAGGTTTAGTGTATGTGATTTTATGTTGAAGTCTTTGATCTGCTTGGACTGAATTTTATTCAGGGTGATAAATACAGTCTATTTTCATTCCTCTGTCTATAGACATCCAGGTGAACCAGCACCATTGGTTGAAGATTCTGTGTTTCATCCATATTGTATTTCTATCTTTTTTACCAAAAATTAAATGTCTATAAGTATGTATACTTTTTGTCTGGATCTTCAATTCAATTCCCAATGTACCTATTTTTATGCTGATACCATGGGATTTTATTATTATAGCTCTATAGTATAACAAGGAATGGTGATACCTATAGTAGTTCTTTAATTTTTCAGCATTGTTTCAGTTATCTTCCTTTGTTTGTTTGTTTGCTTTTTGGTGGCTGTTTTATTTTCTTATAAAGTTGCAAATTGTCCTTTCAAGGTCTGTGAAGATTTTGTTGGAATTGTGATGGAGATTGACTTGACTCTGTTGAATGATTTTGGTAGGATGCCATTTTTTTACTGTATTGCCAATGAATGAGCATGGGAGATCTTTCTATCTTCTGATATCTTCTTTAATTTCTTTTTCAAAGACTTGAAGCTTTTATCATATAAGTCTTTCTCTTGTTTGGTTAGAGTTATAGCAAAACATGTTATATTATTTGAGGGTGTTGTGAAAGATGTTGTTTCCCTGATCTTGCTCAGATCATTTGTCATTTATATATAGAAGGCCTACTGATTTTTATGTGTGATTCTGTATCCAGCTACTGTGCTGAAGGTGTTTATCAGTTGTAGGAATTCCTGGTGTAATTTTTAGTATCACTTTATATATGGTATCATGTCACCTGCAAATAATGATACTTTGGCTTCTTCCTTTTCAATTTTTATGCCTTAACTTCCTTCATTTGTCTTACTGCTCTAGATAAGACTTCAAGTACTGTTTTGAAAAGATATGAAGAGAGTGAACATATTGTTTTATTCCTGATTTTAATAGAGTTGATTTGAGTTTCTTTTCATTTAAGTTAATGTTGGCTATAGGTTTGTTGTAACTTTCTTTTATTTTATTTAGACATGAGCCTGCTATCCCTAGATGCTCTAGGACTTGTTATGAAAGGGCGCTAGATTTTGTCAAAGTTTTTTTTTAGCATCTAAGAAGATGACCAAGTATTTTTTTTCTTTAAGTTTGTGTAGTAGATTACATTTGTTGATTTTCCTACACTGAAGCATCCCTTAATCTATAGGATAAAGCATATTTATCATAGTAGATGATCTCTTTGATGCATTCTTGAATTCTTTTGAAAGCATTTTATTAAATATTTTTGCATTTCTATTCACAGAAAAATTGGTCTATAATTCTTTTTATTTATTGGTTCTTCACATGGTTGGGGTATTGGGTAACTGTAACCTCAAACATGAATTGAACTGTTTCCTTCCCGCTCTGAGCCTGCATGTCCCATCACAACTTCCACCTCTATTCCCCTTGAGGAAGCTGCACAGCCTGTAGCCAGGTTCCAGGTTAAACTCCTTTCTCTTTGTAAGGACATGCCTAATAAGCACCTGGAATTCCTTTTCATCAAAATGAAGTATCCCCAGCACCTCAACCCCAACAATAATGTGGCTCATCCTGAAAACCCCTACCCACCCCAAAGGTTAGTCCTTGTTACCCCAAAAAGAGAGCTACTTCAGTGAAAACTGTCCTGGAGAAGGGTGTTTCTCCTACACTCATGCTGACAGAGATCCTGTCTAAACCACCTACCAAGATAAGTTCATTCCTTCTAGTCCAGTCTGGTATGCAACAGTGCCTGGATATCCCAAAGGGAAAAGCAGGCAAGGGCCAACATTTTATACTATCTATTTTCTATTCACATCAATCCTGATCCTGAATATGAAGTTAATATAACTCAAATGTTACTTTTTCCTGAGTTCTATGAAAACAATTCTTTTAAAAAATTTTTTCAAACTTTGAGATAAGTCAACAAGAAATTGTTAGTATGTCTATGAACACTGAGCCCTTAAAGATGGGCAGACCTAGTAAAGATCATTGGTGAGGCAAGATTGGGTGATGTACACATTTTTAAAAGGTTTCATTGCTAAGTTAACATATGAGCCAAGACCTGAAAAAGGAGTGTATGTGTGTGTATTTGTGTATCAATGATTGAGGTGGATGTTTGTAGTGTGTCTGTGGGTGTATATGTATGTGTGTGTTGTGTGGTGTTTAGCTATGAAGACCCCCAGTGTACTTGGAGCACCAAAACCACAAAGGTTCTTATCTATAAATGTTTAGCTTAAAACTTATTTTTTCATAATTTCTCACATACAATGTGTACTTTGATCACATCTCTTGCCTACTTAAATTTTCTTATCCCCTTCTACTTCCTTGTTTTCCCAATAAATCCTGATACTACTTTCAAAAATAAGTTTTCTCTTTACTTAGCCAGAGATGATGGTTCAGTGGTTAAGAGCATTGACTACTCTTCCGGAGGATTCGGGTTCAGTTTCCACCACTGACATGGAGGCTCACAACCTCTTGTTACTTCATTTCCAGGGGACCCAAAACTCTCTTCTGGTGCCCCTCATGTCTTCTTCCTCTCCCTTCCTTTCTATTTCAGTCTAGTTTTTCTACATGTCAGCATAGTTGCAAGTTTCTGCATAGGAGCAAGTGTAGAGATTATCAGTCAGTAGACTCCCTCTCATTTTGTTTCTCAATCTCCTTGAACTGCCCATAGCCAATTTCTCAAAATTATAGGAATGATTATAGACTCAGATAAACTTTTGCTAGCATCCTTGAAAACGCACTTGGCCATGAACAAAATCTTTGACCACATGTGGTTTTCTAATAGAGTTAACATCTTGAAGTCTCTATTTTCTTTTCTAGTAAAACAGAGAGGATGTTGATGCATATCTATTGTAATTATAATATGATCAATCAATAAAAGTAGAAATTAAGTCTTTGTATGGTTTCTATTAAGGGATACATACATTAAAATACAATTATTGTTTTGATATTATCATGCTTATTGCTATTTAAGTAATGCTGTTTCTGTAGGTAGGTTCCCAAAGCCTTAATTCTTGGCTCTATCAGAGACTCTAAGGAAAGTCTTTGGTTGATTCACTCAGCCCTGGCATCTGGGACTCTGCTCTGCTGGCTGTCTGTGGAGGCAGCTGTTTCCTATGAAGGCAGGAATTTTATCAGCTAAACATTAGAAAAAATTAAAGGGATATTTTTTTTTATTTCTTGCAATGAATATTTGCTAAAAAATATTCAAAGGCAGAGTGCACTAACGGAGAAATTGTTACATGAATAAAAGAAACAGGTCTATATAACACATTAGAGATACAAAAGCACTGTGACCAGATAACAGTGGCAGAGCCTTTCTTGTGGGGGAAAAATAAGGGTTGGAACTAGAGTGGTCCATCCCTGAAGGGCAACAGAGTAAAGATTTCAACAACTATTCCAGTAAGGCATATTTCCTCCTGAGAACTACATACAACATTCAGAGCATTTACTGCCCTTGTCATTATTTAGATTAGACTTCTTTGGATTGGGTTATTATTTCTGATTGGTAAAAAAGAAAGAAAGAAAGAAAGAAAGAAAGAAAGAAAGAAAGAAAGAAAGAAAGAAAGAAAGAAAGAAAAAATGAAATAAGACCCAGTAGATGACAAAATCTAGCACTTGAGAGTAGGGTGGTAAATATTTTCTGGAATTACTGTTTCCTTTACTGCATTATAAGGTTCTGATATCCTTAGATGTTTCTTTCTGAAAGCACATGGGTAAGTGTTTAGGTGTCGTAGCCTTACTGTAGAAAAGGCTGAGAGGTCGGGAAGGCAAGGAACAGAGTGTTCCAATGCAATCATGGTCATTTCTGTGCCCCAGTAGCATATAATCAAAAGTAATTTTCATGAACACTTTCTTACACATGAAAATTGCTTACAAGAAGAAATAATGACTTCTGATTATTGATTGCATGTTTTTGAGGTCAGGTGTCTTAGTCCTTTTATGATAGCTTACACACAACAGTTACAGAGACTGGAAAGGACAAAGGTAAAATTCAGAAAGATTCAGCATTTGGAGAGAGATGATCTTCTCACTCATAAGTGACCATCTCGCTGTGGTGTTCTCATGAAGCCCAGTTTGTAAGAACAGTGGTACTATTCTGGATAGTGCTGTTATAACCTAATCACTTTTTTCAAGCCCCATCTTCATATACTATCCCACTGAGGCTGGATTTAAATATACAAATCAGATTGTGGGTCTTGAGAAATATTTAGACAACACCAATGGGTATGCATAGGTCTTGGGTGAGGGGCACAGAATATTCATCACTACAAATCATGAGTTTGTCTGGAGGCTGAGCATCAGAAAGACTTGACAATGTAAGAGGGTAGGACAGAGAGAAGACATGGTCTTGAGTTCATAGATCTGTATTTGTTTTGTATCACATGGTAGAATACATGCAATCACTGATAATCCACTCAGTGGATTCCCTGTCTTGGCTGTCATAATACTGCAAGGGGCTTGTGCTACTGATAAGCTATGGAACATCAAGTGAATTATTTCTTCTTTCGGAACATATAAAATAATCTCACAAATACAGTTTATAATAATAATGCCAAGTTTTTAGATCTTTTTGATTGTGAAATAAAGTACATATATAAAAAGACCCATGAACTTAATATGTCTGCTAGAAATACAACCAATTGGGTAGGTTCATGCATACATTTACCATCCCACAACACTGTGGAATAGAAGTCCGTCGCTTGTGTCATTGGAAAAGAGGGAAGTTAGTAGAATATCTGTAGTTTTCTTTTTTCTGAAAGTTTTGACCCTTTTCAGCTCCTACAGGTCATTTGCATTCCTGAGCCCATGTTCCCTTCTAGTTTCAAAACCACAAATTATGGGTCAAATCTTTCTCATTATAGTCCTCTCACATTCCTCCTCGGCTTCTCTCTTTTACATTTAAGAGCCCTTGTAATGAATCTGGACAGATGGCTTTGTGGTCATGTGTATACTGCTCTTCAGTAGACCTAAGTTCAGTTTCCAGCATATCAAAACTATCTGTAACTATAGCTTGAGGAATCTGAGGTTTTCTTCTGGACTCAAATGTAGATGCCCCACCTCTCAAAACAAACTGAATTTTAAAAATACAAATAAAGATCACATGTGATGACATTGCTCCCACATGGATAATCTAGGATAACTTCTCCACCTTGGGATACTTGGCTTCATTATACTCAACTGTCAGCCTTTGGCAGTCTTAGAAATATTTAAAAGTAAATATCTACATTATGGGGACTCTTTTTTTTTCCTGTAGGAGGAATCCATGGCTTTAGGAAGTATACATGTAGAATGATTGTTTTTTTTTTTTTTTCAGAACATGCTAGTTTTTAAATTGAAAATTCAATAAATATAAGTGCTATATTTACCCCACACTTTCCTTTTGTCGTTGAGAGTAATTTTTAACCCTTTCTCAGGCTTAAGTCATGGGTGGCAGGGTAGTCAATTTAAACTAAATCCCTTAATGTGCTTATTTAAAATATTTGGGCTAGAAAAGTTTTCTGTAACATTCTGCAAAGTCAGTGTCAAGTCTCTAGGTCTAGAGACAATGAATTGAACTGAGCATTAGCAACCAAGCTGCCCTTTCCTTATTGAGACAGTAACAAGCATGAAGCTCAGAAAATGCTGCCAACTCTCTGCTGCTCCACTTTCCCAGATGGCTCAGGCTGGTACTGGGTGATGCACAGGGCAGAGACAGAGCTCTAAAGAAAATACTTGGGGCTGCTTATGTATTCAGGGAATGAGGGGAGAGCTAGGAAGAAAACAACAGTTCAACTTTAATAGAAGATCAGAATTGTATATTTTATGGTGTACATGAAATGTTTTAATGTGGGGTGAGTAATCAAATCAGAATAATTAGTATAGCTATCACATCCTATTCTTTCTTTCTTGTGCTGAAAACACTTAAATACCCACTTTCATCTATTTTAAAATATGCATTGGCATTATCTATAGTTAAAATGCTATTCAATAGATAATTAGAATCAACCTGCCTCTTCAATAGAAACTTTCTAGCCTTTGACTGTTCTCTTTTCTTTCTGTTTAATCCCAACTCTTATTGCCAGACTGTGACAAATACACTATGTTTGTGAGTTTAAAATTTTTATAATACAAGCTAAATACAAGCAGGTGATATTAATTTCTCAATGTCTTTAAATTTTTCTTATGTTGACTAGATTCATCCAGGTTGTGGAAATTGGTGTAATTGTGTTTTGAAGACAGAATAACACGCCCCTGAAGACAGAATAACACGCCCCTGATCGTCATGGCTAGTTTTAGTTGCTGATGTTGCTGCATCTTGAATCGACTAATACACAAGCAGCTGGCAACTCCTGTGAGGGATCTTCTTGATCAGATTATTTGAAGATGGCACTTCATGGTGGAATCTCAAATAAAAGGATAGGAAAGAAGGTTTTTCCTGCTTGTAATCATTTACACTCATTTACCCTGGTGCTTTGGCAACCTTTACTGATATTACAACCAGCTTTTCACCATTCCTGTGCAAACTTAAGACCATCAGCTCTCTAGGAATCCTTCAGTGCTAGATAAGGAAGAATAATATAGCCAGGCTTTTAGACTAAATAATTGCTGGATTCTTAGTCCCTACAGTGCAAAACAGTCATGGAAGACTATATTCATAAGTTCAAGTTCTTTAGAAATTTCATATGTTTGAGTCTTTAGAAATTTCTTTTTGCTCATTCTTATATTAATAAAGAGAAAGAAAATCAGATCAGGTCAAATATAGAGGCTTGTGGGTTTATTTGTTCATGTTTATTTTGATCAATTCTTTTGAGTGGGGGAGTGGAGTTTAAGCGGCAGGGAGAGGCAGGGTCCATGAAAATAAAGAATTAGTTAAGTGGATAAAGCATGCCGCTCAGAATAGATCTGAAGAGTTTGCAGCAGACAAGAATCAATAATGAATTCCCTGTCTAATTTCTTACACTTTCTGTGTGAAATGAACCTCAAGGTGCTGATTTCAGTAATTTCTATGGATTTGGTCAAGTCTCAGGTTATTAACCTCAAATTGATTTTTAACCATTTAAACATCCATTTCTATCATGTTAACCTGCAGGACAAGAGTCGAACATAAGTGCTAGAGAGGTTGGGGAATCTCAATGAGGCATACATGTGGCTTAAACTTCTTTCCAGATGTGAAATTTTTATTATGCTTATCTCCTTTTTTAATCGACAACCCCTTATCTTTCTATTTCTATCCCAGAAAATATTCTCATTCTCATTATGTTGGGAACTCTAGGTTCTCGAATTCTTCAATTTATATAACTGAGAAGAAGCTTCCAAGTGGCACTTAGAGATCTATTATCACCAGGGATTTAAAAAAAAGATTCTCTCTCATTCTATCTGATCATAAATAGAGGGAAGTCTCGAGATGGCTGCCATACAGATAAAGACATTCAAAAATTATTATTTCTTTGTAGAAAGATGCCTAGTAATAGGGGTTAAGTTCAAAGCATTTGAATCATACAAAAGCAGGAATATTTCAAAGATAAAACCAATGCATTTTATATATTTAATGCTACTGTTTTGAGTTTTCTGTATATGAAAACCAGGTATGAAATCTCCCTTCAGTCTCCCTTTTCCCAGCTCAATACTTTACATGAAGTTCAAAATTCCTAACAGCAAACACCAAGGCCTGTCTGGTCTGCCCATTGTTTCAAGACAACATATGCACTTCCTCCATATTCGTAAGATAGACATATTCATTAATTAACTATCTATTATGGATTCTTAAAACTTCTCCCATCCTTCCTTATCGTCATAGATTATAAATGTTTATGTGAATTTCTCTTTATGTATAACTTTTCCTAATTTAATCTGTTAGGTGTAAAATTATAACTTTATTTTTTATACTTGAAATAAATTGTTATTATTGTGTGTGTATTCCTGTGTGTGCTGTTGTATATGCATGCACAGGTGTACACATGCATGTGAAAGCATAAAGATTATCTCACCATCACTCTCCACCCTAACGTTTTGAGGGTGTTTCTTTCTGAACCTGGAGCTGAGTGATTCACTGAAACATGTTGGTCTTCAGGACCCTATGTCTTCCTATGCCTGCTTTCCTAAATCTGCAGTTTAAAGTCAAAATTTTATGTGAGAATTTACATCAAAGAAGAGTCAAAGAAATTGACCAGCAGAAGAAATTAGGACTGTCTCTTCAAGATTTCTATTTTTAAACATGTAAATATAGAAATCTGGATATACTACTATGTAAAAATGATAGTAACGTCTTGACAAATTGAAGTTCTCAAGGTGGTCCACAGTTATTGGTTTAACTGTAAGATATCTAATTGAAATAATCAAATTGTATAGAAATGCAGACAGGAATAGAAGACTAATGAGTTTTTTTCAAGATATAGATAAAATTTCTTATCATTTGGAAGTTGAATAGTTCAAATATATGACTATAAGAAGCTGGTATATTTAGCTTCCAGTGTTTTGAAGATTAATGAGAACTGGGACCGATATCAATAAATTTGGGAAGATAAATCTATTCTCATTACTTGAATAAAAAGGCATGGATAGTTAAAAAATATAACATGTTAAAATAGTATTTCACAGTAATCTTTAAGAAAACCAAGCAATTGAAAATTATGTAAAGCAAACCATAAGCAATTGCTGTGGTAAGTTTGGGTTGCAGGATATAATTTTATACAACCAGGCTCAGGAATATGTAAACCAGATGTTTAGCTCCGACCCTATACTGAAGTTTCAAAATGGACAGTAAACAAAATGTGACACTATGACCAATGCAAATAAAACTTTCATCTCAAAAGCTTTAAAAAATTATGAACAAGACAATGTAGAGCTGAGTCTGGATCCTGTGTTCCGTGTGAGCTCATGCTATTCCACTTCCCATGTGGATTCTTCCTTTACTTCTCAACTCCTGTGCTCTTCCTGTGTTTACATTCCAATTCCTACATTTCCTGTCCTACTCTAAGGCATTGCGATTTTGATGTTTCTGGTAGCCATTTTTATTATCATCTAAATATAACCTCTTCAGTCATTTTCCTTTACTTTAGTGCAGAACAAGATTTATGAATCCTAAAGATGTTCTGTTTGTAAATAAACTATCTCTGCATGTAAGTTACATCTTTATTCCCACCCATGCTACTAATGAACTCCAAGCATAACATCCCTGTTGTATGTGTTTCAGTGGTACATTTAAACACCCATCTTCAGATATGCACATGTTCAAAGTCAGGAACTTTATGTACACTCTCATGGAGTTCATCACTCTTGGAATTATCTTTTTCTTTCTTTCATTGTGCTGTAAATAAACACCAGGCCTCAATGATACAGCAGGCTGAGCTTTGTTCCCTGTATCCAGTGCTTTGTGTTTTAATTAAGCTTATTTCTGGACACATTGTTGGTCCCTGATGACTGTCCTTGAACCCTGGGCTTTGTTGAGTGTTCTGGATGGACCCTTATCTTTTCTTCTTGGAACCAGTGGTGAACCCTTGAAAGACAACAATTATTTAGAGATGTTTGGTTTCTATGAAGCAATTACCACACATTGTTTTTGAAATTTACTTTAGCTTTTTGTATTTATATCTTCTGCCTGTGAATCTTCAGAATCAATATATAAACACATAAATCAATAATTAAGAATATATTTGAAAAAACAGCATATTTTCAATTTCATTTTTAGCATTTCTAAATAATATTCATTAAATTTTTTATAAAATATAGCAAGAGCGGCTGGTAGGTTTGTTTTGGAAAGTGACTTAAATAGCAAAGTGAAATGAAGATTACAATAGAATCTTATCTCTTCATTGTAATCACCAAAATTATCAGAATGACCTTGGGAAAGATACTACATCCTTCTGCTTCTCCATCTGTATGAATTCATCTGTTTCTGGTTAGCAGATTCTATAAAGATACAGCACAGGAACCAGAAGTGTCCAGAAAGGGAAAGAATAAAAATATTAAACTGAGTATGTTGCTTAGACAAAAAAAATCATTAGATATTAATATGCCAAGAGTTAATGACTCCATTTTTCCCTAAAGTGGTTTGTCATCTGTAGGATGTCCATACAGAACTGTATTCAAAACCAGATTGGGGAAAATATAGAGGGAGATAAAACCCTAACTTACTTGTAAAGCATGGCTCTGAGCACTTCACACACATCTCAGCAGCTATTTCAACTATGCATCATGATCTCCACTTTATATATAAAGGTTGATTAGCTTAATATCAGGTCACTAATGACAATTATCCACATTGTATTTCAATATAAACTTTTCAAATTAACTAATATTGCCAGCTCACAGGGGAAAAATCTGATATTTTCCTGAGGCCAATCTGTCAATCTGCCAGACTGTCTATCTACCTATAATCTATCTATCTATCTATCTACATCACTATTATCTTCTGTCTGTCTGTCTGTCTTCTATCTATCATCTATCTAATCAATCAATGAATCAATCAATCAACCAATCAAATCAATCAATCAATCAATCAATATTTTAGCAGATAATGTCTAAAAAACCCCATAACACAATTGTCTTATGAAAGTCTGTAGGATATTTTTTTTTCTAGTGAAAATGAAATATGGAACTTACATATTTGTAGCAATAGGGGCATCCATGAGTAAAAAGGAAAAAATGGGCTGATATGTCAGGAAGTAAAGCACTTACAAAAATTGTGATGTCTTTAGTTCACATTCCAATAATGCTCATGAGTCCAGATGATGTATCTGGTATCTTCACTCCCAGTGCTGCTAAGATAACATGGAAGACAGAGAGAGAGAGAGAGAGAGAGAGAGAGAGAGAGAGAGAGAGCTGATAAATGCCCTGATATCCACCTGTTACAGTAGAATGAGCCTTGAAGTTGTAATCCAGTTTCATGAGGAGGAAAAGACTCATTGATTGGTTTAATAATTCATGTTCAGATAGAAAAGCAATTTCATTTCCAAGAACGGTTTACGCAAGTCCTTGCTATCTTCAAACGCTCCTCTACAGTTAGTCACAGGTCTTTTTCTCCTGTTTGTTCTTGGCTGGCTGCTTTTGTTCACAAACATGCAAATTAAAAAGACAATAATTACAGAGTTCAAATGCCTCCTGCAAACTCCAAAAGAAAAATGTCCTTAAAGTGCTTTGGTAAGCTCTACATTCAACAGGACGAGAATATGCAAGCTGAGTCACGTATGAAGTACAGGATAACGTTGAGCAATCTGCTCACTTTGGGGAGGTTTCCAGTGACATTGGCAATGTGTGAAGGCATAGAGAAAGCACTATGGCTGTTGCTCCCCAGTGAAACTATTCCAGAGTTTCTCTTTGGTTGACATTAGATCCAGTTATGGCCGGGCAGTGGTGGTGCACGCCTTTAATCCCAGCACTTGGGAGGCAGAGGCAGGTGGATTTCTGAGTTCGAGGCCAGCCTGGTCTACAGAGTGAGTTCCAAGACAGTCAGAGATACTCAGAGAAACCCTGTCTTGAAAAACCAAAAAAAAAAAAAAAAAAAAAAAAAAAATCCAGTTATGGTGTAATGGAGAACGTTGGCCTTACTAATATCCTTATGTGTTTATCAGTAATATTTAGTATTACATGATGGGAAGCACCTTTAACTGTTTGCAGAAAATAATTGAAACGCATGTAGAGGATAAGAAGAGAAATCAGAACCGCAGTAGAGCACCTTGAGTCTTAGAGAAGTTCAGAAAGTAAGAAGACAATCGTTCCTTGGCTATTTGCATCTATTGTATTGCTAGTTCTCAACCTAGAACTGACCTTAATACTTGCATGTAATTAAAATAGTATGAAAGCTAAATGGAGGAGGGGGGATGGGATAGGTATTTTCTAGGGAGGGGAAATGGGGAAAGGGGATGGTATCTGAAATATAAATAAATAAAATATCCAAGAAAAAAAGTAAGAAGAATATTATGAACCTGAAAGGTTTCTGTATGTCTCTCATCTGTGGAATATGTGGTCATTCTATGTAGTGTGGTCTTTCCTGTCTCATACTTTTTACACTGTAGAGAAGAGTACATAGTCTCTGTTTACAGTAAGAGGAGCTGTTCAATACTAATTGTTTTAATTGAACCATCAGGTATTAGTAGATTAAATTATTGGCCTTCATTTGTGAATTATCCACAACAAAATAATGACACTGACAATAACTGTCATGAACTTGGGGTAGATATATACTATTATTTTGACTTTAGCAAAAGGTTGAATGATACCAGAAGGCGGATGACTTACTTTTCATTAGTCTGTCACTAAAAACCCATGCTATAGCTAGCTACTGTTCCCCTCAGTATATATGAAAGAGACATATTGTAAGTCTGCATTATAAATTTGAATTTATATAAACAAACCAAATTTGATCCAAATTGCAGAATCATAGCATAAAACAATGAATATATGTTATAAGGTATGAAAATTGTTGGTTGTTGTAGTTTGTGACTGGTGAATGCTAATTAGTCCACATAGACATGGGTATTGGAAGTGGGTTTCAGATAGAGGCTAAAATATTAGGAGTAAAGTGTGGGAAATACTTGTAGAAAGCTGGACAAATTAAAACTGTATTACATATTGGCAAAATGTTTGGTACATATGATCCTTATTCATGACAAATTAGAAGATAGAAAGTATTCTTTACTAAACTTGCCTAGGAGAATTGAATGCCTAAAAGCTGGAAATACAGGCTGGTTGTTACAGCATCCATTTGTAGAATTATTATCAGAAACCATTGAGCTCAGAACAAGATATGTGCCAAATCTCATATGATCTCAGAAGCTAAGCATAAGGAAGTTGGGGAATAACTTTAGTTATTTAATGGTGTCTAACATAAATACCTTTAGTTATTTAATGGGAAGTGTTTGATTCTATTGAATCTGATGATCCCATTTTTTAAAATTTAATCCCTTTACATCCTGATCACTGTTCTCTTCCCAGTCCCCCTCCCACTTCCATTCTACCCTGCTCCATACTTCCCCTCTACTCAGAGTGGAGACCCTCCTGAATATCCCCTCACCCTGGCACATCAAGTTTCTGCAGGGCTAGGTGCTTCTTCTTCCACTGAGAACAGAGAAGATAGCTGTGTTAAGGGAACATATTCCATAGACAGGCAACAACTTTAGGCATATTGTAACTCCAGTTGTTCAGAACCCACATGAAGACCCAGCTACAAACCTGCTACAAGTGTGCACAGGGGCCTAGGTCCATCTTATGTATGCCCTTTGGTTGGTGCTTCATTCTCTGACAGCACCAAGGGTCTAGATTGGTTGATCCTATTGATCTTCCTGTGGAATTTCTATCACCTTTGGGGACTTCAATCCTTCCCCAACTTCCTTAAGAGTCCCCTTGCTCTATTCAATGTTTGGCTGTGGGTCTCTGCATCTGTCTGAGTCAGCTGTTAGGTGGAGTCTCTCAGACGACAACCATGCTGGGCTTCTATCTGCAAGCATAAGAAAGTATCATCTGTAGTGTTAGGGATTGGTGCTTACCCATGGGATGGATCTCTATTTGGGCTGGCTATTGCTTGGCTATGGACATAGTTGAGCATGTGTCCCCACAGTACAGTGGAGCATCTTTTGGGTATATGCCTAGGAGTTGCATAGCTGGGTCTTGAGATAGAATTATTTCGTTTTCTAAGAAATCGTCAAATGGTTATATTAGGTTGCACTCCCACCAGCAATGGAGGAGTGTTCCCCATACTTTGAATCCTTACAAGCATGTTCTATTACTTGAGTTTTTCATCTTAGCCATTCTGATATGTCTAAGATGCAATTTCAGAGTTGCTTTTCATTTGATTTCAATGATGAACAAGGACTTTAAACATTTCTTTAAGTGTTTCTTGGCCATTTGAGATTCTTCCACTAAGAATTCTCTGTCTAGTTCTATATCCCATTCTTAATTGGGTTACTGGGGCTACTGGTGTCTAACTTCGTGAGTTCTTTATAAATTTTGGATATTAGCCCTCTGTTAGATGTAGGATTGGTGATGATCCTTTGCCAATCTATAGGCTGCTATTTTGTCCTCATGACAGTGTCCTTTGCCCTATAGAAGCTTTTTAGTTTCACGAGGTCCCATTTATCAGTTGTTGATTTTAGAGCCTGAGATATTGGCATTCTGTTGAGAAGGTTGTCTCCTGTACTAATACATTGAAGGCTATTACCCATTTTCTATTAGATGTAGTGTATTTCATTTTACATTGAGATGTTTGATCTACTTGTAGTTGAGTTTTGTGCAGGGTGATAAATATAGATCAATTTGCATTCTTCTACATGCAGATATCAGTTAGACCAGCACCATTTGTTGAAGATGTTTTCTTTTTTTTTCATTGCATAGTTTTGCCCTCTTTGTCTTTAATCAAGTGTCCATAGGTGTGTAGCTTTATTTCAGGATCTCCGATTTTTTTTTTTCAGCAAGTCTGATAAGTCTGATGAAGGTGGATTGGCAGGTGGTTGTAAAATGGAAGTCTGCCAGGAATAGCAGGAGGTTCAGGGTAACTCAAGATGCTCTAGAGGACTCAGGCACTCAGTGGGCAGGTAAGATCAGCAATATCAATTTTCTTATGTCTGTACTCTAAATAGTGAGTTAGAAGTGAATGCAGTAAGAAATCAGCTTCTCTGTGTGTGTAGGAACTCAACTTTGCACACTTAAAATCATTGTAAACTTTTAAGTTTTGATATACAGAAAGAAATAAAGATATCAGTTTTTGATGAGCCAAATAATTTCATATTATGTCTAGAGGCTGTCAGTCTGCCATTTCCTACAAAATGTGTTCTATAGATTTTGCCCTGATTTCTCTGACCCAGGATATCTGCCAACCTAGCTGGATATTTATACTGAGTCTCCTACCTTTCCAGAATATTCATCTGAGATCTGAATATGTAACACACAATGTAGGTAAGAGAAACTGAGTTGAGTCTCCTAAAAGATACCAAGAATAAAGAGACAGAAATATTTCAGAATTTTTTTCCATGAAAAATGAATTGTAACACCCAGAGAAACAACTAAATAGTGACATTTGACTTATAAAAAATACATAGCCATACTAGTTAGGATCTTAATCAGTGTTTTAGAGCTGTAAGTCCATTTTCTACTTGATAAAATCATGGTTGTGACTCCAAGATGCTCACATAGAGAGGTCAGGAAAGAGTCCACATCCAAAATCCATTGGTGGAATATGACACTGAGGGTAGCTGGAATTGTCTGTTGACTTGGTATACAGAGACCTGCAAGATGTCAAGGTTCAGATATTACCATACATATGAACATCCCTCCATTTACAAAGCAAGATCATTAATTAGTTCAGCTAGTCTTCAAGATGTAGAATTAAAAAACAAAAGCTTGTACTCTGAGTTGAATATTGTCTGGCTGGGCAACACTGCACACGTTCTTAGATTTTTGTTTTGTCTTTCATGGATAAAATAGAACATAATGAGAGGTGAAAAAATAGTTTCTGCTTTAAGCTGGTGCAAACATGGTTTCTTCTATGTTGTTGCTTTGATCCCATCATGACTACCTTAGTGAAGTCAAAGACTCATGTTTGGGAAGATGATATAGCTCAGTTCTGAGCACTTGTGAGCATTCATAAAGACCTTGATCTTAGCCTTAGCACTGAGAATAATTTACCAGTGATTGTATCTTGCATCCAAATGCGCAGGAACATATTCCGAAGTGCTCTCATTTCTGCCTGTTTTCTTTAGGCTCTTCTATCTTGTCAACTATAAGAATTTCTTACAGTAACTATATTTAGTGATTTACATTTGTGGTTGAGATCTTGAAATCTACTTTTCAAGATTTTTTTAAAATTTACACTTATTTTAAATTACTATGTATTAGTGTCCATTTATGTGTCTGCATGTAAGTATTACATATGAGTTGTGCTACCTGTGGTCACCATGGATGCTGGGTGCCCAGGGGCTAGAATTACAGATGTTTGTGACCTACCTCACATGGATGCTGAAAACTGAGATCTCATCCTCTGGAATCAAGTGCTCTCAACCACTAAGCCATCTCTCCAGCTCCGAGAAAATTACTAACAAATAACATGTTCTCTGTCACATCATATTTCATTTCTCACAGAAGGCCATAATGAATTTCCATCAAAGCCAAATATCCTAATATCTTATTTTAATAAATGATTACTTTTATATTTATGATTAGTACTTTGGAACTGATTACTTTAAGAGAATTCACAAGCTTTTGTCATTGCAGTATCAAGCAAATCCAGATTCACCTTTGGCCTCTTTCAACACGTATTTTCTGTAATGGTTGACTATTGGTGACAAACACCAATAGTGATATATTTTGATGTTGACTCTGTGTTCAGACTTCTCACAGTATCTCCCAGATAAAAATGGAGGAAAAGGAAAGAGAGAAAAATGAGACTTCTGCTACCATGTCTGTCATTGGATATGAGAGCTGGCTAGTGGCACAGAGGCAGAATTCTGAGTGAAGAAGATAATTTTGGAGCTTATGGGAAGTAAAATAGAGTCACTAGACCTTAAATATATGATGGTGGGAGTTAGGGAAATTACTTGATAGAGAATTACTAAGATCTTTAGAAAAGAAAACCGGTAATTTACTACAGAAGGACACTGAGTACGGTCAATGGGCACACTTTAAGTGGGCAGTAAGACAGAATGAAGCATCCAAATTACTGGTCTCATCTCTCCTAGAAGTTATTACAAACTAGGTGACTTTTCATGCACTTCAAAGAATGTGTTTCCTAGGAAAGAGCTAACAAAACTGTTTAAAACCACCAGCTACTCTGATACATTTAAAGATGGAAGCTATCTTGTTTTTCTGCAGCTAATGTCATGATCATGCGTTTTTAAAACATTTTATGTAAACTTTTTATGTTTTATATTTTGATTAATTTCTTTAGCCTTTCCTAACTCTTCCCAGATTCTCCTCATCTCCCTACCCTCTAATTTCATGTTTCCCCTTTCTTCTATTTCAAGATAAACAGTAAATATAGAAACATACAATAAGACAAAAAAGCAACAAAATAAGAAGCACACAGAAGCACTACTGGAATTTATTTTGTGTTGGTCAGTTACTCTGGCATAAGGCCTGCCCTGAAGTGTGGTTGATGTACTCAGCTACGCTCCATTGAAGAAAACTGATTATTTTTCCGAAGCCAGTATCAATTACAAATAGCTTCTTGTTTAATGGTAGAAATTTGTACCTGCATTTACCTGTTAGTGCTGGAACTTTGTCTGTGCTAAACATGTACAGGTCTTATATTTCATGTAAAATCATCTGTGTATCAGCCCTATGTGTTTAGAAGACCAGTTTTCTTGAAGTTACCCTGCACCTTGAATCTCATTACTTTTCTATTCTTCTATATAGTTTCCTGAACCTTGCAAAGATCCATTTGGGGCCTGAGTGCTCTCAAGTGTCTTGTTATCTGTACATTGTACACTTGTGGGTCTCTGTGGTCAGCATCTGCTTTGAGAAGAAGCTTTACTGCTGAGGTTGTGCGAGGTGCTTATCTGTGTGGATAGCAGTATGTCCTTAGGAATCATTTTATTAGTGTGTTCCTTTAGCAAAATTCTAGTTGTAAGTTTCTCCCCAAGGCTCATGATCTATACACTCTCAGGCTTTGTTCACTTGAGTTTTGTCAGGTAGAGGCTCTTTCTAGTGGAATATCCCTTAAATACAATAAAAAAGTGAAAAATTATTCATTTTAAGTGAAGTTATACAGTAAAGAAATGGTTATTGGATTGCCAGTAAGATGTTACAATTAATAACAACTGACTTGGACTCTTTTTACAGTGTGTAATGAGCTAAGTATTGTGGCTTCTTTATAACACAAATATATTAGAAGCAAACAACCTATTCTACTCCATTGTCTCACTCTCTTTTGTAGCCCTACAAATTCTTTTATTAATTAATCACCAAGCAGAGGTTCTTGCTTCTCAAAGACATTAAAAAAATAAAACATTCATACTGATTTTCCTTGCACAGACATGCTGTTTCTATGTGTTTGTGAATTTCTTTTAAATGCTCTAGAAACTTATAGGCATTTTTTTTTCACACGCTTGCCAAATCCATTAGAGAATGAACTGTGAATTTTGTTTCTTAAATGGCCTGTAAAAGTGGAATTCAAGGAGAATAAACATCTGTGGTCATTTATGAATTATTGTGTAGCTTAGATATAATTCCTTCAATATCTTGAAAATTTTTAGGTGCTTTATGTTGTTTTATCCTAATGATTATGTTAATTAGCATGTTTTAGGTTTCTGGTCCTTCTGAGAATGGCAAAGCTGGCTAGCATTCAACCAATGCTGTCATAGTGGTTTGAGGTAAAAAGATGTACCTTAAGGGGGAAACACATCTAACATGTGTAGTTACTTATCTCACCTATATTTGCTAACCACACAGTAATTAGAGTATACAAACCGTGTGTCCAGCACTATTAGATCAATACCCTTGTCGTTATTGTCATCATCGTAGTCGTCGTCATCATCATCATCATCATCTTTTGTTCTCCACATGAATGTTGTCATCCCACAGCGCGGATGTCCAGTTATGTGTATGCTCTGGCCCTGTGGGAGAGCTGATTCTATTTCTGAGTGCAGTGCCCTGCTGTTCGTGTTATGCTGGCCACATAAAGTGAGCAGGGGTTGTTCCCTGTATTCATGCTGTTTGGAAGAGTTTATAAAGATCTATGCTGACTCTTGGATGTTTGGTAGCTGTCCTCTGTGAAGACATACAGTACTGGCTTTTCTTGGTTGGGAGTTTCTTGGAGCAAACATTTAGTTATTTGCTGTTGACCTGTGCAGGTTTCACGTTCTTAGTTCTTTGAAGAAGGTACTGGATTCTACGATTGCATCAATTGGCTGAGTTTTCCAGTCTGCTGACATATGCTTACACATAACTGTGCCTTACAAGCCATTTTATGAACAAAACATCCACTGAAACTTTTTTTTATATCTGTCTTTAAATTTATCATCTCTTTTTACTGTTACTTTTGATACTTTTTTTTAAAGTTTGTGAAGATTTTCACACAACTGAAGGTTCATGTTCCCCACAGGCTTCCTGTTATCTATTTTATTTATTTCTGTTCTGATCTTTATGATTTCCTACCTTCTACAAACCTGGAGTCTACATGTTTTTGAATAAATACTTTTTCTCGTTAATAGAGGTGTAAACTAAAGGTGTTTATTTATGAGCTTTCTTCTTTTTGTATGTCAGTATTTACTCCTATAAATTCTTAACATTGGTTCTTCTCCTACATTTCATAGTTTTTATATGTTATGTTTAATGTTTTGTCTTAGATTTTAAGAAATTCTTGTCTTGTTTCTTCTTTAACTTAGGGAACTTTGTAAGGTTGTGTTACTCAGTGTTCATATACTTAAGTATATTCACATGTTCTTGTTGATGCTATTTTCTACTGTTATTCCATTGATCAAAGTCATAAACATAAGACTGTAAACTATAAAATTCCAGGAAGAAAATATAGGTGCAAATGTTCATCCTTTGGGTCTCAGAAATGATCTTAACATATTAAACAAAAGGTAGCTCTGCAGGAGGAGAAAAATGAGTATCCAATTGGAAATCGGGTGCCTTGATTTGGGAGAAACATTTATGGTACATAATTTTCAGATAGTGTTAACACCCACAAGCTGCAGAGAGTCATGGAATTTGAGTAAACTAATGAAGAATTCATCTCATTAAATTTTGGGCAAAGATTTAAATAAATAATTTTTAAAGTCAGATATGAAACAAAATGTATGTGAAAACATGTTCAATGTCAATAATGTCAAAGAAAAGAGACTTGAAACCACAGTGGGATGTTACTTTATACCCATTAAATTGGATATAACAATAAATAAGTAAATAAATAAATACACTGGTTTGTGGAGAAAAGTGAAATTTTAAGCAGCACTTATAGAAAATAATACAATGACTCCTTAAAAAATTAAACATGGAGTAACCATACAACCCAGAAAACTATTTGGAGAGGAAAATGTCAACAGGAATGAAGTCAGCATTTTGTAGGGCCAGTTGCTGCATGGCTAGTTTCATTTTTAGCATTGTCCTCCATTGCTAAGAGATGGGGACAGTCTAAATTTCTATTAACAGATGACTAGATTTTCAAAATTGTGGCTTATAGATATTGTCAACAGAACATAGATTACCTATAGAAAGCATGGCTGAAAACCGAGGATGTCCACATAAAATAACATGATTTGGAAGAAAACAAACTCTATGTTCCCATTCATACATGCAATTCCTTCAGAAGTCAAATAAATAAAAACAGAGAGCAGAATAATAGTTACTCAAAGGAGGAAAAGATGGAAATAGGTAATACAGTGAATATGTTGTCTAGACAAGAAATATTACTTGAGGATAACAGTAATACAATGTCACAAATGGTTTATAGAGAAGAATTCCACTTAAAATCATTAGTAAAGCATTCTTATCATCAGAATAAAGCTAAAAGAATAGCTTCAAAAGGTGGTAAATATCTTTGTTAATTGTAGTCATATTTTCCTAATGTAAATATGTAATTAAGCCTCCATTTTGTACCTTTTGAATATATGCAATAAAATAAATGTTGAAAATATGCATAAAATAGAATCACTCAACTTGCTGCAGATGGTACAATGACTCATAATTCAGAACAATGTACAACGTCTAAAAATAGACCCTTAAAATATCACTAATAGTCTCCTTGAAAGTAAGAATGTCCTTTGGTCCATTATCCTGTGTTTCTATACAAATGCTTGTCAATCACACAAACGTGGAAGCAGCTGCCAGCACTTAAATAAAAAGTTCAGGATTCTGTTTACACTAAAAGGTTAGTGATGTGTGACACTGTAACTTTTATTTACACATTTCAAGCTTTTGTGTCAAAAAAAAAATTGCATGTTAAACTCTTCTGTGAACAGAGATACTTGCATTCAACATCTCGACCCACTGGTAAGCATGTAAAGACCTGTGAATCAGCAGAGCTTTTCTTTCCAGTTGTTCTCAGTGTTACCTTTACATTGTTGAATAAGAGGAGAAACACTCCAACTTACCATATTTAGAGAAAGATAACAAAACTAACTAATAAAGACTCCAAGACTATATTAAAATAGCTGTCTTAAAAGCAGGAATGGAACTCAGTCCTGTTAAACATCTTCACATATGTACATTATGGGTGTTTGGTATTGCTTTCTGAAAGTGTCTTTTCCAATTTCAATCTAAAATACATTTTTTTTCATTCCCTATTATGCTACATGGATTTGTAGAAAATGTAAAAACTCTACACAGAAGCAGTTGAGGTGAGTGAAGCCACTGTTCCCCTTAAGTCTTCAGCAAGGATAGGTCTCATCAAGGCTTATTCTCAGTCTTCATTTTCTGTGACTTCTACACATAATGGGTTAAGGTTAAGTGGTGGTGAAGATACAACTGACCCATTAATGTCCTATACATGTATTTGGGGTTTACAATAAATGATATCCCCCACAATAACTAATATCCAATAGGAATATATATATATATATATATATATATATATATATATATGATAGATGTATGTGTGTGTGTACCTACATATGGGTAACAAAGGCATGATATTTGTGAAGATGAGGGTCTGAGAGTCAAGAGAGGGTGTGAATGTAACAAAGCACAGCAGTGAGCAGCCATTAACACAGAGATTCATTATTGGACAAGAGCCGAGAATAAATGATGTTGGAGTGCACAGCCATCCATGGAACAGCAATGCCACTCCATGCAAGATTCAGGTAACACCTTGGATGGGTTCACAGAAGTAATTGCAGAGCCAGAGGCTGGGGAGATGGCAGCATAAAGACATATTGTGGCCATGACACAGCATTTGCTCTTATGAATTTATTGCACCTATGGTCATTTGAACAAGGGTGGGTGTTTATACATTTTACCTTGGATTATGAGTGTCCCATGATGCTCTATTCCTTTCTCAGAATCTATTGGCAGTTTATGTTTTCTAGATGAGTATTTGTTTCTTCCATGATAAAACCACTGATAGTTACCCTGTTCCAGTAAATAACCTCCTGCCCACAGTGTGGCCAGAAACTCTAACTAAATCAACAGAAGGAAGCCAAGAAAGTAGTAGGAGAAGTTATTGGGAAGATTTCATAGGAGAAAGAGGGAGGGTAGAGAGGAGAAAGGTTTTAAAAAAATCACTAAAGTGTAATGTATAAATATATGGAACTGTCAAATTTTGAGATTTGAATCATTTCAGAAAGGTAAATTAATTTCCTAGTAAAATAAATAAATAAAATACCCTCCAAAATGATGAAGAATCTTGAATGTTGTTTGAGACGAAGTAATACATTAAACATATATAAGAATATTAGTATAATATAATACGATGCTGGAGAAGCCAAGAGTTCTACATCTTGATACACAATGACACACGTCCTCAAACAAGGCCACACCTACTCCAACAAGGCCACATTTCTTAATAGTTCCACCTTCCAAGGGCCAAGTATTCAGCACATGGGTCTATGTGGGGGCTGGAGGTCAAATCTATTCAAATCACCAAAATATGTTCTTCTGAAGAACAAGACTGTTCAGGGAGAAAATGGAGACATGTTTTCGATATTCCCAAGGTTAGAATATGGGATTTAGGGCCAGAAAGGCAGCTCACTAAGTATCTGCCAAGACTGATACCTCAGTTTGATCTCCTGGATCCTCATGGTGTAGGAGTGAACCATGTTGACCATTGAGCTTTGATCTCTACATCTGTATGGTTGCATGCATTTATGTCTATAGACATGTACACACAAATAAATAAATGTACTCAAAAGTAGCAGTGAGATTGAAGGATTTAATATGAAGCCAGATGAAAACTTCTAAGTATATATATATATAGAAGATATTTATAGTTTATAAACAAGGTTATACTGTTCCCATTCAAAACTTTAAGGGACTTCTACATGAAAAACTTTCAGAGCACTAAAAATAAATATGTAAAAATTTGAAAACAATGATATGGTTATAGAAAAAGATATATGCTTGGTTATTTTATTTTTATTTGTAGTATTTATTTAAATTTTAAATAAAATATTCTTTGATTATGTACTCCCCCAGCTCTGCCTGGTCCTCCATATCTTCCAGCCCATCCAACTTTTTATTCTCTTTCAATACAAATAACTAAAAAAAAAAAAAAAAAAAGAAACATAAAAATGGTATAAAATGAAAATCAAAATAAAAAAGCAATATACCACTAGACAAAAAAATGCCAAAAGAAAACAAAATGATGTTATAAACCCACAAAAATAGTATTGGGTTCACTTTGTGTAGACCAACTAATCCTAGACATGGGGCCTGTTTTGGAGTAAGGTTACCTAGACATGCAAACATGGTGTATACTCACTTATAAGTAGATACTAGCCGTAAAGTGAAGGATAACCATGCTAGAAAGAAGGTAGCATGGAAGACCCAAGGTGTGTGTGTGTGACTCTTACATCCTACTGAGAAGGGGAAAAATGAGGGGTTTTGTAAGGATGGAGAGAAGGGATTAAGTGGATGAGTGGGCAGAGAGAGGATCAGGAGAGTTCAAGTGAGTTGAAGACAGGGAGAGAGATAACTGGTCTCTGGAATGAACTAGAAATCTAGAACACTGGAAACTCCTAGGAAGTTACGGAAGTGACCCTAGCTAAGACACCTAGAAGTGGAGGATATGGAACCTGAAACAACCATGTCTTATAACCAGAAAAGAATTCCAAAAGTAGGCCTGGGACACAAATCAAGCCACCAATTCTTCGACCCACAGTTTTTTCTGCCTGCAAGATGTGCAGGGTTAAAAATGGAGCAGAAATTGAGGGAATGAAAGCGAGCCTACCTCTGACACTAATAATAATATCCGCTATACTTGCATACAGGCATCTAATGTAAATGTTATCTAAGAGGCTTTGTCCAGCAACTGACAGAAGGATACCACTCCATGCCCTCTTCTTCCTCAGGATAGCCGGACCCATTGCACACTGGACAAAGAACACACTCAGGATAATCTTTGGAGAACTGATTCAGTTTATTCGTGGCTGTGTATGTATGCCCCTGGGAGGTGGTCAGGGTCTCTAGGGCAAGGTTTTGTGTCTGGGTCCTTTTTGGCCAGGGCAGGGGTGTTAAGATACTCCATCTACATACTCAGGGGCTAAGGGTACTGGAGTGAAAGATTTATCAGGCCAACAAGTGAAGCCTGATAGCTTTCAGGGTAATAAATTCCTGCTAGGGTTGTTGGTAGGGGAGCCGGCTATATGGTACCAGGTTGGGAGAGGGAAAGGTAGCCAACTCCTGATATCCTCATATTTGAGGTATCTGAAACTCCCTCTACCCTTCCTCTGTAATCCCGGGCGTTATATTCCACAGTATAAATATATCAGAGAAACAGATGTAGTGATCCACAGCCAAAAATTAGGAGGAGCTTGGGAATACTATGGAAGAGGGGAAGGAAGGATTGAAGAAGCAAGAGTGATGAAGGTTAGCATAAGAAAACCTACAGAATCAAAGAACTCAGGCCCATAGGGACCAGAGATACTGAACTGCCAAACAGAACATTTATGGATGGACCTTAGCCCTTGGCATGTGTGTAACAGTTGTGCAGCTCTGTCTAAATGTGGGACTCCTAACAGTAGGAGCAGGGGCTGTAAATGACTCTGTTGTTTGCCTTTAGATCCCTTTCCCCTAACCAGGCTGCCTGTCTAAACTCAGTAGGAGAAGATGCTTCTAGATCTACTGCAACTTGATATGGCAAGGGGGCAGGGATTGATATCCATGGGAGGCTTCCCCTTTTCTGAGATGAAAGGGAGGACAGAGAATGTGGGAGGAGGAAAGAGGAGGGAGAGGAGAGAGCAGGGGAGGGGAGGGACTGGGAGAAGAGGGACAGGAAGATACAATTAGATGTAAAGTAAATAAAAAACTATTAATTTGAAAAAAGAAAGAACGAAAGTTTAAAAGGTAGCATCTACACACAGTTTTTTTCTTCTGGGTCTGGGCTACCTGATTCAGAGTAAATACTTACAAATTTAATGGTTTCATTTTCTTCAAAGCTGACTAATATTTCACAGTATAAATATATCAGATATTTGTTACCCATTCATTAATTGATGGATATTTACTATTTTTGGCTATTCAGAATAGAGCAGCAGTAATTGCAGATAAACAAGCATCTCTGAAGCAGGAAGAGGAGTACTCTAGGTACATGTTCAAGAGATGTATAGGTAGATCTTGAGGTAGAAGGATTCTCAGTTTCCTGAGAAACCATCACACTGATTTGATAGTTGTTATATCAGTTTGTACTTCCACCAGCAGTGTATAAATGTTTCCATTTCTTTTTATCCTTGCCAGGATGTGTTCTTGGTTTTATTGATCTTGGCCTTTCAAACTCTGAAAAAATGAAATTTCAAGGTAGTGTTTATTTGTGTTTCACTGATAGTTAAGCGTTGAATATTTCTTTGTTGCTCAGTTGTTGCAGTAATTATTTAAAACGGCCTCTGGTTCATCTGACTATCTAAGCTGCAGCCGCTCTGCCTAGCCCAGCTACCATGTTTCTCGGCCGGAGGTCAGGTGCGTGCTGCAGCTAGAACCGGCAGCCATAAATACCAGCCCTGCCACCCACTAGATGCCAGTGTGAGAGATGGCTCTGCTAATTTTCCATGCTGTCTCCACAAGGCAGGGCATTGCCCAGACCATTCCGCCATCCATGCAGGCCCAGTAAGAGAATGAGGCTCTAATTCTTATAGATTAATCAAAGCTTATATATTTGGCAATGATCAGTAACAAGATACCCATACAATCAGAAGTGTAACCCAATACCCAACATAGGTATACCAACTACCTTTTACTGCTACAGAGACGTGAACATCCGTCTCCATCGCTCCTACATCTCTGCCTCTCTCTCGCTCCTCCTCTTCCTTTTTTCTCTTCTTCTACTAACTCCTCCTCTTCCTTTTCCTCTTCCTCTCCTAAGTCCTCCCACCTTAGCTCCTCCTACACTCAGCCCTTGGTGTTTCATCTTCTGTGAACACTCTACTTAGCTTGGTACCTCATTTTCAAAACTGTGTTATTCAATTGATTTCTTGATCTTCAGGTTCATTATTTTTTTTGCTGCTGGTTTACATATATATTATATTATATTATATTATATTATATATATTATATTAATTATTATATTATATTATTATATTTATTGTATGTAATATTATATATTTCTATATCCTAACTCTCTACAAGATTGTTAATTGGTAAAGGTTTTATCCTATTCTGTACACTACCCCTTCTCAGAAATGATGCTATCCTTTGTGGCAAAAAAGCTTTTCAGCTTCCTGTGGTCCTATTTAGTAGTTTTTAATCTTAATGTCCATTCTATTTGTGTGCTATTCAGAAAGTCCTTTTCTGTGCTGTTGAGTTCATGTTTATTCCCCATTTTCTCTTCCATTAGGTTTTTGACATCTGCTCTTATGTTGACCTCTTAGATCCATTTGGAGTTGAGTTTCATATATATATATATATATATATATATATATACATATATATATATACATATGTATATATATATATATACATACATATGTATATATTTGCATTCTTTTACATGATATATATATATATAATGTAATATACATGCATATGTATATACATATACATATCTATGTATATATTTGGCATTCTTTTACATGATATATAATGTAATATATGTGCATATGTACATACATATGCATATATATGTATATATTTGGCATTCTTTTACACACAGCTACACAGCTTTAGATGCACCACTTGTTGAAGATTTTGTATTTTCTCCAGAGTGTAGTTTGGCTTTTCTTTAAATAAATAAATTTTGTTTCCATAAGTGTATACATTTATGTTTGGGTCTTCAATTATATTCCATTCATCAATGTGACTTTTTTTATTCTAATACAATGCTTTTTTGATTATTGTATCTATGTAATACAAATTAAAAACTGGGATGGTGATAGCCACAACAATTCCTTTTTACTTCAAATTGTTTTAGCTATCTTTAGTTTCGTTGTGGGTGCATTTCCATATGAAGTTGGTGATTTTAAATTTCTGTGAATAATTAAGTTCAAATTTTGATGGTGATTACATTGGGTCTGTAGATTGGTTTTGCTAATATAGCCAATCTTACAGTATTAATTATACTGATCATGATCATGGAAGATATTTTCATGTTCTGGTTTCTTCAATTTCTTTCCTCAATGTTTAAAAGTTCTGATTATACAAATTTCTTATTTGCCTGGTTAGACTTATTCCAAAATATAATGGGCTGGAGAGGTGGCTCAGTGGTTAAGAACACTGACTGCTTCTTCCCAGAAGAGCCACATTCAATCCCCAGCACCAAATGTCACAATTGTCTGTAACTCCAAGATCTAACACCCCTCACATAGCCATACATGCACGCAAAACACCAATGTATACAAATAAGAAGAACTAATTAAAAAAAAAAAAGTGGTCTGGAGAGATGGCTCGATGGTTAAGGAAGAAAGGGTTTACTTTGACTCATAAAAAGTACAGCGTAAAGGACAGGGAAAGTGGGGTTGGACAGATAGTTTACTGGTTAAGAGCACTGACTGTTCTTCCAGAGGTCCTGAGTTCAATTCTCAGCAACCACGTGGTGGCTCACAACTTTTGCTTGTATTTTTTAATAAAATTTTTGCATTTATGTTCATAAGGGATCTTGGTTTATAATTTTTGTTCCTTGTTGCCTTTTGTTTAGTTTGAGCATCAAGATAATAGTGGTCTCTTAAAAGAAATAGGAATTATTCCTTCAGTTCTATTTTTCAGAATTATTTGAAAAGTATTGGCATTAATTATTTTTTGAAATCCTCACAGAACTATGTGTTGATTCCATCTGGCTCTGAGCTTTCGTTGACTAGGAAATTTCTATATACTGCTAGTATTTTTTACTAGCATTTACATAGGTCTATTAAAATTGCTTTTTTGATCTTGATTTAACTTTTGTAAGTCATATACATTAATAAATTTAATTATTTGTTTTAGGTTTTCTCATTTGTTAGAGTATAGATTTTTAAATATGTTCATGTTAGTTTGTGAATTTCTTCAGTATCTCTTATAATTTCCCCTTTTGTCTCTGATTATATTAATTTGGATCTTCTTTCTCTATCTTTTGGTTAATATGGATAAGGGCTTGTCCATCTTTTTGGTTTTCTTAACCAAGCTTTTCATTGATTTACTGAATTCTTTGTTGTTGTTTCTATTTCATTGATTTCATCACCAGGTTTCATCATATTCTCCTATTTCTTCCTTTTGAGTATAATTTTTTTCTTGTTATTCTAAAAGTTTAAGTATGTAATTAAGTTATTTATATAAATTCTGTCTAGTTTCTTTTATTTAAATAGATACTTTGTGCTGTAAACTTATCTCTTAGAACTGGTTGTATTCATTGTGTATCATAGGATTCAGTATTTTATTTCCATTTTCTATCACTTCAAACAGTTTGGATTTCCCTTTTGATTTCTGTCTTTATTTCATTTTACTCATTAGTGGATTGTTCAGATTTTATATATTTATATTTTGTATGTTTCTCATGTCTATGTTGATTTTCAGTTTTAATAGATTACAGTTGGGTAGATGCAGAGTGTTATTCAAATCTTTTTGCATAATGTCCCAATATGAAGTGATTTTGGAGAACGTTGAGAGAGTTTTAGAGAAGATATATTATTTTGTGTTGGGTGAAACGCTCTGTAATCGTTTGCTAGGTCCATTTAATTTATAACATTTAAACCCAGAGTTTCTTTGTTTACTTAAAGTGTTTCTTGGGGTAGATAAATGGTCTTGTCTTTGTTGGGTGTTTGAGTCTTTGTTCTTGTCAGCTCTGGATCCTAGTGAAGTGTGATGGTTGTGCTTCCTGTTAGAGAGGGCTCCTACTGGTCAGTGGCTGATACATAGGAATGGATATCAGATTGTAGTAGTGGCTGAGAGTAGCATCAGGAAACGGTTAAGGAGACCCTGTGTTTGCATCAAACAGTGGAATCCCCAGGGAATGGAGGTAAGGTAGGAGGAGGGGCTTCTGCTGGTGACAGCATCAGGACAAAGAGTAAATATGAAGAGACCTAAATGGAAGACAGGAAGAACAGTGAAAAATCACATAAGTGTGTCTCAGCCTAGTGTAGCTACTGACTGGGGTAACCTGGTAGAAATGTTTGTGTTGCCGGTTGATTTAAACAAAAGGATGAAAGTGGACTATGAAGAAGCCTAATAGTGTCAATTTGAAAGAGCTCATCTCTGGGTATTTTCATGGACAGTATTTGCGTTTTATTTCTGTGTCAAAGTAGAGGTTTCTGAATGGGGATGTAGGGACCACTCTCAGAGCCTTGTTTAACTGTGATTCAAGAAACAGTGAATGTGAGTTGTAATGGGAAACACTGAAAGCATCAGGGCCCAGGGAGGCACAGCAGGACAGTATTCCCAAGTTTTGTGAGGGATCAAGGCACTGATGGTGACAGTACAAACATTCTCTTTCCATGTGATGTTGAGATTTCAGTGGCTGAGTGGAAAGGAATACGTAACTCTGTAATCAAGGGCACAAATTAATAACAAAAATTGGTTAAATGATCAACCATCAAGGTAGAAAGTATTTACTGAAAAAAAAGAAGAAAGAGGACATAATCTGGTAAGAACTCCCTGACAGCTTTGGAGTGTTGAATGCACCTTTCCCCATGGGTCTATGTGTAGCTCAGAGGATAGAAAGCTGTTCTAAAGTTTCTGAACTAGTGCTCATGTGCTGATTGATTGCTTCCTAAGAAGAGGAGAAGGCATCTGTATTATGGACCTTCAGAATGTCACAGCCAATAGAATGTGTATAAACAGATGGGAATTTATGTTAAGGATTTGACATATGAGATTGGGTAACTGGCAAGTCAATATCTGCAGCAGAGGAAAGATACAGTCTAAGTCTGAAGGTCATCAGCTGCTGGAAGTCCTCCTTCCTGGTCACAGCCATCCACAATGATGGGCAGCTAATCAGCTCTAGTAAAAGACCAGTAATCACATATCTTCTAACAAATGTACTATTCGAGTTCAAAGACATATGTAGATAATGTTGAACTAAGTGTCCAGGGACCAGGAATTAGGCAAATGCGCATGTGTACAACATATCCCATAGTGCCATGCATCATGATTCTAGCCCCATGTTAATCAGGTCTTGGAGCTGTAAGTGCTTAAGGTGTGTGCCTCTGATGCAGCACTTCCTGCCTTCTGGACTGCATTCTACGGTCATAACTTTCTAGCTTTCTGCATTTGACTGGCTGGTTTTGTGTCAATCTCACATAAGCTAGAGTCATCAGAGAGGAAGGAACATTAGCTGAGAAAATGCCTCCATGAGATCCAGCTGTGAGGCATTTTCTTAGTTAGTGTTAATGGGGGAGGGTCCAGCACATTGTGGGTGTGGTCATCATTGAGCTTGTGGCCCTGAGCTATAAGACAGCAGTTTTAACAATGCAGTAAGCAGCACACATCCATGGCTTCTGCATTCACTCCTGCTCAAGGACTCTGCACTGTTAGAGTTTCTGTTCTGACTTACTTCAATAGATAACAGCAATATGGACGTATAAAGCCAAATTAACCTTTTTCTCTCCAACTTGCAGTTTGATCAGGTTTTTAATTGCGGCAGTAGAAACCCTAAGACACATATATTTTTTGTTCCATTTCTGTTTCATGCAACCTGCCAACACAATATGCTATCTACTTGTCATCATCATCTTCTTCTTCCTCTTCCTCCTCTTTTTTTCTTCTTCTTCTTCTTCTCCTTCTTCCTTTCCTTCCTCCTTTCTCTTCTAGTATGCTTCTTATTCCTTTTAGCATGTACAGTTCATTAGTGCACAATAGTCTCCTTCTAAACACCCGGACTTGCCAAATTTTTTTTCCTCATTGTATTCCATAGTGAAAATTCAAGTCTTGCTAAACCTCTTCTGTCTTCAATGTCTGCTAAACCTCTGTTTCTAGCTCTGCCCTGCTCTAACAATTTTACGTGTCTCTTTAGCATAGTCACACGAATTAAGAGTATAGCACACTTAAAAATACCAACCTTAAGCAATCATTCCCCTTCATAAAGACTTACCCCCCATCTTCTTCATGATCACAGTCATTATTTGCCACCCAATTGTTCAATGTAAATCTTTTAGTTATTGATTTGTCTTTTTTCTTCAGATATTATCATAAACATCAAATGTAACATCTGATTATTTCAGTCACATTGAAATCACACTTCTATGCACTCAGTACTATCAATCTGTGCATCCCACAGCCATGTCTATCTTGGAGCAAGATAAAGCCCCTAAACTAGTTGCTCTGGCTTCACATTGCCCTGAAGTCTTCTTATTCAGTTTTCACTTGGAAGCTGCATTGTCTTATTATTGCTAGAAATATATAAAACACCCTGACCAAAGCAACTTATAAAAGAAAGTACTTAGTTTGGCTCTTCGTTTCAGAGGGTTAGAATTCATGATCATGGCACAATGGCCTTACAAATAATTGAGAGTTCACATCTCAAACCACAAGCAGGAATTAAAGAATACACTGGGAACAGCAGGAGTCCCTTGCAATCTCAAAGGCCACTTCTCCTAATCCTCCCCAACATTTCCACCAACTAGGGGCCAAGTATTCAAAGTTATAAGAATATGGGGTCATTCTCATATCAACCACAGGAGTAAATAAAACATATGTATGTATGTGTATATATGTGTATATACACATACACACACACACACACACACACACACACACACACACACACATATGTTGAGGGTAATATTTAAAATGGTATGGCCCAATCTGTCTTGTTCCTATGGGGCTGCCATGTTTCTGACTAGACAAGGCCTGAGGCTGGAAATTGGATCTCTCTGTTCTTCCAAATATACCTAAGATATTCTCTGACTGGAATTAATAAAATCTGATGGCCAATTAGCAGGGTAGTCTCATCTTTCTACTGAGCCCATGTGGATGGCGGAATAGCCTGTCAATGCCCAGCCTTGCGAGATAGCAGAGGAGATTGAGCCATCTCCCATGCTGACGTCTTGTGGGTAGCAGGGCTGGTGTTTCTAGTTGGCCATTTCTAGCTGCAGCACGCAAGTGGCCTCAGGCCGAGAAACATGGTGGCTGGGCTAGGCAGAGTTGCTGTAGATTAGATGGTCGGTCTGGCAGCTCCACTTTTTGAATAATTACTTCAACAAAGTGGCACACCAATTTCTGGCACAAATTCACTAGAAATTTAAGTCTATTACCTGAGAGTAAAAGTTTTTTTTTTTTTTTTGTTTGTTTTTTTTTTTTAAGAAAGTGAGTGATTGGACGCTGATTGGAGTCACATGACTCCTAGCTGGGAACCCTGAACAAAAAACTGCAGTTAAACTCCCGGCTATGGGGAAACGCAAGTTGCTTTTTGTCAGGAAAAGAAGAAAGTAGCTGACTCTAGAGTAAAGAATACAGTGTCTGTGAATTAAAATTGAGATTATTTGTTTTTAAGATAGATTTAGAAACAGTTTTGTCCGATTCACATGGAGAATCTTGCCTGCGATTCTGAAAAAGATAGGTAGGAAAATTTGTCTGTGGCTCTAGGCACAGAATCACAGACAAACAGGTATACTTTTAATCAAAAGGGTTAAATAAATAAGCCTCAATTGTGGAGCAGTTACTGATTTAAGTATAAAAGTTAAAATATAGAGATTATTTGCTTTTAGGAAAGATTTATAAACAGATTCACCTGGGGATTATCGCCTGCTGTTTGGAATTTAGATAGGGAAATTTGTCACTGGCTCTAGCGTAGGTCACCAGAAGACTAGATTCCAGAATTCAAACAAAAACTATTTTGATACTAAAAATTTGTTTTGAGAATTGTATATTGCAGAATACTCAGCCTTGTGTATCTACTCATCAAGCAAGCTGAGCAGACCTGCTCGACCCTCTGAGCTGATCTGCTGGATGCAGTGAGACACAGACATCAGAGATTATCATTACCTTCCCGCCCTTTTAATATCTCAACGTCATAATCAGCTTGAAGAAGTTAATGAAGAGTCGGCTGCCCTATTCCCTGGGTTTGGGGACTGAGATGGTTAATATTAGCTGTCCTTCTAGGGAAAAGCAATGGTTTTATTGCAACATGGAGGAATAGTTAGAATTGATTCTTTAGCAATAACCTATTTGGTAGAAATCTGTATAATTGCTATTAAGCTAAAGTTATATTCATCAAATTGTACAAAATTTACTTTGATTTCAAATTTAAGGTTCTAATTGGTATGAGTTTCTTATTGATATAAAAATGAGATTAATATTGTTACTCTCATAGGCACTGTGCCTATATAACATATTTAGGAATACAGGGCTTAGACCTAGTTCTTCTTTAACTCTTTTTACTGATTTGAGATGGTTAGCCTGTGAGTTAAGGGCCTATAGCAAATTCATGGCTCTTATTTTATTGTTAGGGTGTTTATTATATTTTAATTAGAAATAGCTGAGAGGAGTCAAAGGACAACAGTCCAGATTGCCTTACATGGTTAGTTGGTTTTCAAAACGTCAGAAGTCTACAGAATTGACGTTACAAACATTTTGTATTAATGTTCATTTTGATTAGAGACTTGTCTGCTCCTGACAGCTCCCTGTCTTGGATTCTAAGAAGAAATTGAGCATCGTTGGAGTTACTCCAGTTGTGGTGAGACAGCCACTAGGCAAAAATTGCCTCTTTTCATCTACAGACAAATCATTATCCAGAAAAGGGAAACACTTGCTGAATAGTCAACTGATTATATCTGCCAAGACGGAGTGATCAGCCTTTAAAAATTCTGCATTACTAGGTTTGTCAGATGATCCTGGGCCAGAAGGCTGAAGACCAGATACTCCAACGTTTTGAAGTATAGGGACTGTCCAGGTAATCAGCGGTCTTATAATTGCTAAGTTTTAGAAGCCACAGTTTGTGCTTCCCATATCTTCAGTTAATTTAGTCATTCTAGGATTTCTAATGGGGTTGAAGACGTTATAGTCTCACAGCCAACCAAGGCTCTTTACTTTGAGAGGATGGTTTTCAGATGGCATTCATTCTAAAGCCAAGAAAAAAGCCAGGTTTGGAACTAAGTCTTTTAGTTAGGAGAGATGACAGAGGTTCTGTTTAGTCAACAAAATGATGGACTGTGTATTAGGTCTATCTTGTACCTTACTGATACAAAATGGTGTAGTTATGCTCTATTGTATTTTGAGAGAAAAGTATTTTATATTTTATTTTAACAGAAAGGGTGATATGTAGGAGGAGCTAAGGTGGGAGGAGTTAGAAGAGGAAGAGGAGAAGTAAGGAGGAAAAGGAAGAGGAGGAGCTAGGAGACAGGAGAAGAAAATGAGAGAGAGGAGATGGAGGCAAATGTTCAGTGTCTGTAGCAGTCAAAGGTAGTTGGTATATGTAGGCTGGGTATTGGGTTACACTTCTGATTGTATGGGTATATTGTTATTGATCATTATCAAATATATAAGCCTTTGATTAATCTTTAAGCATTAGAGTCTCATTTTCTACTGAGCTCATGTGGATGGCAGGATGGCTGGGCAATGCCCAGTCTTGCAGTGACAGTGCTAATGTCTCATGGGTGGCAGGGCTGGTATTTCTAGTTGGCCATTTCTAGCTGCAGCACGCATGTGGCCTCCGGCGAGAAACATGGTGGCTGGGCTAGGCAGAGCTGCTGCAGCTTAGATGGTCAGCCTATTTAATTATTTACCTCAACAGGGTAGGATGTGGAAGGTAGGCCTTTCTGGAGGGGGAAAGGAAATTCTAAGAAGATAAAAAAAAAAAAAAAAAACCCTTTCACCAGGAAGCAGATGAGGAGAGATGAAATCACAGGCCTGAAAAGTATAGCTAACCACGTGGCTGGATGGGCTAGGTGGTCAGGTTAACATAAGTGAGCTAATCGCGAGTCTGCCATGCTAAGGCCTAGGCTCTGAAATAAGTAAAGGCATCTGTGTGGTTATTTGAAAAAAAAAAAAAAAACAGTTAAGGATAATTACCACCATACTAATTTTCAGAGTTAATTAATATATACAGAAATTAATAAATTAATATTTTTAATCTACACTCTACTCTTAACATGGTATTTGGAGAGCAAAATAATCTTAAGGTCAATACATAAAGATAAAGGTATACTAGATAAAGATAAAGATATAGAGTCACGTAGTTATGGACAGGTAATGATAGTGAGGACACCATTTCAGTACTTTCCAATAGAGATGATAGTTTTTCTCTTTAATATCTTGTACTTTTCATGTCAGCATTGATGTTGGCACTTACAGTTAATTTCAGCGACTTTTAAACCTCAGTCTAATTTTTACGTTCAAGCATATTTTATAGTTAAACATTCAGCTTTTCTTCCAGCCTGATAATCTTTATTTAAACATGTAATCGTTATTTTATTTACAATTAAAGTAAATGTTCACATATTTGGGGGGATTCTTGTCCTCATCTTTCAGTTAGAAGAACTTTTGTTATATTCGGATGTCATTTTAATGGATTACACAGCTCAATACTTATGTCACTTTGATTACTACTTTGAAATCTATTTATTTAGTTATTTACTTGCTTAATGACTGAAAAATAAGGTACTTTAATCTTTCTTGGTGAAACAATTTATACATTAGTAAGATTATAGACAACATATCATCACATTAGTTTTCATTAATATTAATTCTGGATGCAAACATGAGAAGGGGTAGAAAGATATTCATTTCCTCATGCCCACAGTAAGTTTTTAAATAGCTTTTATTTCATTGTCTCTTGTGGTCTATGTGTACATTTAATTGTAAGTATTTCCATAAAGACCCAATATTTCATAGATCAGCACAATGCAGTTAGATATAACAGGGGTTTGCCCTGACATAGGATATCCAGTAAAGCAGTAGGATCACGAATGCAATAACCAGAGTGTTATGTGTGATTAAATACTACATAAAATTGCTAATAAAGTTAACCTTTAATCATTTCAGTGAAGACTGAGTATACTAGACAAAAGAAAAAGCCACTAAATTACATGGATATTTTATCCATTAATCCTTGTCTTTCAAAATTTCTTTCTTATGAACATTTATTAAATATTCCATTTTTGTTCAGCCACCTACATTCCTTTTGAATAGCTGCAAGAAGCCATTGTCCACCACAAGAGAAAATGGGTGAAATAATATAGACCACACCCAGTCTTGTCTGATCTTGGAAGCTAAACAAAGGCAGGCCTGGTACTTAAAATTTATTTAAATGTTGGTCTAATCATTGTTTATGTGGATTTTATCTTTGAATTATCCTGAATATATTGCATATTTTCTGAGTCTTTTTAACATCCTCAAACATTTTGAGAATTGGAAAGTGTCAAAAATATATCCAACTTCTTTTAAATTCCTTTTAACTTACAATGTATTTGTTAACCCTCAAACACACACACACACACACACACACACACACACACACACACACCTTTGCACTATGTCTCTGAGTATGTGTAGGTCAGAGTATAACATGTGGGTGTTTGTTCTCTCATTCTATGAGAAGGTCATTAGGCTTGGAATCACTTGCACATAAACAACTGTGCCAACTTGCAGGCTAGTTTCTTTTTATTACTATATTATGTTTTATTCATGGTCATGTTTTATCTCTACTATCCTCAAGGCTTTACTTTTTTCTTCACTGTAAATATTAAATAGTTTGTATCTACATATTTATTTTTTATTTCTTATTTTCTTCATTTCCCCCGCTCTGTTCCTATGTTAGAGTTCAAAAATAAAGGAACCTCACTATAAAACTCATAGAAATAAGTAGAAAATAAAAAAAAATCTGTGTGCTGAGAAAACTATTGCTATATTTTAAACAAAGTGATTAGTGCCACCAAAATCTTCAGAAAGGCAATGATAAACTTTATAGTAAATAAATAGAACATGAATATCTTTATATCTGTTCATGAAAACGAGTATGCTTTCAGTGAAGTATGCCAAAAAACTCCAAATCTACTGGTGATTTTTTCTGGTCATTAGAGAAAATGATGTCACCAATCTGGAACAAAAACTTTGAAATTTGAAACTTTGAAACACCTAAGTATATTTTATTTTCTGAGACAACAATAACCATGACTACAAAATTTGAAAATGTTCTTAGTAGACACTTCATCGCAGACTGTATGCACTTTCCAATGTCAGAATATATACCAGTGTCTGAATAGGCCAATAAAATGATAGAGGAGAAAAAAAGACATCTCTGATGCCTGACTCTTATCCAAGAAAAATATTAGCAATAATTACATATAACAATGAATTCAATCAGGATTCTAATTCTTCATACTTGTGAATCTTTTTCACAGAAAAAAAGTTAATACCCCCAACACATAGGCATATAAAATAGGCATGTAAGTCAAAAATTTAATTATAATGACCTATAAAGGACTTATTTTCAAATAAACTTTAGTGTATACACAATTTTCTCATTTATTAGGGGAAAATAAAAAAATGTGCTAATGAGATACATATATTTTTATTGAAAAATATATCTGTGGGAATGCTTCATACTGCCAGAAGTAGATATATTCAATGGTTTTTAGGGCTGATCAATAATTTGATGGCATAATTATTACTCCTCAATGTGAGAATGATGATGTCCATAAACACATTTATAAAATGTCAGAATAATGTTGAGATGGAAATTCTGTTCTGTTCTAAAGAAAAAAAAATCATTTGATGATGTTATAAAACTCCAGTTGGCAAATTAAACCACAAGTTTGAAAAATCAAATATTTAACAGATTACAAATCAAAGATGTAGTAATATTTTAACACATGCTGAGGAATGATGGTAGGAAAATACTAAAAGATTTTATTTTCCATAATTAAACTATTACATGTTTATAAGATCAGACAACTTAGTATGTTCAGTAAGATCATGGCAACTCATAACACACTAGTGTCTTATCTGACCCAAAGTCTTCCAGGCAGTGTTAGATGATACATGTAGCACAATCAGATGCTCAGTGCCAGGCACCTACTGTGTGCACAGAAAGAAGGCCACAGTTATATAACTCAATGTAAACTGAGCAAACTCTCAGAAGCCTTTGGATTCATTATTCATTTGATACTTACTTAAGTTTATATCGTTACACATTCGGATAACTTTCAATCTTTACAAATTATTAGAAACTCCAATATTCAATTAGAGAGCCCATATGTGGTTGTGATGTGACCTAAAATTTACGAAGCTGTGCATGAATGCCATTGGCGAATTCAGTTTTATTGCAGAAACAAAAACATATCAATAGCCTAAGCCTATGTAATGAGAAAAAAGTTCAACTTCATTTTAAATAATCTTTTTGTATTTAACTGATGATTATATTGATAAAGAATTGTACAGTTTTCACAGAGAGCTATTTTTCCTTAAACGTCTCTTATAAGGAACAGTTTCTTAGACTTTCTCTGATTATTAAGAAACCCTAGTTGAGTAGTCATATGACATCAATTGAGAGTTATTTCTCAGTTTTCTTGTGAGTAATATATGGTGATGAATCTTAAAGAAGAAAATAAGCATAAAGATATTCACAGAATACTGTCCTCTGAGCAAAACATTGCAATTTTATGGAATCACTTGTGTCGGCTTACAAGGAGTCATCCACGGCTAGCCTCATGATGAAGAGCAGCTTCCCAGACATGCTATATGAATGAGCCCAATAAACATTTCAGTTCCTATGATGGTTAGTTTTAACTATCTACTTCATATAACATGGATTCATCTAGGAGGAGAGTCTTAACGAGGAATAGCCTAGATCAGGTTGAGTGTTGGTTTATCCATATGCAGGAAATTATCTTTAGAGTTAATTGATTTTGTAGAGAAAAATCTCTTGTGCAATGCACAAAAGCATCGCTTGTCAATAAAGTGCTGTTGGCCTATTAGTTTAGGTTGGAAATGGGGGGATCGAAGTTCTGGTATAGAGAGTGGCTTTCTGGGATAGAGTCAGGCACTGGAAAGGATTTATTCTGAACTCTGAGAAAGATGAAGGAGGGGTAACTAGCCATCTGACATGACTTAGACTAGTTTAAACAGCATAATAGAGTAAAACACTAGTGGAAAGGAGCTAACGCTATTGGCCTAGGCATTTATTTATTCAGACAGAAGAAGTCTCAGAGTCATTATTTTCAGGACTTGGGTACAAGTGGAAAGGCTCACAATTACAGATGTAGAAAGAGAAATGCGATTGTGAGTGGCACCATTCCTTATGCAGGGCATTCTGAATACTTTAAGAAGAGAAGAAAGCTAGCTGAGGTCAAATTCATTCTTTCCTTGCGCTCAACTGTGGAGATGCTGCTTAAATTTAGCTTTTATCACAACTTCCTTGCAATAATAGAATAACCTGAAATTGCAAGGCAAATTAACTCCCTTCCTCCCTAAGTTGGTTATTATCTGGGAGTCTGTCAGGGCAAAGGAACTGAAACTAGAGTTCACCAGAGTGAACTTTTGTAGAAAGTACTGTGGTGTATTATTGGAACTTTGTGGAGGTGATCAGCTTTTGTTTATCACCCAAACTAAAGAATTCTTACAAAACATAACAAATGTTACCTTTATTACATTATATCCAAGAGTCTTATGATTCTCTCTCTCCCTTTCTGTCTCCCTCCCTCCACCCCTCTCCCCTTTTCCCTTTCTTTCTTCCTTTTCTTCCTTTTGTTCTTTATTCTGAAAATAACTTGTAATTCTCCTAAAGTAGCTCTGAAGTTCTAAGATGTTTCAGTAGGGATGACTAATTTATAATATTAATTACAACAGAATTCAGATGACCCTATGACAAATTTTCTTTTTCCCATTGATTCTTTTATATATTCATTTATATATTCATTTATATATTGCATTCCAATATAAGTTTCCCCTTCTTTCTGTCTTGAACTAACATATATTGTCTCTTCATTTTCCCCTTCCCCATCTCCTCTGAGAAGGGGAAGTCCCCCCCCAGCACATCAATTCACTGTAGGACTAGCAATTCTCTCCACTGAGGCCAGATAAGAAGGTCCAATTAGGAAAACAGAGTCCATAGGCAGGCAACAGATTCAAGGACAGACCCATTCCAGTTGTTGGGAGACTGGCATGAAGACTAAGATTTACATCTGCCACACATATTTAGGGCCTAATTCCAGCTCTTGCTTACTCCCTGGTTGGTAGTTCAGTCTCTGGGAGCCCCTAAGGGTCTAAGTTAGTTGATTCTATAGTCTTTTGGTGAAGTCCCTGTCCACTTGATGTCCCTCAATCCTTCTCTCTACTCTCCCACAAGACTCCCTGAGCTCCATTTAATGTTTGGCTGTGACAGTCTCTGCATCTGTTTCCATTGACTGCTGGGTGGGGCCTCTCAGAGGACAGTTATGTTAGGCCCATGTCTGCAAGCATAAACAAATATCATTAATAATGTTAGGGATTAATTCTTATTCATGGGATGAGTTTTAATTTGTATCAGTCATTTGTTGACCATTCTTTCCATCTCTGCTCTATGTTTGTCCGGGCCCATTTTGTACACAGGATACTGTTTGGTTGAAGGTTTTGTGAGTGGGTTCCTGCTATTATCCCTCCACAGAGAGTCTTCCTGACTACAGGAAGTGGCCACTTCAGGAACCATATTCCCCACTGCTAGCAGTCTGAGCTAGAGTTGCCCCCGTAGACCCAGGGGCCTGATCCCATTCTAGATTTCTGACATGTCCTAGAGGTGCCTTGTTCCATTGATTTCCATTCTCTCCCCTGCTCTTCCTACATCTGATCTCCATCTTTTCTCCCCCGACCCTCTGTTCTCCCATCTACTTCCTCCCTCCCTCTACTTCCAATATTTATTTAATTTCTCCTTCTCAGCAAGATTCAAGCATCCTCCCTTGTATTTCCCTGTTTATCAACTTCTTTGGATCTGTGGATTATGGCATGATTATCCTGTACTTTATGGCTAATATCTACTTATAATTGAATACATATCATGCATGTTCTTTTTGATCTAAGTTACATTACCCCATGTAGAAGAAGATAAATAGATCCATATTCTTACTCCACACAAAAGTCAAATACAAAGGGATCAAAGACCTCAATGTGAAACCAGATAAAAACTGAATCTAATAGAACAGAAAGTGGGGAATGGCCTGGAACTCATTGGCATAAGGTGAGACTTCCTGAACAGGATACCAATGGCTCAGGCACTAAGATCAACAATTAATCAATTGGACACCATGAAACAGAAAAGCTTCTGTGAGTCAAAGGACACTATCATTAGGACCAAAAATTGATTTTCTTTCCTAACTGTTTTTTTCAAGCTCTGTTCTGTTTAAGGAAGTCACTATGTCGGACACATTTGAAGATTTTAGTTGTATTTTTACTTCTGTGAAGAAAATTGTGCATACATAAAAATTTTTATGTGTGGATTCATCCATTGTCTCTCACTTATTTATTTATTCAACCATTTATTTTGTCTAAGCATAAAGGATTGACATTTACATTGGTAGACATGTCTGTCAATATAGTCCAATAGCATTTTACTTTATTGACTAACTGTTCTTTATTTCTCTCTTGAATAGTTTTTTTCGGTTAGCTTTTATGATTTCATAATGACTGCTGTAATTCTTTTAGACATTTATATTTGTGATACCTCAACAAAGGTGATTAAAGTCAATCTTGATATTTGTGTTTCTTGGATCATTATTTAATAATGTTTTCAGTTTTTATCCATTGTCTGTTAACCAGAGAAGGGTATTTGAAATCAAGTACCAGCTGTGTTTATTGCTGGTGTCTAAATATAATTTTCTTCTAGTTGATATATATATAATATATATATATATATATATATATATATATATATTTGGAACACACAATCACATTAAAATATTTCTGTTAGTCACCATGTATATTGATATTAATGCAAACATTAGCATATACTCATGTCTTCAACTTTAATCTACTACCATGTAATTCACTGACTCTTTCCTATTCCTACTTTAATACTTAAGTTCAACATTAAGAAATCTCTTTTCTACTATGTGTGATTTACTTGTAAATGGTCTAGTTTTGAAAACTGAATACTTCTCATCACAATAGGTAACCAGGCTTCTAGGAATCAACTCTGTCAATGGGAGTATTCAGTATTGTGTGTTGATAACACTCAGCATAAAATGACGTTTCTTTGTAAATGTATTTTTTATATACCTAATGTGATTATCATCTCTGAAGGTTATTTCTCAATAAGCTCACCCTTTCTCACTCTTTCTGAACTGTAACTGGCTGATTCAACTCAGCTTTTTTGGCTTAAACTCCTCTCTAACTGACTAACTGAATCTGGCTTCTTACAGAATTGCTCTGCTTAGCCTCAAACTAACTTTGACTATTTGTTCTTATCTTTGGCTCCTTTTTATTCTCTAGCTTCAACTATCTCTATACAAACTCAACTCCAGCACATGGCAGACACTCAACTGCACTGACTACCTGACTGAATTGATCTAAACTCTACCACATTGCCTGAACTCTACTGAACTGCCCCAAACTGATTGAACTGAATTGTCCAGAACTGCACTGCCAGAACTCAAATGACTGAACTCCCAACTGACTCCATCACTGACTGCCTTCCAATTAGAAGTCACTTTCAAACATCACTGTGTTCTTCTATAAAATAACCTTACTTTCATTGTTAGGGATTATGTATATGTATATGTATATATGATGTATATGTATATGTATATGTATATGTATATATGATGTATATGTATATGATGTATATGTATATATACACACATACATACACATATATATGTATATATATGCACATATATATGTATATAATAGGAACACACAATCACAATTAAAAGTATTTTTTTAAGTTACCATGTATATTGGTATTAATGTAAACATATAATGTAAATAGTGTCCTGAGTGTGTGCCTATATTCCAAGCATATCATATTTTAATCCAGAGTGTGTTTTTATCACATAGAAGGTCTTTGTATATGATCTCTTGCCAGAGAAGCCATATTGTTTGATCAAAATTCCTCTATGATATTGCTGTTTTATCATCTTCCTCTATGCATTTGTTTCATAAAAGTATGGAGTCATTCTTTTTCAAAACTGTATTTCATGTTATGATTTAGGTACTTTTTTTTTTACATTATATGTATATCAAAACTTTTGTGTGATTAATGCCATGTATTTTTGAAAATTAAATAGTATCACATACCCCAAATTACAAGATTTTATGAAATATTATCACCATTGCTGTAAGTCCAATGTTATCAACTTTTCAGTCTAATCCTAATTGACATTTTAATCATAGCTGTACTTTTACCTTTTGTATAATGTTATGTGATATGTTGCACTATGTAGATTTTATAATAAACCCCTTTTCTCTAGCAATATGTATTTAACAACTTTGTATGGATCTGAATAAACCTTTTTATTAATATCATGCAAGAAATTATAACTATATTGTAATTAATCATACAATTTCATTTTACAAGTGTATATATATTGTTTTCTTTCTGAATGACACTTGGAAAATGTTGAGTCTAAACATCATTTTAGTAGTGAAAAGTCAATCACCTGTGAATGATTTATGCATATATGTACAAAATTCCAATTCTGAAAATTATATTAGATAACTGAGAGAAATAACAGAAAATCTAAACAAAATGAGGTTAGTCCTTTATATAGATTGACAAACTAAAGGCTATAAAGATGCAAATTTTTTCAAAATTAATCCATCAATTCAATATAAGTGAAATAAAATTCCAAGTATTTTTGCTAGAAATTAATTAGTTCTTATAAAAATTTTCACTGAAATATAAAAAGACAGTTATATCCAAGATAATCTTCAAGAATGACATTGGTAGATATTTTACTACAAATATACAGACTTAAAAAGTAACATAAAGCTCATGAAGAATGATGACCAAATAGGGGAGCCTTCAGTCCTTCTTAGAAGGAGTAACAAAATACTCAAGGGAGCAAATATGGAGACACAGTGCAGGACAGAAACTGAAGGAGGGACCGTCTACAGACTATTCCACCTAGATATCCATCCTATGTGCAGTCACCAAAGGTAGAAGTTGATGTGGATGGCAGGATGTACACGCTGACAGGAGCCTGATATAGCTGTCTCCTTAGAGGTCTGCAAGAGTCTGACATACTCAGAGGCAGATGCTCACAGCTAACCATTAAACTGAGCATGGAGTTCCCAATGGAGAAGATAGAGTGAAGGCTGAAGGAGTTGAGAGGATTCGCGACACCATGAGGAAAGCAACAATTCCAACCAACCAGAGCCCCCAGGGTCTAAGCCACCAGCCTGGGAGCGCTAAGGGAGGGACTCAAGGCTCCAGCTATATAGGCAAGGGAGCTATATATAAGTGGGAGAAGAGATCCTTTGACCCATGAAGGCTGGACGTCGTGGGGGGGGATACTCGAGGGTGGGGAGGTGAGGTACAGGGGAGGGTGGGTGGGTGTACACAACATGGAGGTGGGAAGAGGGGGGAAGGGATAGTGAGTTCTTGGGAGGGAGGGGGGGAAATGGGGTAAGGAGAGAACATCTGAAATGTAAAAAATAAAGAATTTTTCAATAAAAAAAAAAAAAGTAAAGTAGTTAATAGAGCATGATTTAAAAACAAATCTGAAAAGGATAAACAATTGTAGTGAATTAGCTTCTGGAAATGTACCCAGAATTGCTAGATGTTATATTTGACTATTATAATGTCCCTGTGAGAAGCCATCAAGGAGAGGCTAAAGGCATGTAAGTGACTTTTCTGGACATGGCCTGTGGGGCAGTGGACCATGCCAGGAAACTTTGTAAGGTTGAGTAGGTTCAGAAAGCAAGACATCCACCTCAGGACTGCATTTAGTCTGCCTGAGCAGAGATCACATACCCTGGAGGTGAGACAGAATGAGAAACCACAATAACCCACTGTTTTGGATGCTCTGCGATAAGTTCTGAGGCAAGGTCCCAAGAGACTTCCTCCCAAGATTTCTTCTGCCTTTTCCTATCACCATTACATACCCTAATTATTCCTAGGGATTTTCCCACCCTATTTTGCAGATTTTCTGCAGATTAACATGAAGATGTACTATCATATAGTAATGCTGTGAAGACAAATTGATGATTTCATAATTCCTGATAATGATTTTATAAAATTCATAAATATGCAAATAATTCCAATCTCCTTAAAAGCTACAAATAGAGCTCTGTAAAGCATCATGTGTCACGAGCTAATCGCACTAGGATAAGAAAGCAGGCTGGGAAACAGATTTACAGTCAAAGAAAACATTCCTTCTAGGCTAGGAACAAAGCCACTATCTGGTGTCTAAAGGTCATAAACTGGGAATGGATAATTTATTGTAGGTACAAGTACAGAAAATAAAATATTGACTAGTTTATTTATACAAAACTTCAAAATAATGAAGACACTAGGCAGATGATTTGTCTATTGACAAAACCATGTTGACTTGTGACATAAAGATTATTACTATAAACTTATAATGAACTTATGGTTGTAGAAGAAAGATAATAAATGTTTAGTCAGGTACTAGTCTTCATGGAAGCACATGTAAACATTTCTGTTGTAACTCTTAATGCATTAATGATGTGAACTTTTGCCTTAAACTTACTATGAACTGATAGAATGTAAAGATGCTTAGAAAACCATGTAATCAATTATGTTGAGAGAGAATAAGAACTAGGAATAAAAAATAAACAATGCTGCAGCCTTTTTCAGCTTCATCCAGAATGTGTTATTTTTTGAGTGTGTGAATAAAGGTTAGTTGAAGCTTTTTCTTTCTCTCAGCAATAAAGGTTTACCGGAATATCCTTTTCCGTTTCATCCAGAGGGAACGATTTTTCTACAAGCATGACTTTATTTTCCTTTATCTCTGGCTCACAAAGAGTTAATGACCTGAGCCTCTCACCAATCAGCAAGGGCTCTTGAATAAAAGAACAAAGAACCTGGTTAAACTAATTCCTTTACCTAATCCTCTGCTGCTAATCAGCGGACATTAATCACCAGAAGTCAGCAGCTACTCAACTGAAGAATAGAGAAGAATTAAGAAAGATAAATATTGTCCGGGATTGGTACTTGTCTACAGGATCTGTCTCAAGTTGGGCTGGTTATTGAGGTTATTGTTTGGCCCAGTTTCTCAGTCTCTCCTCCATTCCCCATCCCTGCATTTCTTATAGACAGGAAAAGTTTTGGGTCAAAAGTTTTCTGGGTAGGTTGATATCCCTATCATTCTACCAGGGTTCCTGCCTAGCCACAGGAGACAGTCTCCTTAGGCTCCATATCCCCAATGCTGTGCATCGCAGCTAAGGAGACACACACACACACATACCCTGATGCTTGGTCACCTCCCTATCCCAGGTATCCATCTCTTGGTGGAGATACCCCATACCTTGACCCCCATCAATTGCAGATTTTCACTCATTTTCATGGCCATCCTGTCATCCCCTTGTCCCTCCCCACACCTGACTCCAACTACTCCACCCTTCTGCCTTCAATGACCATTCCATTCCCCCTTCAAGTAAGACTCTAAGATCCATGCTTGTGCCCTTCTTCCTATCTACCCTCCTTGGGTCTGTGCAGTGTAGTATGGGCATTCTGTATTTTGTGGCTAATACTCACTTATAAGTGAATACATTCCATGCATGTCCTTTTGGGACTGGATTACCTCACTCAGGATGATATTCTCAAGATCCATCAATTTACCTGTAAAATTCACAATGTCTTTTTAAAAATAGCTAAATTTGCATTCCATTGTGTAAATGTACCATATTTTCTTTATCCATTCTTCAGTTGAGGAACATCTAGGTTGTTTCTAGTTTCCGGCTATTACAAATAAAGCTCTTATGAACATAGTTGAGCAAGTGTTCTTTAAGGGATCGTAGAACATTTTTTGGATATATTCCCAGGAGTTGTACAGCTAAGCCTTGGGGTAGAACTATTCCCAGTTTTCTGAAAATCCACCAAATTGATTTCCAAAGTGGTTGTACAAATTTTATGACATAGGCTATGGAAGAGTGTTGTCCGTGCTCCACATCGTTCCCAGCTTGCATTATCACTTGGGCTTTCAGTCTTAGCCATTCTGACCAGTGTTATGATAGAATCTTAAAGTTGTTTTGATTTGCATTTCCTGATGACTAAGGACTTTGGACATTTCTTTAAGTTATTCTCAGACAGTTGACATTCCTCTGTTGAGAATTTTTTGTTTAGCTCTGTGCTCTATTTTTTAACTGGATTGGTTATTTGAGTTGTTAGTGTATAACTTTCCATAGACAAGCACCAATCCCTGACACTATTAAGGGTACTCTGGTATTGTTGCAGATAGGAGTCTAGCATGGCTGTCCTCTGAGTGCCTCCACCCACCAACTGACTCAGACAGATGCAAACATCCAGCACCAAACAGTGGATGAATCTTGGGTACTCTTATGGAAGAATAGGAGAAAGGATTGCAGCCCTAAGTGGATAGGGACTCTATAGGAAGACCAACAGAATCAACTAACCTGGACCCTTGTGGCTCTCAGAGATTGAACTACCAACCAAAGAACATAAACATGACAGACCTAGGCCTCTCTGCTCACATGTAGCAGATGTGCAGCTTGGTCTTCACGTGGTTCCCAAACAACTGAAATGGGGGTTATCCCAAAAGCTGTTGCCTGTATATGCCTGTATATGCCTGTATAGGCCTATATATGCCTGTATATGCCTGTATATGCTTGTACATGTTCTTCTAGCTGTGCTGCTTTGTCTGGCCTCAGTGGGAGAGGAAGGACCTATCCTTGAAGAGACTTGAAGTGTCAGGGTTGGAGGATACCCAAAGGGAGATCCCTCCTGCTCAGGGGAGAAGGGGATAAGAGATGAGGCATGGGGTACAGGGATAGGTTAAAGATTGTGGAAGGGGGTGACCAGGATGGGGGTAGTGTGTGGGATATAAAGTGAATTAGTAAAAAATTAACTAATTAGCTAATTTTAAAAAGAAAGGTAAATAAAACCAAAAGGAAGCAACTTTTACCCTTGCAAAACCAAGGTTTGCCCCTGCAGCTGATGATACCATTGCCATTGCTGCATTTTTCAGAGTACTGCTGCTGTGGCTGGTCTGCAGCATGTCCCGCTACAGACTCCTGATTTGAGCACTTAAAACATAGCTGGAATTACTGTTTTGGGAACTAGTGGAACGTTCAAGTGGTGGTACCTACATGGAAGAATTTTGATATTGGGCCAGGGACTTTGAAGGTTATGCTTGGTGTGCTGCTTCATTTAAAATTCCAATTTGACTCAACTTAAAAATCACATGGGAAGGAAGTATCAATCTTTTGCATTAGTTTGGTCTTGGTCTTGTCTGAGGAGATAGTTTTGATTATCTTAGTTCATGGGAGAAGACTTGGCTACTCTGGAAACATTCTTTAGAAGGAGAGTTTCAACTATAGGAGTAGAACAAGTGAACTGAGCACTTGAGCATTTGCTTGCATACATTAATTCATTTTTCTCTGCTCTTGACTGTGCTTGTTACATGACTAGCTGCCTCAAGGTTCTGGTACCATGAGTACCCTGTAATGGTCCAACACAACCTGAAATTGTGAATCAAATAAATCCTTCTCCTTAAGTTGTTTTGATAAGAGTTTGTTTGTTTTTTTTTTTTAATTAACCAGTATCTTAAACTAACATAGAATTGCATAATTAGGAGCTGGGTAATTCCTATGACAAACCTGACCACATGGATTGTAGGCCATTGGAACTCTTTTATGTGAGGAATTTGGAAGTGATTAGAAATTTGGGCTTGAAATGCTATTGATTGTTATGAGTACAATTTAATGGGCTCTGCTTGTGGAAAACTTGCATGACGAGACCTCTGAGAGATATGTGGAATAGCCCAGCTCCTGGGGTTTTAGAGGAAAGTAAAGACTTTAATATGAACTAGGTCTTGTGACACTTTTACCAATGATCTGACTGCATTCTCCTTGTTTCTTGGATATCCTGAAGGACTGAATAGGACTAAGTTTGAAGGTGATAGTTTATTTGATGAATAAAGTTTTGGGACAGGAGAATGTTTAAGCTGATCCTGTAAAACCGGTTGTAATCGATAAAGAAATTAGAACCATTAGAGAGAAACTTCCAGGCCTGACCTGAGAGGATGAAGAAAGGATTCTGACTGAGGGAGAGGCCTTGAAGGAGACATGAACTTGTAATCCTTTTTCTTCTAAAGTATTACCACAAAACTTGAGTTTTGTGTTAAAAAAATAACATATACTACTATAATGAGAATTAAGTATCTCCAAATTATGCTTTAATCAAGACAAATTGTATTTTGCAAAAATACTGTTGAGTGAAAAAAGCCAGCCACAAAGGCTTATCCTTGGGGGATGGTGACTGGAAGACAGCCTGAGCGGAGCTTCTGGGTGCTGTCAATTGTCTTTATCTTGATAGATTGGGTTTAGTTTGTAAAAATTCAATATGCTTTATGTTTATGAATTGTGTAGTACTCTGCAATAAAATTATATGTCAAAACTTTGAGATACACACACAAAGTTTTCACTTTTGGTTGAACTGATTTTACAGTTACATGCTCACCCTCTGTCCCTGCCACATTAAACCCATCAGCTGTCTCCTACTCCAGAACTACTATTTGTCTTCTGAAATACCAGTGACTCCTATCCTGAGCCTCTGGATTTCTTTGCAGTACATCATATACCTTAGCCATTTTTTTAGTTTGCAGGTCTCAAAAAAAGCATCTTCTTTAGTTAACACTTGTGAGCATGGTGTGTGTTGGTGTGTGTGTGTGTATGTGTGTGTGTGTGTATTGTGTGTATGTGTCAGGAGGGATCAGGGAGGGAGACACAGAGAGAAAGACAGAGACAGAGAGACAGACTACAGACAGACGGACAGACAGAATCTTCTCTATTTGGGTGATCAACAAATATCTGGATGTGGTCCCAAGTGAACCCATGACATCTATAGATGACATAAGAAAACATGTACAGGAGCATGGTTTTCCAAGGATCGAGAGGAAAGGTCTTTGTAATACTTGGCTGTGAATGTTGTTCACAGTTGGTGTGATCATCCTTCTCTGTTAAGTCAAAGTCCATTTGTGTTTGGGAGTGTGTTTGATTTCAATTCTCCATTGTCATAAGTCTGGGTCATTCCCAAGTGCCCTTTCTCTCAGCTCAGCAAGATGTGTGTGGTGATAGGTAGGTAATAAAGGATGCTTCATTCCCTTCCCTGGAAGCAATCTCTTCACACTATGCTAACAAAGTCCTAGCATAACCCATCTTATCCACACCATTTATTAAAAATCAATGTGTGATTCCAAAATGCTTTAGATGATGCTGTTCTGATTGCTGGTTATTTAAAAGCATTCTTCAGAGGAATAAAGTCCCATAAATTATGCCTCCTTGCTAATTTTAATTTTCTTTTATTGCATTTTGGCAATATACAACAAACATCCATTGAAAAACGAAGACATTATATAGCATAGATTAATTACTTCAATATTAAGAGATCTTGTTAGCAGTGCCTTTGGAGAAAAGAATGACAAACTTAGACAAGTTGTGGAGAAACAACTCCCCCAAAATAAAACAAGTTAGAAACTTATCGCAACAATTTCCACACCCTCTTCTTTTTCCACACATTTACTTTAGTTCTTCTGATGTCATGAACTCTCATCTTAGAATAGAGAAAAGACAGGAATCAGTAACCCAGTGATGGGTCATGTTTCTCTAGAACAGAAAAGCTTCTCAAAAAGGCTCTTATATCACTGTCACTGAAACATGCAATTTTGTGTTTGGCAAATACTCCTTCGTCTTTTGGCAGGGAAAGGGAAGTCCTGCAGATCCTTTTCATTCTACCTCTGATTTAAAAAAAAATCCATATTGCCATTCTTCAGGGGTCTTCATTTGTTTTACATTTTCTTTTGAAAACTGTGGACTTCTGCTTAGCCAAATGCAATAAAAGAATGAGAAGTGAAGGCCCAGTGGTTAGGTACTTGGCCTGTGGAGTAAAACTGGGTTAAATTCACTAATTAAGTAATTGTTTTTTTACGTGGTTTCATGGAGCCCATGATGGCCTGGAACTTGTTACATAGCCAAGGATGACTTTATTTCCTGTGTTGTCTCAAGCAAGTTACTTTGTTTCCCAGAACTTTAATATCATGACTATCAAGATGGATAGGTAAGTTCACAGTAGATAGTAGTCCAAATGGCTATTGTAAGTTACATATATTTTAACATTTATGCAATATATAATAAGGATAATTATTAACCTTAGTAGCAGAGTATAAGTTCAGTCTTCCTCAATTTAGAAAGAATTGCTCATATATATATATATAATATAATATATATATATATATAGACACACACACACACACACATATATGTGTGTGTACGTGGCCTTAGACATTCAAATTTGCTTAATGATGACATAGTTGATCCCTTAGAAGGCTGACTTTATATGTCAGAGAGAATCATTGATATGCAAACAGTAGGTGATACAAGTACATATTACACAGAATTTATTAGGTAAGCATTCTTCTGTGACTGAAGAAGTTGAAAAGTATCACAATACGTCATACCAATGCCATAGAACCAGGAAATTCAATAAGTCAGTTAAGTCTGACAGCTGGAGAGCCAAGGGGAGCCAACACTGCACTTCTCACCTAGAAGTACCTGTCTGAGAAACTGTGGCGCTGCTAGTATGAGATCCAGAGTCAGGAGTTTTAAAAACATACAGTTCCAGTGTTAAATGTAAGAGAAAAGCTTGCACCAGTTCTAAAAGGGGATGAGGGACAGACAAAATTTCTCTTTTATCAGTCTTTTTGACTGTATCTGTTCCTTCATCCATTGGATGAGACCTGACTCCTATATTGGTTGAACTAAGATTTTTGACTTAGTCCTGTGAATCAAATGTCAGTCTATAAAAAGTACTTTTTCATTAACAGAATTAAAAAACAGAGCTCTACAGCAACATAAATATCTCTTAACAACATCTGTCCATCACCATAAACACCACCCTTCAGCTCATTGTAAGCTAGCACTCAGATGGAGTCTGCCTAAGAGTATTTCTAATTTGTTGTTATAACCCAGCAACCCACTGAGGACTTCACCTTCACCAACTACTTAGGTAAACTAACTAAAGTTAAAGTGGTATATATATAATCAAAACATCATTCCTCCCACGACGTCCTGTAAGGAGCATGAGGCGTTCTCCAAGATTTCACTAAAATGCCTTGTGAATCCTGGATTCCTCTTCCATTTGATTCTTTATTAAGTTCCACTCCGTTTTGCTTGCTTTGTTTTTATTTTATTATTATTATTTTATTATTATTAATTTATCCTTCTTTCATATATTAATTACATCCCTTCCCTTTATACCTCCCAGTCCCTCTTCCCCATCTCCTCTTTCTTTCTGTTCCATACCTCCTCCATTTCCCTTGAAAAAACTGTAGGCTTCCAGGCATGTCAACTGAACTCTGAACAAGTTACAGTAACGTTAGGAACACACACCCTCCTATGAAGGCTGGACAAGGCAACCGAGTGTGAGTGGAAGGGTCCCAAGAGCAGACAAAAGAGTCAGATAACTCCCTCTCCTATTGGTAAGGGGTCCCACAAGATCACCAAGCTACAGAAGCATAACATATATGCAGAGGATCTAGCTCAGAACTAAATAAGGTTCTTGTTTGTAACGTCAGTCTCAGTGAGCCCCTATGAGCCCTGCTTAGTTGATTCTGTGGGCAGTGTTTTTATGGTGTCCTCAATCCCTCTGCCTCGCACAATCCTTCCTCCCCCTTTCTGCAGGGTTCCCTCAGCTCCACCTAATGTTTGTCTATGGGTGTCTGCTCCTAACAGTTGCTGGATGAAGAATCTATGGTGATGATTGAGTGGTAAGGTACATCTTTAATCCTAAGACTCAACAGGAAGAGGCAGGTGAATCTCAGTTCAATGCCAGTCTAGTCTACAAAGCTTTCTTTTAGTTTACTTTAAAATATATGTTTGGTTGTTGGGTAAATAACATGATTATAATCAATCTAAAGTGTTCAAATTTTTTTATATTAACTGATATCTAAAAACATAGAGTATATATATTGAGTGTCATATGGTATTTTAATATGTACATATACTGTGTGATGTTTATTCAGTCTAAACATATTTATATTTTCAAATACTAAACAGCCTAGACTCTTAAGCTTTGCAGCAAATACTTGGTATGTGTATTATGATGACTGATTGTGTAGTAAATCCCCTAAACATTTCTGCTCTCTGTTTGTGGCTTTTTCCTAACAGATGCCATTTAAAGGAAAGTCAGTCTTTTCTCATGACTCTACCTGGCCTCTCAGAAGATTTTAGGTTTCCAGCTGTACCTGACAGGGATGACATCATGTGTTGGACAGTTTTGTACATCTGTCCTCTGCCTATCAAATTGCTATTGACTTTGTTCTGGATTACTCCCAAGATTTCAAGATCTGCTCCTTCTATAAGGTAGTTTCTCTTCAATATGTTACTACTTTGGCACCTACTATACACATAGTTATTCTGGCATTTCCTTACAAATTCTGCAAGAATGCCAAGCCATCATTTTTTATGATAGTTCTCAATTTCTCTGTGAAAACCAATACAAAGATAAGTAAAACACACACACACACACACACACACACACACACACACACACACATCCTGTGTACATTAAAAGGCAAACTTAAAATGAAAGGAGATAATGATTTTGTTTTGCTTGGCACATTTAGACACTACAAGTGAAAACTTGAAAAAATTCATAAATTTTGTGTGATTTCAAAGAGTGTATAAACAACCTTTTCACAAAGTTATGGAGTTGATATAAAATCCATATGGAAAAATAAACACCCAGAAGTGGCAAGAAAATGTAGAAAATGGAGACCTGAGAAGCAGAATTAGCTCTCACATAGAGCAAACGTGATCAGGAAGCTTCTATTCTAAAACAACCAATTTTTCACAAGTGAATAGAAAAGACAATGGGACAGAATTGGCCAGGATGAAAGGTCTGAAAAGAGGTAGACCTATTTATAAGATATACCACATAATTAATGCATAAATTCCAGTTCATGAATCAGATGGTTTTGATATGAATAATTGCAGTTGTTTCAAATTACATAATAACATATCCAGTTCTCTTCCTGTACCAAAGGCACGATATGAAACTACAGAATTCTAAAGTAAAATGAAACCATTATCTATAGCTTATATTTAGGGACAACCTGTCTACATGATTCAGGGTATTGGCTCAATACAAGTGACGTTTAATATCTCTAACCACATAAAATTAAAAGTAAACAGCTTTTACTGCAGAAGTTTTATTAATAAAGATTAAAGATAAATGAAAAATTTAGGAAGTAATGTTTGTAATGTGTCAAAGAGGAAGTTTGATGCCCTTAATATAAAAACAACCTTGAAAACATTTTAAAAATTCTATAATTTCTATAGAAATTTAGATAATAATACAGAAAAGTAAAGACTAGATGTGTGCATTGCAGCAGGCATAAATTAAAATGAACTTGAAATTTATGAGATTTTCAAATGCAAATTAAAACTAAATTGAGATATCATTTTTCGCCTACTACATTGGCAAAAATTTTAAAGTTATTGCAGCTTTGAGGAAAGAGATTTGGCAATACCTTACAAAACTATGAACGAATTCTCATTTTCTCCCAGAAATGTCTCTTTGAGGAATTCACACTGCAGATAGACTCCCAACAATACAAAACTCATGTGCAAACATTTCAACATCACTTATAATTGCCAAGTACTGGATTCTTATGTATGCAGAAAGAGACAAGAGAATCTGGATAATCTATGGAGGGATTTCAAGTTTTTTTTTTTTTTTTTTTTTTTTTTTTTGCTTTTCTTATATTAGACTTCTTTATTAGCATGATTAATCTGATTTGGATCACACATGCATTTGCCTCCTCAATCTCTCTGTTAAGGGCAAAAAGCAGCCATATTCTTCACCAAAATATCACAAACACTGACTCCAGACCTTATACTAATGTCCTTCTCTCAAATCCCTTGAGACAGGCTGCTACAATTTAAATCACTCTCAGCATAAGTATCTTCCATATTCCTACTAGGATGGCCCAAAAGCACAACTGAAAGCATTGCACCACATACCAAATGCAAAGTACCCAACTCCACATTCTACCTGACAAAAACAACATCAGGCCTATTACAGCAATACCCCACCAATGTTACCAACTTCTCTCTTAGGATTTCCATTGGTGTGAAGAGACAGTATGTCCAAAGCCACTTTGAGACAGGACAACATTTAATTGGGGCTGGCTTACAGGTTCAGAGTTTCTAACCATTATCATCATGGCATGAAGCCTGACATCATCCAGATGAGAAGGACATTGGAGGAGCTGATAGTTCTACATCTTGGTGTGAATTCTTTTTTTTTTTTTTTTTTTTTTTTTTTGCATGTTCTATCTTTATTGGGTAAGTACAACTTAATAGCTACACTCTTCTCTGTTCGAAGATGACATACTGAGGCAGAAGCTCTACCAGGCTCTGGTGAGGATGCTCCATAGTTCAGTCAGATTTGTGGCAATTCCTCAGGTGACGGTGGTATGTGGATGACTGGCGGAAACGATCACTACAGTGGGGACAGGCATAAGGCTTTTCTCCTGTGTGAATCCTCTCATGAGCCTTCAGGTTGGTCTTGTGGCTGAAGCCTCTATTGCATGTGCTGCATATGAAAGGCTTCTCTGTCTTGTGTGTGATCTCATGCATTTGAAGGTCTGAGGCTCGTTTGAATATTTTCTTACAGGTGTCACAGACCAATGACCTCTTATTCAGGTGAGCTCTCTGGTGGGATGAAAGGTTAGAGGCATATTTGAACCTCCTAGGACATTTGTCACACTTGTATGGTTTGGGATCTCTATGGAATCTCTTTTGATGACTTTCCCATGGTGAGTTTGCCTCATGATTCTGACAAAGAAGGACAGGCTCAGAGGTAGGCTGCTCTGGCCTGGAGAGAAACCCTGGTACCTCCTTAGGGTCTTCTTTTTTTTTTTTTATTTATTTTTTATTTTTTTATTTTTTTTTATTTATTTTTTCAGCAAATCAAAAAAATTTAAAAAGCATTCAAACAGAATAAAATGAAAAGAAACAAACAAGCAAAATACCAAGGGTCAGATATACTTATACAAGAATTCTATAGAGCCTTCAAACAAGCAATACTTTTTGAGTTATGTTTAAAAAAATTCAGAACCACAATAAGCTCCTTCACAAAGCAAATAATATTGAAATAGTGAAATCAAGTGTAAACCCAACAAAAATATATAAATTATAGTCCAGTATCCCTCATGAGTATACATACAAAAATTCTCAATGAAGTAGTTGCAAACTGAATACAAGAGATATAAAAAAATAATATTCCATGAATAACTGAATAACTGTTTTTTTTTTTTTAGAAGACCATACTCCATATACAGGCTGCATGTTTTGGGATAGCCCCCACTCCAGATGTTTGAGACCTACATGAAAACCAAGCTGCACATTTACAACATATGTGCAGGGAGGCCTAGGTCCAGCCCATGGAGCTAGATCTGTGTAGACTAGGTATGATTGAAGAATAACGAAAACCATGAAGTGAAATAAAATTTTTAGTATATAAATTTCAAATACATAAATTTAAATGCAGTTGATAAAAATGGATTCAGGAGTATGACCTATATGAGGTATACATTAAATATATTTATAAATATGTTTATGTGCATATATAAGTATATGGAGGAAAAACAGAAAGCAATTAAGAGAACTTTTAGGAGTTCAAAGAATGAGTGAAAAATAGGGTAAGATTGGCATAAAATAAGTGTACTTATGAAAGGTCAAACTTCTTCCCTTTTTTTTTTGTAATGAGAAAAATGCCTTTTTATTATAATTGAGAACAGAATATTATAGATTCTATATAGTATGTAGAATTATGTTAAAGGTAAAAATGTTTTTAAAACAGCTACATTTTGAATATTGGTGATTTAAACAACTCCCTATGTATAGAAGATAAATGATTTTTCTTTGAATGATCAGCTTTTATAAATCTATACAAAATTTTTGGATTGAAGCATCACAAAAGGCATTTTGAAACCATATTCTAGATATTAGCAAAAAGTCAAGATTACTAGTCATGTTTGCCAACTTCATTATAAGTAGTTTGTGATAATTGGCACACTACCTCTATTTAAAGAGGCAAAATATACTTTGGGTGCATTTGAAAATCCTGGCTACATGATAACATTGTTTAAATGTACAAATCATAATGGCACTCAAAATGAATTAATCTACCCATCCTGGAACAGAGAACTCTGTGACAAATACTCAGCACTTTTCATGACTTACCAGTTGAATGTGTTGAAAATTCATATTTAATTCAGCCCTTTTAAATATGAGCAAAATTTTTAAACTATTTTTCAATGACAACTAAATGAAATTATTATAAAAAGAGCAACAAAAACAAACAAAACTTAACTTAACTTATAACTTAACAGGTTGAAGTTTTTTTTTTTTTTTTAAAGACAATTAACCTTGGGTTTTTGGAGATATTGGCTTAAATACACATGAGATCTCCATGAAAGGTCTCAGCAGCATGGATTGTAGATCATGCCTCACTGGACAACGACAGGAGGACCAGAGCCATTACAAGGTCCCCTTCAATTATTGGAGGTCAGGCCTCTATCCCTGCCTTCGCAAGAATAGAATCGCCAAGGCCCTTCTATACTTAGAGAAGGGAGGAGATGTCAGGAGCAGCCCTGCATATACACTGAAGGCCTAAAATCAGCCATAGGCCTAAAATCAGCAGTAGGCCTGACATACATGCATGCTAACACAAAGTCTTGGGTCTCTGTGGAAAAACACTAAAACAGAAGGTTATAAGCTATTGTAAACAGGCAGCTTCTGTGGAAATTTACCAGACCCAGTAGTAATAGGTCTTATAAAATGGCAGCTTCGGTGGACAGTACCAACTTAGATAAGGACAAATGAGTCACAGGCAGAGTCATAGTGACCTGTCCCCTGAACCTACACCCAGCTGATACCCTGTTCTGAAAGGTATCTGTACTCCCCCTGAACACCCTATGCTCCGGTGCCATTCCCTTCCCCACATCCTGCCTTTTTGTGTTTATAACCTCTGTGTAAATAAGTAACTTATGATGTGATTTAAATAACTAAATAAAAAAAATTAAAAAAAAAAGAAAAAAAAGATTCTTTGAACTTTATGAAAGTGTGAGGTAGAAACTATTTTGAAGTTCTCGGTGAGAAAAATAAATCTCCAATTCCATGCCGCTGAGACCTTTCATGGAGATCTCATGTGTATTCAAACTTCTTCCCTTTTACTTGCAGCAAAATGTAATGTGCTAAGACAAAATAAAAGCCTTGTGTAATATTATACTCAAGTAAGGAGTAATTTTTTACGCATAAAGATCTTTCTGGTTTAAGGTAAAATGAACTGAGGTAGATTAGAGGGAAATGAAATGAGAAATATGAACTCCATATGGGGATGAACAAATGTAATGATTTTAACACATCATCATGTTTCTTTGTTGAAGAGGAATGATGATACATAGAGAAAAGTGTCCATAATCTGTTTTTGTTTCGGTCTGTGTTTCTGTCCCTTCAACTCTTGGTCTCTCCTCTCTCTCTCTCTCTCTCTCTCTCTCTCTCTCTCTCTCTCTCTTTCTCTCTTCATGTGTGTGAGTGTGTGTGTATGTGTATGTGTGTGCTTGTGCAATTTCATGTATTTGAGGAAGGGCAGAAAATCACTTTTCTATGTATAATTTTTCCAAGATTGTATTTTGTCTGTTTAAATTTTTTTTGCCTATTGTAGTCACAATCTAGGTGGGAAAAAATATAATCTTAAAATATTTGTAAATTTACACTCAAAAGCCAAGAATATCTTCTTTACCTGTCTTGGAATATGCATTATCAAAAGCAATGCACTTATGTCTTAGGTTGGTAAGTCTCGGTGCAGAATCTTATCCATCCTTGGCTTGCCAGCCTGTTAATTTAATAACTCTGTCTGGGGATTCATTTTCAGTGTTTCTATTTTGGTCAAGCTTCAAGAATGACATATATAGCTTGATCATGCTAGCCCTTTTTATCCTGGGAATACTTTTTTGCCTACTCTTCATGTTAAAGCTTGTTTTTAACAAAAGCAACATGCTTGCAGCCAAAGTACACAGCTTGAAACTGAAAATGGATTCATTTCTTTCTGAATGACCTGATGGTTCATGCTCATAGGAGAAGCAGGAGTTCTGTGGAGTATGTGCCATAATCTCATCCTTATCACTCAGCATTATGGGATGCTTTGCTTTGTCTTGGTGTAGGCAAGGTAGAAAATCAAATTTCCATTGCTCATAATGAGGAACAAAAGTTTATTCAAGTTTTTTGATTTTGCCATGTATAAAATAAACTATGTCTATATCTGAAGTCTATCATATTTATTCTCCATAAAAGTTAATTTAGACTTAATCAACAAATATTAGATGGAAATAGTGATGAACAGTTCTCACAGGACGTCCTGAGCCTCTAATTTCAGATATTGAACTTTTTTGCCTATTTCAAAACCACCCTTTCAATTAAATATAAAGCAGCCACTGTGCTACCAGATATGTTATTAGGAATATTGTATCTGGCTCTCAGGAGATAGATGTGATCCCCCAAGAATATCACCAGTCCATGAAAGTTACACATGTAAAATACAGATAGTTTCTAACTTGAGGGGTTTAGGTGGAGCTTTTCGGTTTAAAATTATGTGAAATGGACATACTTATAAAACCTTTGTTGTTTTGTTCCTTCAAAGAATACTTTTAAGTAGAGAGGATGATACAGTGTACTTTTATCTATTTATTTATTTTTACAACATATCTTGCTCTTAGATGGTTCACCCCAAGTATAAAGTAGTATAAATGTAATGTGACTAAGTCAAACTGAGCCATGATTCTTCACAAATTCATTGTCCCAAATGAAGTTTTAATACATGGTATGGTCAGTAGGATGCAATCCCATGATAAGTTGATAAAAATCAATAGTGAGGTCAGAGATGTTTTCTGAGAGCTTCAAAAAGTGATATAACAGCTACAATTTACATTCATAACTATATTAAAATGTTCAAAAATGAATTCCAAATTATATTCTAAGTTCTTAAAATATCTTCAAATGTCAATGCTCATATGATCGGTGTAGATCGCTTTGAGGTCACTTTGTAAAGAAAGAGAAGACTCAGCAAGTGTATTCAAGGATAATTTAAAATTTTACCACTAATTCTGATTATTTGAATCGATAATAAAACTTACAGTATTCCTTTGCAAAGATTGGTACCTTAAAGATTCTGTAGGGATCAATCAGATGACCTTTTCAAGAACATTCAATAAATCCCTTCAGTTCCCAAGATTATTGAGACATCAATGAAAACAATGTTTGAACTATGAAATATGAGTATATTTAGAAACTTTAGAATGTAAGGACTAAAAGTGCCCAAAATAATAATGTGTTTGTAATTAGACTTGTAGTTTTCAACGTTGACAACAACATCTACAAACCTAATCATTTTAACTCTCCATGTTCTATTTTCTGAGAAAGTCATGTAGTACATTTGTAACATGATTCTTTCCTCCCAGCATCAAGGCCTTACAGGAAAAGAAACCCCAAAGATAAAGAATGGAGCAATGTTTCACACACAATACACACACACACACACCACACACACACACACACACAGACACACACAGGCACACAATTTTGTAATGAGAAAAAGTATTTTCTAGAAGCTCTCTAGCCAGATTTATTTTTGTGTTTTATGGAATGTTGTCACACAAATCCTAGACAGCCAATAAACTACAGTAGGTTATCTATTAATTTGTGTTATTTGTGACTTATATGTATCTCACATATGAGAAGTAAAATGTGCAGAGTATGACATAAAACATTGACAATTTGCAAGTGTGGAAAGATGGACTAAAATGACACAAAATGAGAAGGAAAATCAGTCAATAGGAACACATTCAAATAACAAAAATTATGAGGCTTGTCATGCAGAGCCATTGCAAAGGTGGCCATGTCTCTTATATAAGTACTGGGCTAGTATAGGAACATATCACAATGCCAAGAAACTAAGGATTTCACATGTTAAATATAGTCATAAATGACATAGAAAATTCTAGTTAAATATCTATTGATGTAAACCACATTGTCTGAGATGGAAAACTAGTGTTACCCTCTGTGAGGCTACAAAGAACTGGAAACGGACTTCAAGTTGCATGTTCTCTTTAGGCTTGATTTGCTTATTGTGTCGTCTGTGTTTCCATGTGAGTTCTTAGTATGCTTTGCTAGTTCAGTGTTGAATGTCATTAGAATTTTGATGGAAATAATATTTTCAATTAGATTGCTTTTGGTGATGAAGTCATTTTCAAAACACTAACTTTGAAATACATCATGAAATGCCTTGGTTTTCTAAGTTGGGTAAGATTGAAGGGAATGGACATCATTGCCTCATCCTTGACTTTAGAGTAAATGGTCTCTTTTGTTCATCATTTAGTACAATGTTAGAAATGAAATTGCAATTAGAAAACTTTATTATTTTGGTATTTCATCTGTCTTAATTTCTCATTGGTGCTTACCATGAAAACATACTGAACTTTGTCTTTTCCACATGTATGGTAACTATCATATGAGTTATGGCCTTAGGATCACTTTCATGGCATATTATATTCATTAATTTATTTGTGTTTAACTAAACTTGTATTCCTGGGATAAATTCCATTTGGTCATCATGTAGGATATAAGAGTTCTTGAATTTTGTTTGTCAAGATGTTGTTGGGATTTCTTTCTTTTTTTTTTTTTTTTTTTTTACATTTATTGTCATCAATGAAATTGGTTTATACTGTTCTCTATTGTGTCTTTATCTGGTTTTGATATTCTGTTTGATTTAGTTAAGATTTTGAAATTTCCTCTCCCTTGCTATTTTGTAGAACAAATTTAAAAATGTTAATATTAGGTCTTATTTGAAAGGGTGGAAGAAGAGACAGGCGGATTTCTGAGTTCGAGGCCAGCCTGGTCTACAGAGTGAGTTCCAGGACAGCCGGGCTACACAGAGAAACCCTGTCTCGAAAAACCAAAAAAATAAAAAATAAAAATAAATAAATAAATAAATAATAAATAAAAAAAGAAAGGGTGGAAGAAATCAGCATGGAACTCAAGTGGTTGCAGACTTTGTTTATGGGGAACATTTTTACTGCAGCTTTGAATTCATTGAAGCATACCACGTCTTTGTTTAAGCTGCTTAACTTTCTAGATTTCATTTTGGTAGGTCATATGCTTTTAGAAATTTGTCAACTTCTTCTATATTTTTTAAGCTTTTTGAGATACAGCTTCCAATGTATTTCAGATGGACATTCTGTATTTCACTGAAGTCTACCAAGTGGAACAACTTTCTCTGTTACTCCAGTTTTATTAATTTGGGTTGGTCTCCTTGCCTTCTTCCTTTTTCTTGGTTTTAGAATAAAGGTTTGCCAGTCTTGTCAACTTTTTCAAATAATAATTTTTTTATAATGTGTGTTGTTCTTTTAACCTCTATTTAATAAATGTATACTTTGACATTTATTTCTTGTGATAAGTTTATTGTCTTGGTTTTAGCTCCTTTGTTTTCTAGAGTCTTCAGGAGCAACCTGGGGTTGTTTATTTGAAATATTCTTATTTTTTATATGAATACGTTTAGGTGTGAAATTGCTTCTTATGATGGCCTTCTTCCTGTCCAAGGAATTGGTAATTAGTATTCTCAATTTCATTTTACCCTAGCAATTTGAAACCCCTTGTTTTGGTTTCTTTGATTATCCACTGTTTCTTCAAGTGTATTGTTCATTTTCCAAGTATTTTTGTAGTTTATATAGTCTTTCCTATTGTTGATTTCTATTTTTATTTTGCTGTGATCTCATAGAATACAAGTAATTATCTTAAATTTTTAGTTTTATTTAAGTTTTCTCTTCAGCTTATGATAAATTTCAGATACAGTTCCATATACTTCCTAGGATAATATGTATTTCCTGTGTGTTGTTTAGAATATTGTTTATTTTATTAAATTCAGTTTGTGATGACATAATTTGGTTTCTTTACAGGATTTTAGTCTGAAAAGCCTATGTAAACATGAGAAGGAGTATGAAGTGTTCAATATGTAATCAGGATCTTTGAGAATTTTATGATTGCTAGTGTTTTTCTTTTAAAATGAAATTGGGAGATTATATATTTGATATACAGATGTTATGAATTACTATATCGCTTGATAGTTTGTTCCATTTATTATTACATAATACCCCTTTTCATCTCTTCTTATTGGTTTTAGTTTTAATCTACTCTGTTACATATAGGAATAGCCACACCTGCTTATTTAGAGCTTCTGTTTGTTTGCTTGGTAGCTTGATTCTAATCCTTTAGATTTAGAAGCTTGTAAAAATAAACCATAAGCTTTTGCATTAATTTTTTAAACCTTATTTCACTGTCCCATAATATATACATCTTTTAAAACATTGCATGGCATCCCTTAGTATGTGTAATTTTTATTAATCATTTTATTTGTTTACATTTCAAATGATTTCCTCCTTCTCGGTTACCCCTCCACAACTCCCATCCCATTCTCTCCTTCTCCCTCCCCTTTGCCTCTATGAGGGTGCTCCTTCACCCACTCACCCATTCCTACCCAGTCTAGCATCCCCCTATGCTGGGAATCAAACCTCCACAGGACAAAGGTCTCCTCTCCCATTGATACCAGATAAGGTCATCCTCTGCTACATATGTATCTGGAGCCATGAATGCCTCTATGTGTACCCTTTGGTTGGTGGTTTATCTCTGGGATCTCTGTGTGGCCCAGTTAGTTGATATTCCCTACTATGGGGTTGCAATCCCGTTCAGCAACTTCATGTCCTTCCTCTAGCTCTCCCATTGGGATCCCCAGACTCAGTCTGATGGTTGGTCTGAGTATCTGCATTGTATTGGTCAGGTGCTGGTAGAACCTCTCAAAGAACAGCCATACCAGGTCCTGTCAGCAAGTGCTTCTTGGCATCAGCAATAGTGTCTGGGTTTGTTGTCTGCAGATGGGATGGATCACTTTGTTGGATACATTTCTGGATGGCTTTTCTTTCAGTTTCTATTCCATTTTTTTTGTCCCTGTCTTTCTTTTGGACAGGAACCTTTCTGGGTTAAAATTTTTGAAATAGGTTTATATTCCAAACATATTATTTAAAGAGTCAAACTGGAGGAGCACAGATATGGATGAGAGTGGAGGTGGGGGAGAAACTGGAAGGAGTAGATTGGAGGATATCGACATGATATATTGCATGAGAGAATAATAAATAATTAATTAAATAATTAAAATTATGGTGAAATTCATAAAACACTAAATAGAATGGTGGTTGCCTAGAGCTGTAAGGCAAAGGTGACTTAAACACACACACACACACACACACACACACATTCTCCCTCCCCTTTCCTCTCTCTCCTTATACAAGGCATAAGTACTGTCAATCTGCTTTAGACCATAGTCTATATTATTGTATTATATGCTCAAATTTTATTACAATAATACATGAAAAAGACAGGAGACATAAAGTTGCTCTACCACTGGCAATATTATTCATAAATATGTATATCATTCCCAGTGAATGATTAAGACTTTTAAACTTCTAAAAAAGCAATTGCTAATGTAGTTCAAGCCAAGATCAATTTTCAACTTGTATTTTTCACAAACTAGGGATAAAACATACCTGTTTTTCTCATGTAAGATCAGAAAAATAAAACCTTTTTTCTTTTCCAGGAAATATCGTGTGAATTGAAGATGATTTTCTTTACCTAATATAAAGAAGAGGAAAAAAATTCCTCTAGTCCTTTTTCAATATTTGTTTATTGGCTTCTTTGAGTTGTTCAACTATTTAGAAGTTTCCTTTTGTTTTCATGCAAAAACTGTTTACAGTTCTTCATTAGAGTAAAACAGGTGACACCTTTTTATTTAGTCCCAGCATTTAAAGGTTTTTTCGTTTTTGTTTTGTTTTTAAAGCTTTTATTTATGTGTTTACAATTCATTGCCTCTTCCCGCTCTCACCCCCACAACTCCTCACACCATTCCTCCTTCTGCCTGTCCCTGGGAGGATGCTCCTCCACCACCAGGCCTCCCCTCCCTGTGGCCTCAAGGCACAGAGGACTTGATCACCTTCTCCCACTGAGGCTACACCAGTCAGCTCTCTTCTATGTATCCGTGGAGAGTCTCTGACCAACTCCTGTATGCTGCCGGTTTGGTGGATCAGTGTCTGGGAGCTCCCAAGGGTCTGGGCAAGTTGAGACTGCTGTTTTCCTATGGAGTCATTCTCTTCATTTGATTCTTCTATCCTTTCTCTAATTCAACCATAGGAGTTCCCGACTTCGATCCAATGATTCGGTGTAAATATCTGTGTCTGTCTCAGTCAGCTGCTTGTTGGGACTCTAGGAGAGCAGCCATGCTAGGCTCCTGTCTGTAAGCACATCATAGCATCAGTAATAGTGCCAGGCCTTGGCACTCACAGGATTCAATGGGAGTGACCTTAGATGAAGTGTTCAATGGGGGGGGAAACATGATTTCATCTCCAGTAGATAGACAGGGTCTCAAGAGGAGAGGTAGTGTTACCAACCCACAGTCAAAATTTCTGACCCAGAAGTATTCTTGCCTAAAAGAACTTCAGGCACAAAAATGGAGAAGAGACTGAATGAAATTGGTCCAGTGACTCCCACAACTAAGGTCTATCTCATGGAGAGGACACAAAGACATTTTTAAGTGAATATAATTTTTTAGTTTTTGTTTTCTTTCAAAATGGACTTAACAGTAATAACTTGAATCTCTATTGTTCTAATTCCATATTGAACTTTGAGTCCTGGATAACATATTCAAGTGTCCAATTGTCTAACTGTAGTATAGCTTTCAAAAACAGAGCTCATTACTTTGCATTCTTCCACTATGCCTGTTTGAATATTGCCTTTATAAGAGTGGGATTAAACAGTTCCTGTTTCCTCTGTTAGGATTCCCATAAAATACCAAGCTACACAACTATAACATATATTCAGAGGGCCTATGTTAGACTCATGCAAGCCCCTCATTGTCCTTTCAGTCTTGGTGAACACCTGTGCATTCAAGCTTATTAATCTGTGGATTTTCTTTGGTGTCCTTGACCTCACTGGCTAGCTCCAGCTAATGTCTGATTATGGGTCTCTACATCTGTTTCTATCAGTTGCTGGATGAAGCATTCTTATGACAATTGGGTTAGGCATCAATCTATGAGTATAGCAGAATATCATTAAGCGTCATTCCTTTGACTTTTTTTTTTTTTTTTTTTTTTTGCTAGCCACATTTGGCTCTATGCTACATCTCTAGATTATTAAGCCTGGTTTTTTTCTTTTTCTTTTTTTTTTTTCTGATCCTTAAGGTAGTGTCAGGAGTGGACTCTGTATTGTGGCAGGGGTCTCAAGTGTAACAGCCATTGTTTAGTCACTCCCACTATTTCTGTGCCACCTTTATTTACCCTAGCACATCATGTTGGCAGGACAAATTGCGTATTAGATATTCTCTGGCTGGGCTGGTATCTCAATACCTCCACTGGAAGTGGTTATCAGTTATATAACTGCTTGATTATAGAAGAGGGCCAGTTGAGATGTCCTAACTAGGGTTAGCCTAATAGATTCATGGGAGTTTACATCACACTAGGTTTCTACCTTGTCCCAGAATTATCCCCCCAAAATTCTAGTGTCTCTCCTAGTACTCTCTCCCTCCATCCTCTCCCTACTTCATCTCCTGTCCCAACAACAAACCAAATGGTCCAATTAAAATAAGGAACACAGCTAAATAAAGAATTCTTGACAGAGAAAACTCAAATGGCCAAGAATCCCTTGAATAAATGTTCAATATCCTTAGCCATCAGGAACTTCAAATAAAAATTACTGAGATTCCATCTTACACTTGTCAAAGGGGCTAAGATAAAAACCACAAGTCATAGCTCATGCTGATGAGGATGTGATGGTAGTACAGGGACGTTGGAAATGAATCTAATGGTTGCTGAGGAAATAGAAAATAGTTCTACCTCAACTATATGACTCTTGGGCATATACCCCCCAAATGCTCCACCCTATCATCAAGACACTTGCTCAACTATGTTCATAGCAACATTATTCATAATAGCAAGAAACTGGAAACAATCAAGATGCCTCTCAACTGAAGAATGGATAAACACAATGTAGTCCATTACACAATGGAGTATTAGTCAGCTGTGAAAAAAAATGACAATATGGAATTTGCTGGCATCTGGGTAGAATTTTTAAAAAAATCATTCCCAGTGATGTAGCCTGCACCCAAGAAGACAACCATGGTATACACTCATTGTAAGTGGATGTTAACTGTAAAGTAAAGGACAATCATGCTACAATCCACAGACCCAAAAAAGGCTTAGTAACAAGGGGACCTAAGGGGGAAAATGTATGAATCTTTCTGGAAAGGGGAAATAGAGTAGATATTGTGGTGGATTCTGTGCTGCTGGAGAACGGAAAGGAGGGATCTAACAAGTTTTAAAATTTCACTGGCAAAGGATGACAATAGCTTTTAAGTTGATGATTAGAACAAAGACACCTCAGACAATTTTCTCTAAATGGGTTAGAGATGTGGAAAAATGAATCATATATCAGAAATTGCAGGAAGGGATTTCTCTCAGTGAGTTCATCAGATGGTATTTCAATTCATTACAGATTGTCTGATGCTGGGACCCTCCCAGCCTGGATTGAGTTGAAATGAGACACAGAGTAGGATTCTGGCGTGGCTTTAACGAGTGGTGGTCTCTGGATGTTCTAGCTCTCTAGTTATACTGAGATGTTGATGATGACTTGTAAAATGTACTAGGAACTATGCAGCTCTAACTTTCAACCTGTTAGATGAAACCTCAGGAAGAAAAAGCGACACTTTGAAACATGATTTTAGCATTTATTTCTACGTGGTAAAAAGTTTCCTATGACAGCTCTCTAAGACAAAAGAGGAAAATGGAATGAATGAAAAAGGGGGATAAGAAGAAATTCTTCATGTGCATCTTTGTCTAAAAAGTGTTCTGACCAAAAAGTTCTTCTCAGCTCAAATCTGTGTCTTCTCTTTGCTCTCAGCAGTTAAACATCTTTCAGAATACATGATCACATGATAAAAAGTTCATACAAGTTCACACATAACATTAAATCATAATTTCAATAAGACATTTACAATAGTGAATGTTTACATGCATATCCATTAGGAGTATTTATCTGGCTAAGCATTCATTACCTGTCACAGCTCAACAGGTTCATAGAGAGTTAAAAACCCTAACTAAGTTATTAGTGGAGTTCTGTATAGATGGACTCAGTCAATATTTTATCTTCTTTTTTAGCACCTATAGTAAATTGTTATTCCCTTTATATGACATTTGGTTAATGGTTTTACAATCTCTTGGAATGTGCTTGGATAGTAGAAAGTCTGGTTACTATCTAGAAGCAATTAACTGGTGACACATGGGAGATTGACACAGTTCTCATTGCAGTTTTGACTATCAGAAGAGATCTAATAGAAATTTCACTATAAAAGAGCTTAATAAATACTGATATCATTTTAAAAATTCTTATAGGATCATAACTAAGAATTGAGAAGCCATCTATTTGTTTATATCATCAATACAAGACAGTAATCTTCTTTGTTATGCAGAGATCTGCTCAAAAGGGTATGCTGATACCTAGTGATTGTTAAATATGTTTAATAGTAACAGGAAAAGCAATATTAATAGCAGGAATCTTTCCTAAAATGATTTCTTCTGGACCTTGTCAATGGGAGAAAATCAGTCATGGATTATAATCAGAGGCAGACCATCTCAGGAAAAGCACCTGCTAGTTACTAGCTTGTTGACTTCTGACAGTCTGAAATTAGAGTCTTAGTCTAGCTCTAGTCAAAAGTAATACCATGTTAGCAGCTTTTGAATGTATTTAGAACTTCTACCCTGTAGAAGCTCTTTTAATGCAAATGTTGCTTTTCTGAGTATAGAAACTCAGTAAAGTTTGCAATGACCTACAACAAACTTGTTCCAGTTTCAATCTCCTTAATGTGGTTGGCTTTTGCCCAGTGGGCAGCCATCATGCAAATGTCTCAATGATATTCACTCCCTTCTCAGTTTTTTTTTTTTTAATATTAGAGAAGAGTTTATTTCTCCATTTCTCTAGGCCCAAAGGTTTGAGATAGCTGTAAACCGCATACAATGACTTGGATTATATAAATTATTTAAACAAATCAAATATTGATTGATATACTTGAATAAATTTATGACTGTATTTTAATGTATTATGATGCACAATAACTTAAGAAAGAAATCCAGTAAGATCAATAAAATGTACATATAGTCACATGTTTATATATATATATATATTAGTGTGTGTGTTGTGCGTGTGTGTGTGCACATATATAAAAATACAGGTACACACATGTATGTAACAATAATTAACTGAAAAAGAGGCTATAAGTTTGGAAAGAGCAGAGAGTTATTTGGAAGGAAGAAAAGAAGGGTGAACAAGATGTATGTGCATGATATTTCCTTATCTTGTTAAACACTGCCTTCCTTTCAATATGTCACAAAGACAGGTTTGGTTTTTTTTTTTTTTTTTTTTTTTTTTTTTTTTTTTTTTTTTTTTTTGCATAGCAGTTAAACAAGTGTCTAAGCCCCCAATGTCAGTTTCTCAAATTTGCCTAGGGAACGCCAATACATATATTTCAAGGGAGCTAGCTCTTACTTTGGTTTGTTTTGAAATATTAAAAAAAAAAGCAGATAATGGAATTTAATCTTACACTTGAATTAAAAGGTAATAAGAAAAAAAAAAGTCTTCCCCTCAAGTTAAAACACAAGTTATGGATGTCATAGTGTCCTCCTTTCCTTGACAAACTGCTCCTTTCGCTTGATTTAGTTCACTCTAGGAGTAGAACAAACTGTCTCTGAAGAACTTAAGACTTACAACAAAGAAATTATTAATACAAAGTTCAAACTTTATTTTGAGGCTTCCAGGCTATGCAATGAACTGTCCGATATTTCTTCTTTAACCTGGATTCAGTTATCGATATGTGCTGAATCTCCTCATGAGGATTACGTGAGACTTCCCATAACCAAATATGCCTCAGTTTCAAAAGACAGCCACTTTAAGGTGCCCCAACCTGGAAGACTTCTAATAGCAAACCTTTGTTATTTCACAGTTCTTAAATTTAGATGTTGGTAAGACCACCCTCCCTATGCCCACCTTCTGATGGAGACCCTCCATCCTACTTTCTTTGCCTTGCAGATGAATCTGTCTTTGTCCTCATCTGGTGTTCTCCATGTTCATCTGTCTTTACTTAAAACAAAACAAAAAATATTGTCAGCCATAAAGGCCCATCCTGATAACTTTACTTAATCTTTGTTAAACTCGAAAATTCTCTTCCCTAACTAAAGCTATAGACACAGGTACTTGAGATTAATTCTCCACTGCATGTCTTTGAAGACACACCTCAGCTTTTAATCTACCACAGCAACTTACTGTGAAAGAAAGTACACATGACCTCTACTGAGTCACCCGTGTCTTATCTCACATTGTGGATCATGCTAACTCAATATTGACTTTGTTGAGTATTGATTTGTGGCAGTGAAAGTGTGTATCAGTTAAACATAGATTGTAAATCTCCTTTGGACAAATTGATAATAAGTTTAAGGGATACTCTGGTATGTAATAAAAGCCACTGATTAATGAGAAAATCATCCTTGGATAAAGAATCAGGCAATCTGGGCTTTGGTCCCATCTTTAGCAATTAATTAATTTGCAGACTTGGTAACCCTGTTTCTTCATAAATCATAAGACATAGTATCTCTCCTTCACATCTTACTTGGCTATTGTGATTGAAAAAGATATAATGGCTTTTAAAAATGTCTAATTTTGTGTGGTTTCCTAGGCATTAGATTTCATCTGGTCCTCTTATCACAATACCACTTGGGAAGACTGTAACAGTGTAGCAGATGGGTGGTTTTGTATTAGTTTGTTTGTTTTGTTTTGTTTTTGTTTGTTTGTTTTTCTAGAGTCACTTGGTTATCTTCTGCTGGTTGTCTGTAAAAAAATATTCTAGGTTTGTTCTCAAAACGGTCTGCTCTATGACTGTATTTAGTGTTTGACCAAGATGCACTTGCTTTTGAGAAGATCCAGAAATGATCTGCGGTTCTATCACTCACTTTGTCCCACTGCAGCTCACAGGAAATAACTCCACAGGATATGAACACAGAAGCAGAGCATTCTTTTGTCAGTCTACAACAATCTGAAGCTCTTAAACCCTACAGATTCTCCCATTATCACGGAGAGAATAAGATAGCAATTGAAACAGAGTCTTTGTCTGTTTGATTTTTTCTTTTTAATTGATATATTTTACATCCCCACATATTGGTTTCACCCTAGAGCATTTCTTTAACAAACCACTTGAGCATATACTTAATATTGGAGGCTCCTTTGGGAACTGTGATTTAGTATACTTGTTGAGTTTAAGAACTGGATTTCATAGTTGGACCCTTCAGTGAGAAGCTGGCAAAGAAAAACTTATTGCTTGTTATGTCTGGAATGATGACAGTCATTTGTTGGCTGTTATGTTACTGTTATTGGGGCTTTTCTTCCTGTTAAAGTGGAGTAGAAGTAGCTGGACAGTTTCTTTGGCACTCCGACAAATCAGCAGTCATAAAGGCCAACATGGTCAAGTGGCTGAGAAAGAAGTAATCTGAACAATTAGGAATTAAAGATAATGTAGAGAATGTGATTGATTTACATGGAGCCCTTTAAACCTTCCTCTGTCAGCAGCCAGAAAACCACCATGACCAACCACAATGGCTGACTATGCTTGAATTGTTGAAGCACTGGAACCTGAGTGTAGGTTGAATTCATTGACTTGGTAAGTCTGTCCTCTCAAAGTCAAGGCCCTGTCACAGAAAGGGAATAGTTTGTTAATTTTCTTTGTGAACATCTATCATGGATTCTCTAGCCACCTTTGGACTTAGAGAATCAGTGAGTTTCGTTTAGTCTATTCTTTATTCCTCTTATAACCATATATGATATATATGGCAACAGCTTGTCAACTACACAACAGTTCTGAACTCAGAACTACATCTTCTCTTAGTCTATCAATAAAAAATTATACAACTTACCTGGAGTCCACAGCTGAGTCAGTTCTTAGACAAGGACTAGAACATGAAAAACAGGGACAAAAACAACTTTTACAATGAGATATTAAATTCCATGGGTCTGTTCATAAAAAAGCATATCTCTTAATTGACAGAGTTAAATGTATTTCAAAAGTTTCTAGATGGGATGTCTAAGAATTACAAATCAAAAAAAATTAGAAAAAGCTGAGGGATGTTTAATTTTTATGCTAATATTTCTGGGATCATAGCACAAATACGTTGTCTACCATTATTTTCTAGTTTTCTGTGAGTATGCTATTGCATGAAGAAATATTTAAATTGTTACCTGAAGTAAAGCAGATTGCCCTCAATAGCTTGGAAGCTTTTCTAGGAAGTTTGAGACCTCCATATAACATATAGCTTACCTTTCAACCACAAGGAAAATTCTGCCAATGAAGGCTTTCTCACAAAATCCAAGACATCAGGTCTTCCTGCAGAATCATGTCTGAGTTCAGTCTGCAGTTAACACTGCAGATTTTGTAGATGTTATATTGAATGTCTACTGATTCCATTTAGGTAGAGAATACTGGCAGGTAAAGCTTCTTATGACACAGGAAGGACATCATGGTCAAATAATAGAGTTCTGACTTAGGCCTGTGCCAATCATGTATTGTTTTATAAATGTGTTCTTGCAATGCTGGGAAACTGAAAGCATTTGAAAGATCTGCATCATCTCTTAGATTGTCAGACAAGCTCACAGATTAGGGGAGTTACAACATTGTTTAAGACCCTTGATGAGATAAGATCACAGAAGTACAATATATTCCTAACTTGAAATCTAACACAGTAGTTACTTGTCTTTTTCCTATATATATAGTTGTAAGGCATCATTAAAAATTTGTCAGAGAGTGCACATTTTATAATAAGATCCAAAAAAAGTTACAAAAGTCAATATCTTGAAAGACTCATGTGTTTTGGCCATATTAAATCAAGACCAGCACAATCAAAAGGTAGAGATTTGTGCCAATTTGAAAAACCTAAAGGGGATGGAATTCTTAGCCCACAATAGATAATTCACTGTAACTAATCTCCTTAACTCAGAAAACAAAGCTAATCATAGTAAATTTAATAGACTATTTCAGAATTTACCAACACCTTCTATGCAGTTTTACTGTTTTTTTCTTCTTCCCCTTTTGCTCCTGAGAACTGATCATGCTAATCATGGGTAATCAATTTAGCTGTTTGCTTTGCCAGGTCAAGGTATTAGAAGAAGGACACATTCACCTGTGATTGAAAGAGCAATATTCACTTAAAGAGATGTGAGTGCTTCTGTTATGTTACAGTCTAGTCTGAAAGGATCTGCATTCCCTGGAAATTCCAAATACCTTTATGGTGGTCAGCAGGGTCAGCAATCTTAGACCAGTTCAAACAGCTTGGTACTCTATAGGACACATGTACTCCACATAGGGTTACTTAGCATTCCATTCATATTAAAGAAGTTTTTAGATCTCAAATAGTTTGGGACATGAAGAGACTTCTTCTAAAGCACAGAATGATGTGATTCCTTTTTATAACAAGTAAAAAGAAAGGAACAAACACAGATCTTATTGTGCCAAAAAGGACCATACACTAGCCCAGAGGAAAACTGCTGTCTTACTCGTGGAGGTAATACATTTAAATTTTGCTTGAGACCAGAAGAATAAATGGCTCTGCATTAGGGATATGTTGAAATAAAATCAGCCCTGGTTTTTCAATGATATTCCTTAGAGATATAGTAGTTTATCACATTGCACATTGGGTAGATAAATGAGAAAGACATTGTGCAGCCAGGCCGATACAAAGAGGAATTACCACTCTTAGCATCTGGAAGAATAGCAATGGCTTCGTCAGAAACAATTGTTCACCATTTATATATCACTATTGGACTCGAGGACTATGGTAAAGATTGAGTGACTGAGCACAGGATAGTATGTGAATATATAACATGTACTGTCTATAATGAGTGAAGAGCTCCCATATCTCAAATCATACTTTCCGACAAGGCTAGTAAAAGCCTATTACAGAATTAAAATGGCTCATTGAGAATTACTCTTCAGCAGGATAAAGTGGTGTAAGGAACTTGAATGAACGGGGGTCCTTGACTTGCAAGTAGTTCACTATTGTTGCAACACATGGCTCCTGGGGGAACCTTTACAGCAATCTGAAAGAGAAGGAAAATATACTCAGATTTTGTTCACAAATGGACTGCGTCAATTGTTGTAAGGCAACAATAGATTTATGGCACACAGTTTCTTAGCCATGGGCAAAGAGAAACATCTCATGGGTAAAGTCAAAAAACATTGTATTTGTGTTGGGAGATAGATGTTTGCCTAGGGAATCTTGGGAAGTGGTATATGAGTCACTTGTCTGCCCAAGGGCTATGGTGTCCATGGCATTTTAGTCAATGCAAGAGGAAGAAACAAGCAAAAGACTTTGAGTTCACATTTCATTATAATATAGTAATCAAAACCTGATGATTCATTTCTTGTGTATTATAGATAAGGGATACTACTAGAGGACTGGGAGATTTAGGGGTAATGATATCTGTCATTTCTGTAAAGTCCTGTTTCCCTTGCCAACCAGTCAGATGAATTTAGTAATATTGAACGAAGTCAGGAGGTAATTCCAGATGTAGACTCATGGGAGTAAAACAGCATGGATGTTGATGTAAATATTTAATTCATGGCTGCTGGTCAAGCCGACTATCTAAGCTGCGGCGGTTCTGCCTAGCTCAGCCACCAGGTTTTTTGGCCAGAGGCCATGTGCATGCCACAGCTAGAAATGGCCAGTAAGAAACACCAGCCCTGCCACCCATGAGATGTCAGCATGGGAGATGGCTCTGCCAAACTTCCACGCTGTCTCCTACTCCACAAGGCCAGGCATTGCCCAGACCATCCCGCCATCCATGTGGGCCCATTAGAAAAAATGAGACTCTAATGCTTAAAGATTAATCAAAGGCTTTATATGTTTGGTAAAGCTCAATAACGATATGCACATACACAGAGAGTTGTTTCCCAATTAGCTAACCTAAATAAAAGTAGTTACCGGCACTGCTCTGCATACCTGCGTGGCTCTCCATGTCTCTTATATCTCTGTTCTCCCTAGCTCCTCCTCTTCCTTTTCCTCTTCCTCTCCTTACTCCTCCCACCTTAGCTCCTTTTACACATGGATTTTAATACTTAATTGTAAATCAATTTTCTGGTTAATGTTTTTTCTTTGTACACATTTAAAAGAACCAATAATAATGAGCCTAATTTTACTTTGTTAAATAGGATTCATTATTAAAAATATATATCACTCTCAGATTATATAAAGACTCATCAAATAATATATTCTTTTTTTATTATGAAGATAGCATCTTGTGTTACAACAACTCGTTCTTTTGCTTCTGAGAAATTTGGGGACATCTCTATCACCATTTTTGATTATTGGCGGTTAACTGTAGATTCCAATCAAGTATTTTTCATGGAGATACAGTTGTAAGACTGTTAACTGAGCTACTAACTAGCTGTGAATAGAAAAGAATAGATACAAAATAGTTTACAATTTTTCCTTGCTATTTAAGCCTCTGCCATAAATGTCTTTTTTTTTTTTCTATCTTACTTCTGACTCAAAATTCATGTAAACTTCTCAGTTGGTCATTTTAAACAAAAATGAAGCTGAGTAGAATGTTCAGGGAAATTTATCTATTTTTCACAGAAAGAATGTCAGAGCTCACTCTAGTGCATTGATGTGTCCTTTTAGCTTATAAGAGAGGTTTGTTACTGTTCTACACAATAATTGTGGTGTTTTCAACCCTCACTCTCTGACCTGTCAATCATTAATTAGCTCATTCCCAAACTGTACTATTTAGCAATTGGAATTTATTATCTTCAGGTTAAATTCATCATAATACTCATCTTCATTATCTTAATTAAGTATACATTATGAAATATTTCTTATTTCATAATTGCTACTATGTAGTTCAGGCTGGCCTTGAACATACAGAGATCTGCCTGCCTCTGCTTCCCAAATTCTGGGATTAAAGGTGTGTACCCCTTAGTTGGCTTTTTAAAATGTTACATCAGATATTCAGTGTAGTTGATTATGGACCCATATAGGGGTAATTGCTTCTTATATGTGCAGATCTTTCCATAAGCATGATCATAAACTTTGTTTGTCATTCCATATTAGTAGGTAGGAATGTTTGCCCTTTAAACCCAGCCATAGACAACAGGATATTAGTGATCCTTTCTCTTCTTTATAGCATTTCTTCTAGGCTTTCAGTCCTTCAACTCTTATCTTGTTCCTTTGTGCTCATCCCACTTGTCTTAGTTAAGGGTTCATTGCTATGAAGAGACACCATGACAAAGGCAACTCTTGTAGAGAAAAACATTTCATTGTGCAGGATTGCAGAGATTTAGTCCAGTATCATTATGGCTGGAAGCATGGGAGTGTGCAGACAGACATGGTACTGGAGAAGAAGCTGGGAGTTCAATATATTGATCTGTAGGCAGTCAGAAGGAGGCTATCTTCTGCAGGCAGCCAGTAAGAGGTTCTGGGTCACACTGACAGATTTGAGAATGTATACAAGACCACAAAACCCTGTCCCCACAGTGACACACTTTCTCTAACAAGGCAATATCTCTTCCAAAAAGTCACACCTCCTAGTATAGCCACTTCCCATTGGCCAAACGTATTCAAACCGCCACACCACACATGTTGAATTCATTACTAGGAGAGAAGTTTAAGTTATTCAAATGGTATGAATTCAGAAGTTACAAAGGAAATTAATAACCTCTATTTATTCATGCATATCTGTGAAGGTGTTTGTGGGTGGAAATGTGTTTTTATGTTTGTGTAACAATACACAATATTATTTCCTGTAGCACAATAATTAACTTCAAGTAAGATAGAAGTTCAGCAAAGGGAGACAAATAGAATAGGTATTACTTATAAGACCCTCAATAAACTAAGAACTAGAGAATCTCTTTATATAAGATAAAGCTATATCAAACATCATGAATAAAAATAAAATAATAAAATTACTATTGTTTCTTCCTTGATTGAAAACAAGAAACAAAGAGATGTCTAATGTCATTTCTTCTATTAATATTATATTGATTAAAAGACAGAAAAATCAAAATGGAAGAATTAATAATATTAAAGTACTGTATGTATGATAATTATGTAATTATCAATTTAACAATAAGTTCCACACATTTAAGATTATTAATAGTTTTAAGAATTTTTAAATAAAAATTCAATCATATATTTATTGTTTCTCAAGGAAATGGAACTATATTATTTGTAACACCAAAACCTAATAATGGAATAAGCCTAAGGATGACATAGAAGGAATATTTCTATTCTGAAAATGATATATCTCCACAGAAAATGATTGGAGGTGAGTTTACTTCATTAAATAGATATGTCTTATTTGTGGATTTGGAAAACTGAATATTGCAAAAATATCAACTCACCCCATCCAATTTTAATCAAAACTATGCAAGCATATTTTTACTATAAAATATGCATAGAGATACATACGCCAAAAGCAAACAAAGTAATATGACAAAGAAAGTCAGATGATTTATCCTCTAAGATAACAACAGATCTATGTATATGGTAGCAATCAGTTGATACAAATATGAACATCTGAAAGATAAATAGAACAGAAACCATAAATAGTATATAAACACACTTACAGGATCTATGAGAGAGCTAAAAATGAAGAAAGGATTTTATTTTTCTATATTAATAGACAACACTGTTTCAACAGATATGCACATGGAAAAGCATATGTTACCAGTTTTACAAACTACCCATGAGCATTAGGCTTTTAGAGGAAATGCACAGCACAGGCTCAGCAGGGAACACAGTTTAGTATGTCATTTAAAAATGCAATTTGGGAGCATGAGATTTATGAAATACTCTCTTACGACTTTACTAAGGGAGGGAATATTCAATCCAGAAGGAAGTTGTATTAGTTATTTTCTATTGTTGTAATAAAACACTATGACCAACAGAACACAAAGAAGGAAGTGTTTACTTGGGTTTAAGATTCAAGAGGATTAGCATCCAGGATGGATGACGGAAAGAGTAATGGCAGAAGGGAAGCTGAGTGTTGACATCTTGAGCCTCCAAAGGTGGAGAAAATGAATTAAAAATAGTGCATGAGTTTTTAAAGTCTCAATATCCACCTCCAGTTACACATTTACCTCAACTGTCAACTAAGCATTTACATTCCTGAGGCTACAAAGGACATTTGTAATTCAAAAAAATCTTAAAGGTATTATGCTTATTGTACATATTTTAAAAGTAATTACATAGTTATAGATTTTTATATAATATTAATTATGTTTATTTACCATGAAGTTATTCACATATGATAAAAGTTTTCTACACATATATGCATGCATTAGTGTGTATTAATATAGTTTACAAATTAATAAAGAAAATGGAAAGCCAACTGATTATCTAAAAATGAGTAATATGCCTATTACAAAGGGAATCTGTTGCCTATAGCCAACAAACATGAAAAACTGATTAATTTTATTGATTGATAAAAGTAAAAATGAAAGACTTGAAGAATATTACTATGTGCTCCTAAAGAAGAAAAAAAAGCAGGATGCTCAAGGTATCAAATTTTGCAAAAGTTGTAGAGTTACTAAAATCCTCACATACTCGAATGAGAATATAAGCTGGTACAACCAATTCCACTTTAGGAAAATTATTGGTAGTATCAGATATTTTTAAACACATAGATTTCAAGGTCACAGTGATCCATTTTTCACGTTAGTCAAAATACATTCATTCATGTATACATCATCGTTTGACATAATCATAAACTTTCTAGAAGGCTAGAGAGGTCATCCAGCAGTTAAGATAGCATGCTGATCTTTCAGACAGACGGACTTCAGTTCCCATCATCCATATTGGGCTGTTTGCACTGCCTAGAGCTCTAGTTCCAGGAGATCCAAGACCCTTTCTGCCTTCCATAGGAACCTGTACTTACATACATATTCTGCCACACAACAACAACAACATACACACACACACACACATCTTAAAACGTAGAATGACAATAAAGCTCATGAGAACACTATCAATAATAAGCAAATACCTATGGGAAGTATACAAATTCTATCAGTGTTTAATCATATAGCAATGAATGACTTAAAATCAAGGAGAGTGAGTAACTAACATTAAATTAAAGGATATTAAATACTTGAGTACACAGATCACTGAATAAATTAAGCCAAGGGTAAAAAGACACATACTGTGAACTGTGAGCTCACATAACTCATATGTGGTCAGCACTAACTCAGTCCCGATGGACAGAGCTGCAGGAGGTTAGAAAGCTTTAATGTAGCTATGGGTAGACCACACTAGGATATGACACTGGCACTAAGGGTGACCTGTTTCTTCATCTGTGTGTCCTTATGTGTGCAAATTGAACTGCAGAAGTCCTACAACCTTTGTTCTTTGTTCTATACACAGATTACATGTGTAATTTATATGCCACCGAGTATAGAGACCCAAGAAAAAGGGAAGCAACCTGCTTAGCTATAAGGTGAAATCAATCTTTCAGTGAGATCAATCCAATCCTTGCTGTATCCTATCACCTGGCTTTCCCGGGATGTAAAACCGCCTTCTGACAAGGCAGCTGCAGTCAGTTACTGTGAAGCTGACAGAATGGATACGGGCTCCACCTTTATTTTGTGAGCCTTCATGGTGACATCAAGGCTGCTTAGAGATAAATGTGCAAGTGGCCAAGGGGCAACACTCCTAGATCTTTCTTTTCCTTCTGTCAAAAATCAAAATAACAGAATGCCCCCTCAGTATTTCCTCCATGGTTTATATTATACCCAGGAGCTGAATCTGCCATCTGCTATTCTCTTGCTCTGAGCTAGAGTATCCTCGTATTTCTTCTGATCGCTGCTTTTATTTATACTTTGCAAAACAGATGACATCTACAAATGAGGAAAGAATGCCTATTTCCCCCTCACTGGACTGGATCACTATCTGTAAGGGAATGCTTCTTGTAGAAGGATTTGTGGCTGAGGAGTCCTCCGGGCTCTAAGCAGCCACACTTCACCTCTCACGCTAAGCAAAGAAGAGTCATTGACCTCTTTTGCTATGGCTCAGTGGAATGGGAATCTTAATTGTCAGAGCACAGCTAGCCATTTCATTTAAGACTCCTCTCTCATTAAAGAGCAAATAAATGTGTTATCAGAGTTTGTCACAATAACTGACATACACCATAAGTAGGTGTGGCTCTACAAACATATATAAACTTATAAACATTTTGTTGTGAAAATTTAGAGACCTGGTCTATTTTTGTGACTATTTTTTTATTTTTAATTATATTTATGGGTTGTGTGTGTTTATGCATGTGCATGAGATACCTGCAGGGGCCCAAAATAGGCTTATGATCCCATAGAGCTAGAGAAAATAAGATGCTATAAGCTTCCCAAGAAGGGTGATATGAAGCAAATTCAGGTCCTCTTCAAGAGCAGATGATCTCTAAACCATAGAGCTTCTTTTCAGCTTCAGGACCCGGAGTATGAATCCAATTCTCTCAAAGGTTTGACAGAGCTATTTCTCCAAATTAAGCCCTGAACTTAATATCTGTAAAAAAAAAAAAAAATAGTGATCTTAATTTAGATCCATGGGGCTCTACGCCTCCTAACATCTCTGAAAATTTTCAATAAAAGAGTCCCTCTTTTATTTTCAAATGTCATATATGTGAGAGGATAATCACACTAGTAATGTTGAACTACTCAACCATGCTCCATATGTCTAATCCATCCTTAATACAAGAAGATATTATTGTTATAATCGTTTATAGATATCCTTCTATCACCTATTTGTGATAGATGTCTAAAGACACGAGAAGGCCATATACATGTACTGTGCATTATTTCTTAGTTTTAGGGAAAGTTTCTTTTGTTCTCATTAGCACGACAAAGGCTATAAAAGTGGCTGACATATTTTGGCCAATGAAGTGAATAACATGCAGGGGTCAATCACTAACTAGTAAGGTGATCTTGAATAACTGTCCATTTCTCTATGGTTTACTTTCTTGTTTTCCATATTAATAAATCTCCATCAGTTTAGTGCTTCCTAAAATGTGTTCTGTTTGGCATAGCAATTCCAAAAAAAAAATCTGTGATTAAGCAAATCGGTAAAATCAGTATCTTTTATCTACTATGCCTGCACATGGAGGGTAGTCATGAGTATTCTAAAGCCCCTGATAATCCAGTAGTATAGAAGCATGATTGGTTTATGCAAATGAGTTTTTCATAGGTTCATTTATTGAAACAATCCTATATCCTTGGCTAGCAACCATTTGTAAGAAAACTTAGATGAAATGATCTAATTGATCTTTTGGGGATATGACCTACATTCAATATTATCCAAGGCCTTTTAAAATTCATATTCCAATGTCAATATTGAATGTCAGGCTCTAGTCACATTAAAAATATGGGAATGTAGGCTCCATGCCAGTGCTCCTGATTCTGAATTTAGTTTTGCAGTGGCCATTGTGTGGGTTAGAGCGAAATTATAATTTCTCTGCATCCTTCTTCAGTTAAGACTCTTACTTTATAAAGATGCTGCAGAATAATATAATAACATAGAGAGGAATGAGTTAAACCTGAGAATCCTAAGCTTCCCATGCTGAAAATGAAGAGTTGTGTCCCATGCTATGAAAGAGGAAGAATCTCTCACCTGATTAGTAATTTTTTTGAAATACTATTAGAAAGGTTCCTTGTAAACTGAAATCACAAAGTTTCTGGGTGGAAAAAAACAAACAAAACAAACAAACAAAGAAATCCTGCTCTCTGATTTGGTGCTTCCATAATCAACAAGACAACTAAGCTAGCTTGTAATGTCTAGAGATGCCCTTTGGTGAGGAAGAGCAAGCATTACTTAAAGATACTTCTGAGATTTGAAGCACAGTCTCTAGTTTTAAGTACTAAAGTTAAAACTATTGTGGTTTTTTGCCTTTTCCTGTGTATTGTAATGCTAAGTGCAGTTCCCCAACACCTGATTGCCCAGAGATGATACAGTACCCACACACACCCAAGTCAGGCTACCTGACCTTGCCCCCAAGTTATTGCTCACTGATGAATACAGATGCCAACAGTCAGTAGCTGGGCAGAAGAGGCATAGGCAGGGGTTTATAGTTCCTGGGCCTGGAGTCAGAGGAGAATCACAAGGGGGAGACAAAAGTGGAGAGAGGAGAAAGCTCCCATGGGTCATGCGAGTCATGGAATAATGGCCCTGTGGGTTGGCTAATTGGAATTAAGAGCAGCCCAGAAAAAAGTGTCAAATTATATAATGAGCTTATTGACTGGGAAAGACATAATAATATAGAGGATAGATATCTGCCCAGCTCTTCTGCTGATTAAAGCTTATTATAAATAAAAAGGTTGTATGAGTGTCTTTTATCTGGAAACTAAATGGTCAAAGTCAGGGTAGAAACCACACAGATTGAGAATATAATTTTTCACAACAGCAAGCATTTCAGAAACCTTTGGGGCTAGTGCACATACTTGTCCTTAAGTCCATCCCATATGCAGTGCAGTTCAAGGTTCTAAAACATCCCATGAGCCGACAACTTAGATATGGTATATTTTATGAGGAAAGTGCATTTTTATCTTACCTTCCATTTTACAGAAAAGTCTGTTTTGATTAAAAATACTTAGATCTACAAAACCTATCTAGCAAGGACATTGTCATGGCTGACTGACACAGTTCCTAATTCTGCTGCAACTCCCAGAGGACAGCTGTGATAGGCAAAAACAGCACACATCTCTGAGTGGAGCTCACTCTGATACAGGATCGCTAGTATGTTTGAAATAACTACGATTTCAAATGGTAATACATGCCAAGGTAATGGATTCTGTGTCCGAGAAATAAAGGTTTAAAAAAGAGAGAAGAAAAAAAAAGACTGATTTTTTTCTTCATTCTTCTCATCATCTTTCATTCACTATCTCCCTGAGCTGTAGCCCAGGTCTGGAGAGATCACCTATAAGTGACTCTTACTGAGGACGCAATGGCTTCTTTTTCCTTCTGTGCCTCATTCTAGATGTAACTCTGCTAGTGCCCTTAAGGAGCAAGAGCTGGCCTTGAACTTAGTTTTGTCCTATCTTAGTACTTGAAAGCGAGGCTTATCTCAAAGTCTAACCCAGTTAAGAGTGTTATTGTATATTATTATTATTATTATTATTCATTTTTGAAAGTCTTTATGTGTAGGTAAGACTGTCATAGAACCCACTATGTATCCCAAGCCCAGGGAGCCTTAAATTATGGCAATTCTCCTGTCTTAGCCTTCCTAGTACTAGGATTACAGAATTGAACTACCATACTTACGTTTGTCTAGGTTCAATCATAAATATCTGTACAATATATGTGTATTAATATATTTCTAAACATTCTATAGAATAAATGCATGAATAAATTATAAATTAAAATATGACAAAATCTTAGCTTTATTACTTTCAGATAAAACACTTAATGTTTTCACGTTGACTATGTCAAACTATATTCGTCAATGTTTTCCAGAAAATTTATCTACATATCTAATTGGCTTAATGATTATTCAGACTGAAAAGCCATACAAGCAGGAAGATTTATTTTAATTTATTTTGAGCTCCAGGTTCTTCAGGGCTGAGGACAAGACAATATAGCTGTTCTCAAAGAGACACAGAAAAAAGAGATTAAGAAACAAATTTATCCATTTTTGAAAATTATTGATTTACCAGGCCCTCAAGTGAATAAGTTATGTCCACTACAGGGGTGACGTTATCGTTTCTTACCTAGTTCCTGAGTCAAAGGCTAATCTATTCAGGCACACTTTCAGGCCACACCCAGAAATAAGTTTTTAACCAGCTGTCAGGGAATCTTTCAGCTCAATTATGTTCATATGCAAGATTAACCACCACACCACCACTTATGCATTTGTAATAAGTTCTGTAAGTTAGCAAATGCCAAAGCTAGAGATTTAGACAGGGACCACCTGCCTACTCTTCCTGCACACTCTGAAGTACTAATATGCTGATCTTGTTGCTTTGATTGCTATACATATAGTATCATGATTATTACTTTTATATACACAAAGAACATTTCAGACTTTTAAATGTTGTAGATTTGCTATTTCAACTTTTTAATACCATCATGTTATTTGCTTTTTGCAGTCAACATTATGTTAGTAAATTAACTAAGTGATACACGTTCTAGGGTGCTGCCAGAAACTGTTGCTTCTTCTTAGAATTTCAATACTTAAATTATTTCATCAGATAGGTGTGCTGGCTGAGTGTCCTGAGATACTCTATAGTAATTTATTTATTAGTAAGTTTCCTTTAACTAGAGGAATACTACATTATACTCTCCTATAAGCAACTAAGAAATGACTGGTGGATGAAGGCACAGAAGTATGACTTCCATACATAGAGTTCAGAAGAAGATTCTAGAAAGCAATGCTCATTTAGCAGCTCCGTATGGGATTTGGCAAGCTCTTCTTTCTCTTTGCAGCATACTAGAGCATTTCTTCTTCTACCAAGTCCTGCTTAATTTATTTCTTCACAGGCATTGATTTCAAGAGTAATCCCAAACAAACTTCCTGTGTGGAATGAATGAGTCAGAGGCTGTTTCCCAGGGAACCTTCCATAAAGCTTTTCTACTTCGGTTGTTTCACTGCTAAGTTAAATTCCATTGCAAAACCAGAACAATGTACTAATCTACTATTGAAGGGAATTGAGATCACCTCACGTAATTTAAAACTACTGAATATTCTTGTAGATATGAAATCTTCCCCTTGGGGTAGCCCTAGAATTGCCATTGCTGAGTTATAAGATATTTTACAGCAATTGTTCTGGTTAGTTTTTTACAACTTAATATACACTCGAGTCACTTGGGAAGAGGAAACCTTATTTGAGGAGTTGATGATATCAGATTGGCCTTGGGCATGTCTATGAAGGCATTTTCTTGATTACTGATTGATGGAAGAGGGTCTAGCACTCTGTGAACGGTACACCTTTCACAGTGGTCCTACGTTATATAAGAAAGGCAGTTGAGTCTGAGCCTGGAAACAAGCCAGCAAGCATCATTCCTCCATGGTCTCAGCTTCAGTTCTCTGCTTCCAGGTCCTTGATGGACTCAGACCTATAAATTAAATAAGGCTTTTCTTCACGATGCTGTTTATGGTGGTGGTGTCATTCACAGCAACAGGAAATGAGCCAGAGCAGCCACTTTATAATGGGCTGTGAGGTAACTTTCCATTTTGTTTCATTTGCATTTCCATGAATGTTCCTATTATGTTTCTCCCACAAGCTCTCAGTACTTGCTCGAGTGCTTTCTACTGAAAGATTTTTTTTTTCTTATGACACTTTCCTGATTACAGTGCCTGAAGAATCTCTTAGTGGCTGTGAAAGGAACAGGCAGGTGTCCTTCCCTGATGCAGAGGTGTTCCTATCCCCTCATTACAACTTAGTGCCCTGAAGTCACTGTGCTTCTCAGTGGACTTTCTCTCAACTGTCAACTATTCAGAGCTCTCTCATTCTCCTTTTGGGTCTCAAATATAATTGTATTTTGCCTGTAAGATTAAATGACCCTTTTTATCTGAATGCGGCCAGTGTTAACAAGATTTTGAGATCCATTTCACACATTTGTCTCTTCCTGTGTTCTGACACCCTTAATATCCTGTTACCTTGTACTGTGGGTTCTGGTGAGCAGACAGTAACATCACTGTGATAATTCTCTGCTCTGTGAAGCAGTGAGTTCTGGCTTAGTGACACTTATCATCAATGTGTTAATATCCTTTGATGTCTGTAAATGTTCAGGATACAGTTTATTGAAACATTGTGAACTTCGGTGTAGCTGTGCTGTACTTCTGAAGGAAACTGATGTTAACTGACCATTTAAGGATTCACTGCTTTAACTTGCTTTTTCTGAGTCAGAGCTGACATTTTACCTGATACTCCTTTCTTTACTAACTGTTAACTTTGTTCTCAGGCTCTCGTTTCAATCAATAATCCCCACAAATAAAGAAGGCTTTCATTGAACGCTTGAAAAATATTATATCTCTTTTCCATTAGTCTGTATTTATTTTGGCTGTTTCAAAGAAGAATTTAATTTATTTTTTTGAAATTTAAACCAAGCACACATCAATTTAAAAAGCTGCTTTGTAAATAACTTGCATGTGAGAGATCCATAGGGTACTTGCCTCACCCTGCCTTTGTTCTTCAAACAACCAGAAGGCACAGGTCAAACCACTAGCAGCCTGAATATTCTATCCATATCCAGTTTCTTTTCCAGTAGTCACTCTGCTGAGCTTCTCTTTCTGGGAACATAGCAGGAGATGCAGTAATATTAGGTGTTTACCTGTACACTGTTGGGATGGCCCAGACTATTCTTAATTCACTTATATCTGTCCCCTTTCTATACCTTATCTACAGCTTGTCTGTACCAGAGATGTACACATCTGTATTACATCTTTGTTACATAATAGAGAAATGCTTATAAACCATGATAGCTTTCAGTACTGTAGAGATTAAAAAGAAAGAAAAATCTTGCTCATAATTTTCATTAACTTACATTTTGGAAACAGTTATATAGCATCATGGTATATGTGTATTTTATGTGGAAATAATAGGATAAATATATTATGGAAATTTAAAAATTACCAATATTTAGCAATACATAGCTAGGATACAGAGCAAAGAGAATCTTCTTAATTTTCCCAACTCAAGAAAAGCCTTCTTGGATATCAACCCAAACTAACTCCTTGCTTGAGGTTGCAGTAGTGAATGCTGTGGTAAAACTGAGTTAAAATTTCAGAAAGAGATAAATAAAAGACTTGGTTTTACTTTCACCATGCTTGAAATATATAATCTTGTTTACCCTTGGTCTTAAATTCTTAGGTTTTCTTTGTACATGAAAATACAACATTTACCAAAAGCATGGGTTTAGGATTAATGATAACATATGAAAATCATGGAGCTTTTTTTTTTTTTTTTTTTTGGCTCATAAAACAGTACATATAAATGAAAAACAAAAGGTTAAGGCTAATTATATGAAAGCAACCAATCACATAATTCCTATGCACACTCTAATTGTATTCTTGACGCTCAAATTGGGGCCAGAAAGATGATGTTAACAGAAAAGCCATTTCTCAGCTTTGAGAAGAAAATGGAGGGCATGAGAGGTACAGACACCAGCAATGTCAAGGGAAGCACTCACAAGCAGTTGTCAGTAAAAGCCAATGCTTTACTTGAGAATAATAACTTCGCTGTCCACCCGTCCCTTTCCCAGTGATTTGTCCTTTTCTGAAATCAAAAGGTCACTCTAGATGTTAAGCACCCCCTCTTTATAATGATACAGACACCCAAGGAGAGATATGAAGTGTTTAACTTTCAGATATTCAAGACACCCTGAAACTGACATGAATTCAGAGAAAAATCATTAGGGACAATGATTTTTGAGTGACAAGGAAGTAATTTTTCTCACACTGGGTATGGAATACCCATTTCCCACCTTGCCTGCCCCTGCTGAGATTTCTCTGTGACACAATTTACAGCCCAGGGAGGGAGATGTTGTTTTGAGAACTCAGACTGCTCTCTTCCTCACAACCCTTGCCCTTGCACTTTAATCAGGGCAGACTGAAATCCTGAATATTACTGTTTGCTTCACAGGGCCTCCATATTCTTTGACTTTCTCCTTTACTGAACTCACTCTCAGCTACTTAGAGAACCTAAGCATTTTGTTTCAGTCAAACTGCCTCCTCCAATACTTCTCTCTGGTTAGTCTTTTTGCGGTAGGCATTGGGCTTAGATTCAGAATATGGGACTAGATCTTGGTTTTGTCTTTCACTTGCTATATGACCTTGGGCAAGGGACTCAATTTCTTTGAATCTGAAATTTTTTATTGTTGAAATATAGACAATACTTAAAGGCTATCTCATCCATAATGATTACGTATATAGAATGTCTGATATTCCAAAGATATGTCTTAAGAAAGCCAAATTAATATCATGTCACTCTTAGGTTCAAGGAAATAAGATAGCTTCTTCTTAATAATAACTACTTCACTGTCTATCATGTTATTTATGATCCTGCAATGAAAATTTAATCATTATTTCTAAGTCTTGTATTTCTTCACATGCATATCACTCTCCACTGGCTGGTCGTCCTTTCTTGGTTTTTACTCATACTGTGCTACCCTTACCCCCATTGCTTTGACTGATCTTTTACATTAGGATTTACCTTCATATTGAGCTATTATAAAAGATTTGCCATAGTCAGATCATCTGATCATTTTCATATGTATTTGACATTACTCTAATTCAATCATTAGCTGCATTTATTTAGCCTTCAGTAAATTACTTTAGATTTCTGCTTCAGATGGACACTAAGGAATTCAGGAGGGAGTACATTCAGCACAGTTCTTTGTTTCTAGTAAGGTATAATCCCGGAGGAAAAAAATCAGAATGGGTAATGTAGAGAAAGTTGTTCATCTTGACAGAAAAATCCAGCTTGTCCATTGATAGGAGATTCAATATATCAGGTCTTTTCAATTAAAGTCTAAACATAAGGGTACGATGAGTACTCAGTGCTGACTTAAAGACCATGATTTTCTGTCTTCACAATTGATACTCATGAGTTCACTCAAAAGCAAGCACAGAAGAGAAATTTAATGAAGGGTCATGGGGAGAAAAGACTCAATTTAGTGCTAGCACTGCCTTCTTATGAGTAAAGACAGATTGTATCCCTGTTCCCCATCCTTGAGAGTGGCATAAGGAAATTGCACAGGAAATGCAAATTAATCCCATTCTAGAATCTCTGTATCTATGCCTAATTCTGTTCAACATTAATTTAAGTTATACTTCCCAAGGACATGTGTAACACACATATGTGTGATCTGACCTTTCCATGTTTACAGAACTAATCTTCTACTTTCCACATATTGATAGAAGATGGAATTTATATATAGCTAAAAGAGGAAAATGGCAGGTGCTCCCTCTTCTGACTCTTTTAGAGTTAAGATGTAGACGTAACTTGGAGTCTGCCAAACAATTGCTTTTGTGTGATATTTGAGTATAAAATCAGTGAGATACAAGAGATAAATGAAACACTATAGAAACCCTTTGCATAGGATAAAAGTATATGAAAGGACTCAGTAGCAATGCCACACTCTCTGTTAAGTACCTATATGGAGTGGAATGATGAGACAGTACTTTGGCTGTATGTTTTTATCATTCTGGCTGTGCAATGTAAACAAAAATTGTTAGAATTCTATGAAGTTTAGTGGTTTACTTAATATCCATCCTAAATTTATTTTCTGTTCAAACTAGGCAGAGTTAGCGATTTTTAATTATGAAAAAAGAAATCTGACTGATTATGCTCATAAAAATCACAGTATGGGAAGAAAGATAGCAATAGGCAATTTCAATGGAATACTAATCCAGAATGTATTAATTAAAACCTATTTAGAAGTGGTCTGTATTTTCTGATTGAAATGGGCATGAAAGAGTCATGTTAGATTAAGTAGGATCTTACGATCATGTTATAAGGAGTAATCACTCTTAGGAAGGTCACTTCGCACATGAAATACAATTGCTACGTTTTGTAAACCTTTGCCTCAAATGAGTTTTGACTTCTCTTGGGGGCAGAAATACAGAGAAGACTAAAAATAAATAGCTCAATGTTTGTCAGAGAATCCCATGCTATATGATTAGAAGATTCACCATGATTATAGAAATCATCTTGTCTGCATGGTGTAGTGGTACAGAGCTTTAATCCTAACACTTGGGAGGCAGAGGCAGACAGATCTCTGATTTAAAGGCTAGCCTGGTCTCTGGGCTAGTTTTACACAGCCAGGACTATACAGAGAAACCTTGTCTCAAAAGAAAAATATTCCAAACCAAAACCAACCAACCAACCAACCAACCAACCAACCAACCAACCAACCAACCATCAACCAAGCAAGCAAGCAAGCAAGCAAGCAAGCAAGCAAGCAAGCAAGCAAGCAAGCAAGCAAGCAAGCAAATAAACAAAAAGCCAACTCCAGGCTCAGTTCCTTAATTTCTTTAATGTGTAGTATATAGTTGTATATTTGTTTGACTATAATAACTAATGATATTTATATATTATAAAAGAAACTCTCCCTTTGTGAAGCAGCCTTAGATTTAGAGTGCTCTTGCTCGTATTATCCTGTACCTTTTGTATTCACTACCTTCTTTTTTTTTTTCCTTTTTTTAATTTTATTTTTTTTGCTTATTCACTTTATAACCCATCCCAGTAACCCCCTCCCACAATCCTTCCCCATCTCTTCTTTTCTGAGTACCCCCTCCTCCTGTATCCCCCACCCTGCCACTTTAAGTCTCTGAGAGGCTAGGTGCTTCCTCTCCCATTTAGGCCAGATGAGGCACCCAGCTAGAAGACCATACTCCATATACAGGCTGCATGTTTTGGGGTAGCCCCCACTCCAGATGTTTGAGACCTGCATGAAAACCAAGCTGCACATTTACAACATATGTGCAGGGAGGCCTAGGTCCAGCCCATGGAGGTAGATCTGTGTAGACTAGGTATGCTCCACGGTTGGTGATTCAGTCTCTGAGAGCTCCAAGGGTTCAGGTTGGTTTACTCTTCCTGTGCAGTTCCTATCTCCTTAGGGCCCACAATCCTTCCCCCTATTCTTCTGTAAGAGTCCTCAAGCTCCATCCACTGTTTGGCTCTGGATGTCTGTATCTGTCTGAGTCAACTGCTGGTTAGAGCCTCTCAGAGCCAGAAACTGGAAAGAACCCAGATGTCCTTCAACAGAAGAATGAATACAGAAAATGTGGTACATTTACACAATGGAGAACTACTCAGCTATTAAAAATAATGAGCTCATGAAATTCTTAGACAAATGGATGGAGCTAGAAAATATCATCCTGAGTGAGATGACTCAATCACAAAAGAACACACATGGTATGCACTCACTGATAAACGGATATTAGCCCCAAAACACACAATACCTAAGATGCAACGCATAAACCTCATGAAACTCAAGAAGAAGAAGGAAGACCAAAGTGAGGGTGCTTTTGTCCTTTTTAGAATGAGTATCAAAAGATTCAACCAGAGCTCCCAGGATCTAAACCTCCAGCCTGAGAACAGACAGGGGCAAGCTGTCCTCTGAGAGGCTCTAACCAGCAGCTGATTCACTACCTTCTTAAAATGGAAATCTGTGTTTCTTTTCTCTGTAATCATGTATGTTGTGGCTCTTTTGATTTCCATACATTTTTTTCAATCTGCTTTACAGTACTAGCACAACGTTGAGCATGGCAAACAAGAGTTCAATGGTTTTTCAATTAGGATGCAGAAAGTTGTAGGCAATCATTACTCCTACTTTAACTATATAAAGTTCTAGAAAACTAAGCCAAACTAAAACATTTCTATAAAGCACATTAAGGGCTTCAGACAGAGAATAATTCAGAGAAACCAGATTTCAAAATGGATAAATTCATTCCACTTTAATTCTACTTTAAGCTTGAACTTTGTTGTCCATTTTGTTATGACACATGGAAGTACCTACAGTTTATTCTTGATCAGACCAAAATAAATCATACAACTTTTAATGGCATACAGGTGGGTGATACTTGATATAATAAAGTCCTTCAAACATTAATGGCCATTCCATTTATTTTTTAGTCCTTTAACATCAGATTCCCACTAGAGAGGAGACTGAAACTTATCACTAAAATTTTCAAACCAGATATTATCTGAAATCAATTGAAGTTCGAAGCTGTCCTGTTTCGAAGGCACTAGGAATATGGTGGAAGACATGATACCTCATGAACTCATGATATCTCTGAAGAACTACTACAGTCACAATGTAGTCCATATATTAAAAATGATACAAGGCAAACTGTGAGGCAAGACAAAATCAACAGCCACATGCTTAAAAATAAATTCAAATATGCTGAATATATCTGAATAGATAAACAAAAGCTCTATGTCTGTTATATATATTTAGAGGCATAAGGTAAGGATGAGTATGACTTATACAGAGTTTGAGGAAAACCAAACAAACACAAAAACAAAACACATAAACAATCCCCCTCAAAGAGAACCGTTCTGTCATTAGAATAATATTAGAAAAATATTACCTTGAATTAAAGCTCATTAGAGAGGCTCATCAGTGACAAAGGACAATTGACACCCATCAGTCTAAATTATCTTGACTGAAAATAATCAAATAATCTGAAAAAGATGACATTCCATGCAGGACTAAATCAAATACTTCAACGGAGTTTTCCACGGAGATATTTTGCCCATACAATGCCAAAAACCTCCCAAGGTAATACATGCTGTCAGTCTACAAGTATAAGTAACTCAGAAAAGCATATAAATTATACCAAGGTAAATAAAAATAAAATTTAGAAGCCATAAATTAGCCACAAAAAATTACATTTCAGGGAAGAAAAATGAGAAAGATGTTTGATGTTTTCTCAGGAACAAAACAAAGCAAGATAGCTTCCCTTTGGTTACTAGGAAACCTGACAATTGAGTTCTACATTTTATGATATAAAATGAAACTCAAAAATAAAATTAAAATAGGAGGTTAATGAGTGAGAGACCTTACACCCACAAGTAACATGAAGGGAAGAAGGGAACAAGACTGACAAGAATATTTTTTTTACACATATATCATCCATTTTACTTTAATTGGCTATTTAATGTTTCTGTTTCCACATCCCATAATATTGTGCATACTGAAAGTTAAGTTGGGACTGCCTAACAAATGTATTACATACATTTAGAATTCTTTCTCTCTCTCTCTCTCTCTCTCTCTCCTCCTCTCTCTCTCTCTCTCTCTCTCTCTCTCTCTCTCCTCTCTATATATATATATATATATATATATATATATATATATGTGTGTGTGTGTGTGTGTGTGTGTGTGTGTGTGTGGTGTTGTATGTGTGTGTGCATATATATATATACATGTGTGTGCATATATATATACACATATGTGTGTGTTTTAATTTTTATTAATCATTCCATTTGTTTACATCTCAAATTATAACCCACTTCCCAGTTACCCTCTCCACCAACCTTCCAACCCATGATACCTCACTTCCAGTTACCCATCTACCAGGCCCTCATCCCCCATCTGCCTTCCACACTCCCTTTTGCCTTTACTCCCCTACCCACTAACACTCTCCTGCCCCACCATTCTAGCATCCCCCTACTCTGGGGCATCAAACCTCCCCAGGACCAAGGGCCTCCCCTCTCATTGCTGTAAGACAAGGCCATCCTCTGCTACATATGTATCTGGAGCCAAAGATCCCTTTAGGTACACTCCTTGGTTAGTAGTCTAGTCTTTGGGAGAACTAATTGGTCAGGACAGCCTATGTTGTTCTTCCAATGGGGTTGCAATCCCCTCCGCACCTCCAGTCCTTCTGCTAGCTCTTTCACCAGGTTCCATTAGTTCAGCCTGATTGTTGGCTCTAAGCTTCCACCTCTGCATTGGTCAGTTGCTGACCTGACCTCCCTAGGAACTGCCATACTTGGTTTCTGTCCACAATGTTCAACATCCTTAGTCATCATGGAAATGCAAATCAAAACAACCCTAAGGTTCCACCTCACACCAGTCAAAATGGCTAAGATCAAAAATGCAGGCGACAACAGACACTGACAAGGATGTGGAGAAAGAGGAACACTCTTCTATTGTTGGAGGGATTGTAAGCTGCTACAAGCACTCTGGAAATCAGTCTGGCTGTTCCTCAGAAAATTGGACATATTATTACCTGCAAACCCAGCTATACCACTCCTAGACATATACCCAGAAGATGCTCCAACATATAACAAGGACACATGCTCTACTATATTCATAGCAGTCTTATTTATAATACACAGAAGCTGGAAACAACCCAGATGTCCCTCAACGGAAGAATGGATACAGAAACTGTGGTACATTTACATAGGAGTACTATGCAGCAATGAAAAACAATGACTCCATGAAATTCTTAGGCAAATGGATGGAACTAAAAATATCATCCTGAATGAGGTAACCCAGACACAAAAGAACTCACAGGTTATGTACTCACTAATAAGTGTATACTAACCCAAAAGTTCACATTGCATATGGTACAACCTACAGACTATATGGAGTTTAGAAGGAAGGAAGATCAAGGTGGATGCTTCAGTCCTGCACTGAAGAGGGAACAGCATGATTGTGGGAGATGGAAGGAGAAGGGGGACAAGGGACGGAGAAAGGAGGAGGAGGAAATAAGGGTGGCAGTTCCAGAATCTGAAGGAGACTTGAGAGAGGTACAGAGGATCTGGAAATTGAATAAAAATAGGTAGCAAAAGGAATGAGGTACTTGGGATGGCCACTGGTGGGTCCCAGATACCAGAAAAATGTGAGGCTTCAAGGACCCAAAGGGATTGACTTTAGCTGTAATGCGCAGAGAAGCAGGATAGAACCTGTGGAGACCACCTCCAGTAGATAGGGATGGTCCCTGGTCGAGGGATGGAACCACCCGCCCATCTCAAAGTGTTTTGTAACCAGAAATGTTTCTGTCCAAAGGAAGAACAGGGACAAAAAATGGAACAGAGACTAAAGGAAGGGCCAACTGGAGAATGGCCCTACCTGGGGAGACATCATGTTTGCAGCTACCAAACCCAACACTGTTACATGGACAAGATTATTTTTAAAACTTGTGTTAAGGAATGAACATTTATAAAAGCTAATAGAATTACAAAGTATTTTATGACCCACACCACAAACCCAAGAAAATTTGGTTTCTTTATATCCTCATTGACAAATGTGTTTTTATATTAGCCATCTTAATAGGTGTGTATTGCCAGCTCACTGAGCTTGGATTTGCATTTCTGAAATAACATACATTGATGGAAGAAACCAGCTTGATGAAATCTATATATGAACACTATAAATTTCTCTAAAATTTCACAATAGAAACACTAATTTTACTTCTATAGTTATTTTGTCAAAAAACAAAATCAAGCCTTAGCAGTCATAAGGACTTTAATGAGGTCTAATTTATAGATGAGTAATTATATATATTTAATGTAAATAATCTGATTAGTTACAAACAGCTATAGTGATCCCACCAATATCAATGTGCAGGCATACCTAAGGTTGCAATGTTTGTACTATTTAAATGTACACAAATTGAGCTATCTCCATCCCTTGCCCATGATAGCCCCATCTATGTAATTCCTTATCATATCTGAACTTCTGTGGCTGTTAAATAATTCAGTTCTACCAAGCAATCTTTGGTTGATATGTAAACATAAGGTATGCCTTACTAAGATGTTCATTGCACACCACTAATACAATGAGTAACAAAGAGACTAATGTACACACTGAAAGACCTTAAAATGTACTCAGAAAAATGTTACAATGGGTATTATAGTAGAAGTTAAAGAATATTGACTCTAAGATAGGAGGAAGCCATGGATCCACACTTGACCAGCTTCTAGTAATGATGTGACTTGGCCAAATCATATGTAATGTTCTTAAACACAACCTTCCTTATACTGCATGTATTTATTTAATGTGAATATTAACAGATCTGTTTAGAAAGCAACAATCCCAACCAACCAGAGCCCCAGGGTCTAAACCACCAGCCTGGGAGCGCTTAGGGAGGGACCCATGGCTCCAGCTATATATGCAAGGGAGCTATATATAAGTGGGAGAAGAGATCCTTGGTCCCATGAAGGCTGGGCATCGTTGGGGGGGGGATATTCGAGGGTGGGGAGGTGAGATAGGGGGAGGTGGGTGGGGGTACACTAATGTGGAGGCAGGAGGAGGGGGAAGGGATAGTGAGTTCCTGGGAGGGAGGGGGGGAATGGGTTAGGAGAGAACATCTGAAATGTAATTAAAATTTCCAATAAAAAAAAAACTGAAAAAAAAAGAATTAGGTGCTTAGTGTTAACTAGCACTTAATTATAATTTGTCAGTCGGTGTCCATATACTCTGGATATTTTAAAAACCAGATGAAAGGTAGATGAGGAAGAGAAGGAGTCAGTAAGCTTCATAGCTTGACAAGTGGTATTACACAGTGCTTGACCAAAGACTCTTTTCTATTTTTCTTTCTTTCTTTCTTTCTTTCTTCTTCTTTCTTTTTCTTTCTTTTCTTTCTTTCTTTCTTTCTTTCTTTCTTCCTTTTCTTTCTGTTCAATTTTTTTTTTTCCCAGTTTAGTTTCACATCTTGCACTTGAGCACTGAATTTAAGACTGTTATTATAGTTTGAATTTGTCTGGAAGGTAAAAATGGTAAGAATAAACATTACTTTCTAAAACTGTCATCGGGCCAATGCTCAGTGAGTTAAAAGTAAGAATTAACCATACTGTACTGCTCTGCTATTTCTTCCACTCTACTGATTTTGTTCAGATGATTTGCATAATGGATGACGGCTTTTACCTCTTATTTTGATAGGTGCTGAAGATGGAACTATGGCTTTCGCAAGTGCTAGGTCAGCTCTTTATTTCTCAATTCCCCTCCTTCAGGCTGCCATCCCTTCTAGATAGGATCTAATTGTGTAGTCCAGGTTAGTCTTGAATTCATTTTGCTTGTCTTTCAGCCTTCCTCGTAATGGTGTTACAAACATGTCTGTCTTTTTGACCACCTATCCTTTTACTATTGAAATTTTTTTTTCTTTTTTTTTTTTATTGGAAATTTTATTTACATTTCAGATGTTCTCTCCTTACCCCATTTCCCCCCTCCCTCCCAGGAACTCACTATCCCTTCCCCCCTCCTCCTGCCTCCACGTTGGTGTACCCCCACCCACCCTCCCCAGTACCTCACCTCCCCACCCTCGAATATCCCCGCCCCATGACGTCCAGCCTTAAAGGCTGAAGGAGTTGAGAGGATTCCTGACACCATGAGGAAAGCAACAATACCAACCAACCAGAGCCCCCAGGGTCTAAACCACCAGCCTGGGAGCGCTTAGGGAGGGACCCATGGCTCCAGCTATATATGCAAGGGAGCTATATATAAGTGGGAGAAGAGATCCTTACTATTGAAATTTCATCCAGCACTAATAAACAAGAGAAAATAAAATTCTAGTTTATTTTATTTTACATGAATTTTATCAAATTCTCCCATCTCTAAGATTTATTTGACTACTTCATCTCATTTCTATTAACAACAGACTTCTAATACTTCATTGATTATTCATAGTAGTGACAGTTATACATCTCACATAGAGTAACAATATATGTATACATGTGTACATTATAACCCCATTTATAGGTGGGTAGTGACATGCAATTATAACATCTTAGGCTCTGGTGCCTGACTGCTTGAGTTCATATCTTAGCTGCTTAGCTTGCTCTTTAGTCAGGCAAATTAATTAACCTCTAGTCATCTCTTTTTTTCTGTGGGAAAAAATGAGTGATAGCAGTTTCTAATCCACATAGATAACACAATTTTTTTTCTTTCTTTTTTTTTTTATTGGAATTTTTTTTTTACATTTCAGATGTTCTCCCCTTACCCTATTTCCCCACCTCCCTCCCAGGAACTCACTATCGCTTCCCCCCTCCTCTTGCCTCCACGTTGGTGTACCCCCACCCACCCTCCCCCATACCTCACCTCCCCACCCTCGAGTATCCCCCCCCCACGATGTCCAGCCTTCATGGGACCAAGGATCTCTTCTCCCACTTATATATAGCTCCCTTGCATATATAGCTGGAGCCATGGGTCCCTCCCTAAGCGCTCCCAGGCTGGTGGTTTAGACCCTGGGGGCTCTGGTTGGTTGGGATTGTTGCTTTCCTCATGGTGTCGCGAATCCTCTCAACTCCTTCAGCCTTCACTCTATCTTCTCCATTGGGAACCCCATGATCAGTTTAATGGTTAGCTGTGAGCATCTGCCTCTGAGTATGTCAGACTCTTGCAGACTTCTAAGGAGACAGCTATATCAGGCTCCTGTCAGCATGTACATCCTGACATCCACATCAACCTCTACCTTTGGTGACTGCACATAGGATGGATATCCAGGTGGAATGGTCTGTAGACAGTCCCTCCTTCAGTTTCTGTCCTGCACTGTGTCTCCATATTTGCTCCCTTGAGTATTTTGTTACTCCTTCTCAGAAGGACTGAAGCCCCCCCTACTTGGTCATCATTCTTCATGAGCTTTATGTGGTCTGTGAGTTGAATCTTGGGTATTTCAGGCTTCTGTTAATAGGACAAAACGGCAACCAACAGATTGGGAAAAGATCTTTACCTATCCCACATTCGATACCTCTATCCTATACTAATATCCAATATATACAAAGAACTCAAGAAATTAGACTCTAGACAACCAAATGACCCTATTAAAAATGGGGTATGGAGCTAAACAAAGAATTCTCAACTGAGGAAATACGAATGGCCGAGAAGCACCTAAAGAAATATTCAGCATCCTTGGTCATCAGGGAAATGCAAATCAAAACAACCCTGAGATTCCACTTCACACCAGTCAGAATGGCTAAAATAAAAAACTCAGGTGATAGCAGATGCTGGCGAGGATGTGGGAAAGAGAAACACTCCTCCATTGTTGGTGGGATTGCAAGATGGTGCAAACACTATGGAAATCAGTCTGGCGGTTCCTCAGAAAATTGGACATATTACTACCTGAGGACCCAACTATACCACTCCTGGGTATATATCCAGAAGATGCTCTAACACATAACAAGGACATATGCTCCACTATGTTCATAGCAGCTTTATTTATAATAGCCAGAAACTGGAAAGAACCCAGATGCCCTTCAACAGAGGAATGGATACAAAAAATATGGTACATTTATACAATGGAATATTACTCAGCTATTAAAAACAATGAATTTGATAAATTCTTATATAAATGGATGGAACTAGAAAATATCATCCTGAGTGAAGTAACCCAATCACAAAAGAACATACATGGTATTCACTCACTTATTATTGGATTTTAGCCCAGAAGCCTGAGATAACACAATTTTTATGAGTTAAACATATGAATTGTTTAGAAGAGTAAACAACAACACATTAATATCACTGTGGTGGACAAAGGTCACCCTTTCTTGTAAATTAATGATCTCTAAGCAGGACCAGAACGTTTCTACTTTGTAATAAAGATCCTCAAGATTATAATTTCATCAACCAAGCCACAATACTTTTCAGCCTTTTCCATTCTCTAGCAATTAAATTTCCTTCTTTCCTTCTGAATATTGACTGTATCCACTAAAAATTTCCTACCTGCCCCTTATGTAACATGGGTCAGCTGAAAGGACTGTGTTAGTTTATGGAGGAAGAAAAAAGGAAACATCAATAATAGAAAACATTTCTTATAGCTGCGGATTATATTATTATTATTATTTTTGGCAACACTAAGATCTTTTAGAAACTAGTAGAATAAAATATTCCAATTCTGTGGTAATATATATGGTTACTATTTTCCATTTTCCTGTTCTGATGCAAAGTTTTAAAGTTTGAAACTTGAAATGCACATTTCAGTTAACTTTCTATCTATATGGTTTATAATTGCTACTAGTCTTCAATTATGGCAAGAATTTTTCTTTGGATTTTCTGATATACCCAAAGGTCTGGGATCCAGTGAGTTCACAGTACTGTGGCTGGCCTAGATTTCTATCTCTGATGCACATCACCAAGGTGGGCTCTTTAAAGTCACTTAATATTCATGGTACCTTAATCTTTTCTTTTATCTAAAATTCTATTGGGGAAAAATTCAGCATATGCCTCTCTCCTCCTGTCCCACCTTGGGAAACAAGAGCAAGGGCTTCATTAGTTAGATTCCTGCAGACTTTTAAATGCATTGCTCTTTAATCATCGCTGGCTCTTCTCCCTAATCTGGGAGTTCAATTATATTGGCTTTCTGTGGGACTGTAACTTAAACCAAATTTATATCTATTCCTGGTGGTAATTCGTCAAAGTTACTTGTAGAAGGTGGTGTATCATCATTCAGAGGGAAAGCATTTTGGGGCTTGTGACACTGGAAAGGACAGAGACTAAACTCAAAATCCATTTGATTCTTCTTTCATGTTCTCAATAATGACAAAGGGGAGTACAACTTTTGAAATGATCAAAAATATTTTAATTTTATTATTTATTGAAATTTCATACATGTATAGATTACATAATAATTGCTTTCACCTCTTACTTACCTACCACTCTGCCTACCTTCCTCATTCCCATAAATATCTTTTAAATTCATATCTATTTGTTTTTCTTTATGATCCACAAAGACTAGCCAAGGTCAAGTCTGCTATGATGTGCCCAAATATAGTCTGTTGTAGCCTGTGGACTCAGCAGAGGGTAAGCAACTATAGACAGTGATTTCTTCCTCTCCAGAATCTACTGATAGTGTGGTTCAAAGGTAATGTTTGGCACCCTCTTCTTTGAGTGATTGTTAATAGGACTAAACTTATGTGGGCCCTGGTGATAAGAGTACTGACTATAGCATTGGCTTCCTAGCCCTTCACTTTATCTTCAGTGTCTTACATGCATATCTCCTGCATTCTACAACACTCCCTGAGGCTTAGGTCATGCTGTGTTTGTGACAAGTTCAGGACTGGGGCCACATTTGTCCCTTATTTTCTAATTTTTGGCTTGAGGTTTTTGTGTTCATCACTGATTCTCTGAGTGGAAACTTCTCTGATTACAGCTGAATCCACTTTTGTCTATGGACATAAACATAAATGTCTAAAAGCAATTTGCTGCTATGTCAATTTAGCTATCAGAAATATTCTACCTGCGGTGGCCTAATACATCTCAGACCTGAACTGTTAGTGAAATCTGCAAGAACAGTCAATGATGGGTTTCCCTTCTGTGTTCTGTGGAGTGGGGAACAGTGGGTTACCTGTATGATATTCAAGCCACTATTGCACAGATAGCCATATCTTGGTTTCTGAATGGTTTCTTAATACTCTTTTTTATCTCATGTCATCAAGCTCCACCCTGCACCCTTTTCTCATTAATCACCCTGGCTCTCTGTTCCTTCCTAAACTTTTTTGTTCACAGTATCCACCTTGTGACCAGAGAATATAAAGACACATATATTTACTTATGCAACATGGAGCTCAAAATCAGGCAAAGCTTAGACCCTTTCTGTTCTGAAGAGCAGAGAAGCTTATTCGTTTTCTGAAGCCAGAGCATTGTAATAGCAAGTCAGCCCCCACTTAAGAATGAAATGGCAGTGCAGGAGAGGGATGGGATATGGAAGCAGGAAGTCATAACTCTTTTAATACACATTAAACTCTTTCTTGCAATTAAAAATTCCTTTTGTGGTGATGGAGCAAAACAATATTTTCTATCTTGAAAGTTCTAATGGAAATACTTCACATTGTTTTCCCCCTTTATTTGTTTTCAGATTTCTTTGTTCAGTTTTGAACTTTTTCACAAAGTATTTTAATTACTAGTTTTGACTCAAAGACCTTTGGAAACAGTATAAATGCCATAGAAATATTCCCACTTTCAAGAAGCTTAAAACCTAATGGCAACATAAATAATTGACAAAATATTTGCAAAATAAATCCTTGCTATGAGAGCTAATTAGCAAAATGTGGCAGAAAGTATATTGAAAGGACTAAGGGGACACATAGCTAATTCTATCCAGGATAGAGATTGTCTTAAATCTGTACCGTCCTGAGAAAAATCATCTATTCATGCATTCAGGGATGGAATGTTGGTACATGTGGAAAGGTAGTAAAGTAGGAGAATAGGGTGATAGAGAGATAGCAAGAAGTAATATAGAGTTCTGAAGGTAGTTTGCAACATCCCTCTTCATGTGATTTACCACCAGGTTTATAAGATAGAGAAAATCTGATAATAGTGTACACAGCTGGCTATTGAATGAATTTGACAGTTGAATTTGATGGGTCATATGTATGTAATGTATGTATGTATGTATGCATGTATGCATGCACGCACGTATGTACATTCTATCAATTTTTTTCAGGTAGAGAACTCTGATTAATAATACATGATTGCTTCCTGTTCGATTTGAATCCTACATGCCTGAGTTATCATATTCAAAAGAGCTCAACATTGTGCTCCATGATCACCATGGACATCTATCCTGTGCATTTCATGACACATAGCAACATGGCTTTCTGGTATTGGTAGTTTTCTGATTTTCCTGAAGGACTGAAGAACAGTATTGGCTGTTACTACAATTTATTTAATAGTAAGATCCTTCTTCATCTACTTTCATGTGTCATATACTCCAGGTTCTGTTGTCCCTAGATAATGGCTATGCATGGAAACCTCTTCCAGCTCAACCATCAACTTATTAATTTTCCTCATCCTTTTACTATGTGCTTGTTCGTTAGAATATTCTTTAAAAGTGTGGGAAACACTCATACTTATTTTCATCTTATTTTACATGAATTTCAATGAATTGCTCTCTGAGGTTGATGTAATGCTCTAAGATACTGTCAGAGATGCAATTACCTTAACATTCTGTTATTAATTCTTGTGGGTTTCATATTTCTACACCCATTCTATCTCATTGATGCAATTAGAGGCCTTACCAAATATGCACAAAGTTGGGTGAATCTATATATTTGCAAAAAGTTGTAAGCGTCATTGGACCTATTAATAAATTCACTGACTTCTTGGAGAAAAAACTTGAAACTCAAAGAAATTTAATGCATTACATGAGACAAGATCAAACATCAGCAGCAGATTAGGGTCATACCAGAGTTTTCCTTGTAGTCGCTATTAATATTCTTTACAAAGTATGGTACCATGACAAATGACAAATATTTACCTTTTCTCTGTGTCATTTGTGAGATATTTTAGGAAGAGCAACTGGGGTTAGCAGATCATGTGTTTGTTTTGCTTATGCTGTTTCTAAATCAATAGAAAGTGATTAATCATTGCAGTTTATCATATTTAAAATATGTAAGTTGGGTTGTATTATCTATGAGCAGTTTGATGGTGCCTTAATGCATTTGGATAGTGATATTTTGACTTATTTGTTGGATATAGAAAACACCAAGATAATAACATAACCAACATTACAATAATAAATGTTGTTTTTAAACCCTTATGGAAAGCCAGACTTCTTCTTGTCTTAGACTTAAGTGATATACATGCATTCTCTTTTTTCCCTGTGTTTTAAGAATCATTATTAGCTCCATTTTCCTGAAGAGAAAAATAAAGCTAACAGAGAGCTGGCCAAGAATTTCTTATTAAAGAACTATTCATAAATTTTTGCAAATCCTGCATTTGCTCACTTCCTTGTTTGGTGAACGGATCCAGTAGGAAGAAGTCTTGTTTTTGTACCTTCTACTATACAGACTCCACCTCATGAGGATATTTAGCATCTTATAAGTCAAGGGATGATGATTCTTATGTTTTTCCTTAAGAGGAAGACAAAAGAAGAGCAGGAAGACATAGTCAAGCATTTCCTTCTCAGAGAAACAAAGAAAAAAAGTATGATTCTTGTCTTCTAAACTCCATTCAAGCTCATCTGACAGGAAATGGATTTTACTCTGTGATATGAGTTATAAACTACGTGGCAAGTGCCAGCGTTGAAAGCAATGGCTACAATCAATTGTGAATAATAAATTTAGCTTTCAAAGGTTTTTCTGTGGGGGGGGGGGCTCTCATGGAGGGAGCTTTGAGTTAGGCATGAAATTGAGTCCCCTCCTCCTCTTTCTCTTTCCTTCCATCCTTTCTTCATCCTCCCTTGTCTCTTCTTTTTATTTTTATTTTTGATCATTCAAGCATGACATCCAGGTGATATGAGAGACGACAACAGGCAAGAATCAATAGGAAGAAGGATTGCATAAGAAAATGAGAGGCTGCACATGCATACTCCTTGAGCACTGAACTAATCACCATTTATCTTCCAACTATTCTTGGGAGACTCAGGTGCTTAAAGCGGGCCTCCGGAACAGAAAAATCCACCTTCCTTGCCCTTATTTCTAGAAATAGGCACCAGTAAGGTCAAATTCTCTTTATATATTGGCAGAACATTAATTTCAGCTTCTTGGGGTGTTATTTTTCATCATGTCCCACTTTCTAATCATTGTGAGAAAAAAATGTTGAGGAAAAAGTGTTACTGTCAAACACAGACCTCATCTTTGCTAATGGAAGTGGAGAAAATGACCCTTGTACTGCTATCAGTACTTCCCAGGCCTTTGTCGCTTGCCCTCAGCTTGTGTGCCACCTTATGCTTCCTCCGGGAGATCCAAGGTAGCACAGAGAAGGGTTTATGAATCCTTCATCACTCTCTACAATGGATGTAGGAATAAAACATAGCTGCAGTAAACATAGCTGTCAAACAGTGCACTGGGTCCATTATGTGTGCTTTCCTGATGTCACACGTGGAGTGTGACATCTGAACAAGAAAACATGGTTATGCATTTATCTTACTCTGGTTGCTGAAAACCACGCCCTGTGACAAGTGGTCAAAGACAGTTGGAAAAATGATCCTAGAAAAATAATGAAGCAAACTAGAGTAAAAGCCACATTTTCCCCAGAGAAATCACTGTAGACTTTCTTAGTATGCCTTATTAGTGTTAAATATGAAAGTAAGTCACAATTAATCAACCTAAACATGTATAATCCTAATTTATATCTGTATATCTCTCTGTAACTGTGACTGTATAAACATCTTAGTATGTTTATGCTTCCTAGTAATATATTAAATAGATATTATAATATATACTTGCACAATACATATGTTAAAAATCTATTTAATTTTACTTTAAGCACCATTGTTTTAGAAACATTTTAAAAGATGTGGAGTTTCTAGCACAAGATCAAATTAATTACAAAGAAGAGAATAAAATAATAAAAACAAAGAAAACAGCACAGGTATTATGATGAAGAAAGGGCATTGGTGTTATTGTTTGGATGTGAAATATCTCCAAGGATGTGTGTTTTAAAGGCCTAATTCTCACTTAACATGATTGAGACCTATGGAAATCTTTAGAAGGTAGCTTTTAGTGTGTTTTAGTAATTAGAAGTCTATGGGCTCTTTGAGTAAGCACATTCATTTAGCATGAAGTTCTATTCAGCCACAGGGCCGAAAGCAACAAATCCCACCAGTTATGCCATGAGACCTCTAAGTGAACAACCATAATTGGGAGTAGGATTTCAAATACGTGTACACTGATGCTCATAGCATCCCTACTTCCAAAAGGGAGAAGCAACTCAACATCTCATCCAGAAACTGAAAACAAAACATTTCTGTATACATACAAATAAATATCACCCAGCTTTAACAGCAAAGAGCATAGTCTTATGTGTAACAATATTGATAATCCCTGAAGAAAGGATGCTAAGTAAAATGTCAATCACAGAAAAATAAGATGACTCCACATATGTGAGATGCTAACACAGACAGAGACAAATGAGATGAAGGTAGAGTGGTGATTTCTGAGATCACACAGAAACAGAATGAAGAGAGTTATATTTATTTGTTACTTTAAAAATTATTCAATAACTTATTATTTGTGTATGAGGAGATAGGCTCTCATGCTGTGGGACACATTTTGAGATCAGCAGACAATTCAGAGGAGTAAGTTCTTCAGTTTCACCATGCAGGTTCTGGATACTGAACTAAAGTTGTCATGCTTGCTGACAAGTACCTTTAACTTTTAGCTGCTGAGCCATCCCCCCAAAAGGCTTCTTTTTAGTTTCTCTATTTGTTTTAGATTCTAACAACATTTCTTCTCTCCTTTCCCTCCATGCAAATGCTCCCATATACCTCTCCAGGCTCATGTTCAGATTCATGGTCTCTGTTTTTATTGTTATTGCATGCATCTGTGTTACCTATAGTTATCAAATCCCTCTAATCTGAAGATTTGACAATAATGTTATGACCACAGTGTGCCCAATAGAAAGGCTGGTCCTATACCTTTGCTTTCAAACTCATCTTTTGCTTTGTAACAGCTTCTGTGATACCTTCGAAGATTAGCAATGGACACTAGGAGGCTTTTTAATCTTTTAAATTTATTCTTTAAACTTTTTTTTTTACAGTTCAGACTTTACCTCCCTCCCAGTCCACCCGCTGACTCTTCCACATCCCATACCTCTTGCCCCCATCTCCAAGAGGATGTCCCCATCCTCACCCCCACTCCACCAGATCTCCCCACTCCCTGAGGCCTCAAGTCTCTTGAGTGCTAGATGCATCTCCTCTGCTTGAGTCCAGACCCTGCAGTCCTCCGCTGTATACGTGTTGAGGGCCTCATTTCAGCTGGTGTATGCTGCCTGGTTGGTGACTCAGTGTCTGAGAGATTTCAGGGGTCCAGGTTAGTTGAGACTGCTGGTCTTCCTCTAATGTCGTCCTCCTCCTCAGCTTCTTCCAACTTTTCTCTAATTCAAGCACAGGGATCACCAGCTTCTGTCATTGGTTGAGTGTAAAATCTGTATCTGACTTTTTCAACTGCTTGTTGGGTCTTTCAGAGGGCAGTCATGATATGCCCCTTTTTGTGAGCACACTATAACATTAGTAATAGTGTCAGGTTCTGGGACCTCCCTTGAGCTGGATCCTACTTTGGGCCTGTTGCTGGACCTCTTTTTCCTTGGGCTCTTCTCCACTTTTGTCCTTTTAGTTCTTTCAGACAGGAACAATTCTGAGTCAGAGTTTTTGTTGTATGAAAGGAGAGAAGGTTAGCACTAGGAGTTTCTTAAATGTCAATGAAGAACTATCTTTAAAATTTGACTGGATTATTTAGGCTTCTCAAGAAACAGATGTCCTTTACATACTTCACATTTGTGATATTTGTTTTAAGGAAACTTTTGAGAACTTGATAATCCACAGAACTAATAAATTGTATAAAGAGTTGATGTCTTGGAACAACAGACCTAGAGATTTCTCTGTTGCTTCCAGAATTTGTGTAGGACTGTTTCCACCATGAAATGTCATTACTAGAGTGTTTAGGCTGTTATCCGAAGACTTCAAAGATCTTCTCCATATTCTATACCAATAAGACAATTTATACTATTCATGTCCTGAGTAGAGTGGTAGTTAATTAAAATATGTAAAATACTTCAAGTCCTTCTCTTAGAGTTGTGAACTGGGTATGCTAATATTTCCAAATAAGATTGGAAAGTATAGTCACGATCCCCTGTAGACATCTCTTTTGGGGATCATCATTTCCAATTCCACTACACTGTGACCAGTGATCAGATGATAATATATACAATGCAGCATCAAAATTTATTTTTATCTTCATTCTGGAACAATGATTTAACCTCTTGTGGAAAAATCTGCAGTTAAGATGATTATTACTTTTTCCATATGTCACCTCAATGCAGTTTGATTCAGAATAGCAGATATTTTTATCCCTTCAATTTTCCACAGGCAGTGATAAATCAAGCTGGAGATGAGGGCTCTTTTGTACCAAATGCATTTTTCTGTCTAATCTTAAATCTAGAGAATGATTTGTACCAATGCCCAACAGGTTAGACAAACCCCAAAGAATATATGCATGCTGATTTGCATTGAAAATGAAACGTCATAGGAGGAAATATTAAAAAATGAAAGCAAGAATTTGACTAAAACTAAATTCCTTTAAAATAGGAAACCAACTTTTCAGGATTTCACTGCAAATTAATGATTTCAGGCAAATTACACAATCTGTATAGTGCTTATTTTTTTTTCAAAGAAACTTATGTATATGAAAATGAATTATATTCTTGCCATGAAACCCAAGGGCAAATGACATTCTTAGCAGCAGTTTATGGAAGCAATAGATGACAGCGTTTATGTTGCTGAGGTCTGAAGTCAGACTACAGTGATGTAAATTCAGGCTATGATATTTACAAGTGATAAGATCCTACCAAGATTATTTGAAATTTTTTCTCAGCTTTTCTGTTCTCTAAAATCATACTGCCTATCTTTTTGGGTGTGCTCGCATATGTGCATGCACAGATTTGCAGGATCCTGGGCACTTTGTGTGCATGCCTGTGGAGGCCAGAGGATAACGATGAGAATCTTCCCCAATTGCTTCCCACCTTCATTTTTGCATAGTATCTCTTGAACTTAGAGTTTTCTCATTCCTGGTCAGCAAGCCTCTTGTGTTTGTTCCCTTAGTGCCGGGATTTCATGTAATGTGCACAGAACTATTTTACATGGGTACAGGAGATTTAAATCAGGTGCTAATCTTTGCAAATAAAGTGCTTCATTTACTAAGTCATCTCAGCTTTGATATTTCTTATCTCATTGAATGAGGCATGAACTAGATGCTAACATATCCAGAAGGACAGACAGATGCCTGACACACAGATAGATCAGTGTTTTAGACGTCCTTGACTTTGCCATCATAATCACGAATGTCCTGTTTCAAGGTGAACAGTGGAATACTACTTGTCGATATAAAATGATGATCTAGTTTAAAGTGTTGAGAAAAGCAAAGCCACAGGAAACAGGTCATCACTGACTAATGTGTGTAGAATTAGAAAGGGTGCCATTAACTGGACAGCACCAACTCTTTGTTTTGGGATTTAGATTACTGTGGCCTTTGTGAAATTGAAGTTGTGGATGGAAACTAATAGAAGTGTGCTCCATAGGTATAACTTTACTTTTTCATAAATGCCTTTCAAAACTAATATATTTTTACCCTTATTGATTCCTGTTAGCTCAATGGGAAGTCTCTAGAAGACAACTTCAGATATCCTTTAAGAGAGTATATGGTTATGTAGCAATCTCTTTATGTTAAGAAATTCTCCCTTATAAAACCAGCATCAGACTTTCCTAACGCACCTGGGATTATGACATTATTTCCTTGCCTGAAATGACAGAGAGCTACTCTTCAGAATCACCACATATTTCTCTTAGGTGTTCTACACCGACTCTGACTTTTTGACTTTAAATGTAAAAAATGACATGCAGTAATTTTATGGTTGTAATGACAACACAAATGCATTATGTGTGATCACAGTCAATAAATTGCATACATGACTTTCATGTGGCTTTTTGATATCCTAATTCTATCTCGGTAAAACTTGAGAAAAATACCTTCTAGCATACGAAAGCCTGCCTGCAAGTTATGGAATCTCATGCATTTAGTGGTGAATTAACAATTTTTAATATAGAAGTTTTTAAATTATTAATATTTCACAGACAGATATTTGATGGCAAAAGTAATATCCCTGTGAAGTATTAAGTGATTTTTATGAAAAAGTAGAATAAGCTGACAGAGACCAATAATTGCACTGTCAAAGAATACAAGATTCCATTTTTCTCATAGCTTCCCATATTGCCTTGTTTCAGTGATGCAGGCTGTCATCAAGGTAGTGAGATTTATTTATCCTCTAATTACATCATGGCATCCAGTTTCATACATATCTGTATTTGATGCCCACTTTTAAGGGGACACAGAATTCATGCCACAGCTCACGCAGATGATTACAGACGCAAGCAAACAATGGCTTGCATGACTGATGGAACCAGAGTATTGCCTCTACAGAGTCCCCGGGGCACGGCTCAGAAGCTTTAAAATATAAAACAACTAGTGATTTATTTATTCACAGGAAGAGGAAAAGTGTTTTTATTTCACAATGGTTTGTTCCAGACGCTAAGCTCAGAGGAACCGGCCACCAGAGATGCAAGTTTGACCTCTTTGTGCAATGTCTGTGGTTGGCTTTCTCATGCATTAAGTATGGAGGATGCATTATTAACTAATTATGGAAGTACCAAGGTCAGTGTGTGACCCATCTTACAACCTTGGAGATTTTTCACTTAAATCATAGGAGCAGCACAATGGCGGGAGAAAGGATCACGCTCAATAGGCTTATTCTTTCTTTAATTAGCTATGTTTGTCACTGGAGTAAAAACTGGATAATCTGAATCTATTTTAACACGCTTAATAGACATTCCTGTTCAATATGACTGGATGTAATTTGTAAGACTTATGAGGTCATTTGTGTACATTTTGGCTAAAAAATTGGTGTGACATCCAGCAGCATGTAGTGTTTCTCAGTGTAGATCATGCTTTAGGATAGTATTAAAGAATTAGCATTTACAATTATGAAAATAGTACAGGAAAAACTCCAAACTGTTAAGTGCAATTCTAAAAATAACTAGACATTTCAGCAAGTGGTCCAGTAGAGTTCTTTAGACTGCAGTGTTCACCACCGGCTTTGCTAGGTATGGATCAAAGAACTTCATTGAAGATGTAGCTGCATGTCTGTGTCAGGAAAGATATGGCTTGCTCATCTGTAAAATTAGGATTATCTTAGCTGCCTCATTAGCCATTTTACAAACTAATGGGATTATCTGTGTAAGGCAATCTGCACAGCAACTGGCATTATTTTAATTAAGCTGTGAATGACAACTGAATTGAAAATCTTGTCACTCAGGGCCTGCACCATTGACCCCTCATTTCCACCTTTTAGTTTAGGATAACTCCTTCCTCTTCTATTAAGCCTCAAGACTTTCATATATCGTTTTCATCAGCTAACCCCAGTCACTCTGACCCTTGACTATTAAATGTGCTTTTTTTTTTCTTTCCTCCTTAAACAGTGCTCCTTGGCGTCCATTCTGATTTTTTTCCTATGTTGCTCATTAGATGATCTTATTTACAAAGAAACTATCTGCATGAAATATTTTCTTTCATGCTATTCTATCAGAGACATGCATCATTAGCAATGAATTATTTCCCTAGTGACCAACATCCTCAACTCTCTACTGTCAGCTTATCATAGAGACCTTACAGCTGCCTCTGCCCTCTTACGTTTTACCTCCTCATCCTGATCACTTGGTAGCATCTACTGTCCTCTCTATGATGTCATGTGACATGCAGCATCACTTACAGTGCGGTGAAGAAAACACTCTCCATGCCTTCACATGTACTCAGCTATGGAGCAGCACTACTTGTGTGCCCTGAAGAATGTGTCACACGCCGTTGACGTCTCCTCTCACAGCAACCTTGGTGTCACCTCCTTGTGACCCCAGAGACTCCTCTGGACACTCCTCAGTTCTTACGCACTACCTGAATGAAATTCCTAGGTGACTCATTGTCATCTTGTCTACCGAAATAAACTTAAAATTGCAAGCCAGCTTCCAACTATTGTCACTCTCTGATTTCTTCTCCAGTGATTGCTGATTCAAAGATCTTTAGAAAGTTCCTCCTGAAAGTACATCAAGGGCTGTGTTTATTTATCTGACATTAAGAGGCAGGACCAAGGAAATTCCCTTCTAGTGTAGATTCTGCCAGGTTGGGAGCTCTTTGAATGAGTAATTATATCTTTATTCTGCTTGTAGTTACTATGAATAAAAATGAATAAATCTAAACAAACAAGTTAATGGTTAGTAGATAGTGAGCAGCAATCACTTTGTTCCTTTTTCCCTGTCTGTCAACAATCTGCAATACTCCAAATACAGGAGACTGCTTGTAAGTCTTTCATATTCCTAGCTGGGTTTTTTTGTTTTTTTTTGTCTTTGTCGCCTACTCATTTCGTGAGTGAACTTTTATTAAATGTTAGCTATATCCTAGGGAGTAAGGAGTAAGCTAGATAAACACTGCTTGGTTTCCCTGGGAAGATTATATGTTAGTGGAAGAAAATTAAATATATATTTAAAATTTAAGTGAGAATATTATTGAAAGTGTCTTGTGTATGGGGTGAACAAAGGGAAATGCTAATGATTAACATGTTCAAAGATGAAGAAATAGAAATAATTGACGTCATCACTCTACTTATTCCAATAATTATGAATCCAGAAAAACAATGAAGAACTTTAGGAAGTGATAGTTATAGATACATGTGAAATATTAAAAGGTAGAAGGACTGAGTGATCAAATATGTGGCTCTATTCTTTTAAGCTAGTTATCATCTTTTACCTCAAATTGCTTCCTGCCTTCTTCAGTTAGTCTATGCATTTTGTTCTTCATATTTTTTAATGTGTGTGTGTGTGCATGTGTGTGTGCATGCATACATGCCCATGCACACATAAATGTGTCCCCATGTGTAGACATATGTGCATGCATATATGAAAATTTTAGGAGGGTGTGTGTTGTATTGATTTCTAAACCATTTTTCTTTTGAGACAGGCTCTTTGGAGCTCAGTTAATAGCCAGCAACTCCCATTTTATTTCCACACGTGCTGTACTAGAATTACAAGTGAATATCACCACTCCCAGATTTTCATCTTTTATGATGTTCTAGTATCTCAATAGGTCTATGTGCTGTGGAGCAAACATTTTTAATCACTGAGAGAGACATCTTCTCACCACTTCTATGCATTTTATGCTATCCTATCATAGAAAAAGGAAGTCATTTAAAAATAAACATTAATTTTAGATTACAGAAAAATTGAGAAATTAATAGACTTCCTTACAGAGCCCTTCTCCAGTTATTACCTTAATTGAAATACCATGCTATGCTCGTCAAACGATGTTCCACATCAAGCCAGGTACTCTGTTACATAAAAAAAAAAGGAATTGTGTAAATGAATTACTGTTCAGTACAGAGTCCCTAATTTACATGCAGTGAAAGGAAAAATGGGTACCCTATAATTTTGATTGTGTGTGTGTGTCTGTGTGAAGTATAGTGTTAATTTCTGAATGGTTATCTCTTTGTATCAGAGCTTCCAACAGAGTGCAGTAAGTGTGCTTTATCTGAAGAGACATCATAAACGATTGTTTCTTACTCTCTGTTGCATCCTGAGCTTGGAAATCTTTTGTTCAGATTTCTAAGTATGGTGTTGGTTACCATCCATCTCTTTTTAGACTTTCTTTAAGAGTATCAAAACCCAGCAGTCTCAATTAACCTAGACCCTGAAGATCTCTCAGACACTGGATCACCAACCAGGTAGCATACACCAGCTGACATGAGGCCCCCAACACATATACAGCAGAGGACAGCTGGGTCTGGGTTTAGTCAGAGAAGATGCACCTAACCTTCAAGAGACTGGAGGCCCCAGGGAGTTTAGAGGTTTGGTGGAGTGGGGTGAGGTGGGAGGATGTATGGGATGTGGAACAGTCGGAGGGTGTACTGGGAGGGGAATAAAATCTAGAGTGTAAAAAAAATAAATTAACAAAAAAGAGTATCAAAAACACATAAGTTAACACAATTTTAAAACACTTCAAATATCTACAGATAGTCAAGATCTCAAAAAAGCAAGCCCACTTTCAAGCAGTTTACACAGCGTCTGTATTTAATTAGTCTTTTCTTTTATCTGCTCATAAAGACTTGAGGCAGGTTATGAGTTTTGAGTTTTGACATTAATATGAATTGTTAGTTTTGGCTTAGACTCCAATCAGCCTCTGAATCAAAATATTTCCATGCCCTCTCTAAATCAGGTTCACTAGCATTTTCTAACATTAACTTATCAAATGATGGCTGAGCCACCCTGTACTACTGGGTCCTGAGAGAAAGAATCCTAAATTGAAAAGTCTCTGTCTGGACATGCACAGCTAAATTCTAGACTATTGTGAAATTTTATGGTTTAATCTGGGCCTTTAAAAATTGGTAAGCACTATTTCATAATGTTATCATTACAAGAACTAAATGATCTGAAAATAACATGGAGAATGACATTAGTGTTCACAACAGCTAGTATTAACATAGCATGTGCATTAAGCATTCTTTGAAGTACATTCTTTTCACTAATATAATAAGAAAAATATCTAGGTACTAACAAATATACAATTATTAAAGTACCTCATAACACAAATTATGAGGATATATCAAAACGAATTTAGCTATTTTAGATGGAGTGGTCGTCCAAAGTAAATTTTGTGGTGAAAGCTTAATATGTAAGATAAGATTAAAGAAAAGGAAGGCCAGAGTATCTTATTGAGTCACTTAGGTGCCTGAGTAGGCATCTTTAAAGCTGTTGTCAGCATCTCTGTTGTCCTCTAATTACTTATCATCAACTTCCTCATCATAATTACCTCTAGCACCTCTACCACCACCACCACCACAACCACCACCACCACTATCATCACCATCACCATTACCATCATCACCACCACCACCAATCATCATCATCACAGTTTTTCAATGTCACTCTTCTAACCTTGACATTCTCTAACTTGAATTCCATAATCATACATCCCATGAAGGGCATTTAAAATGCATTATTTTACTTAATTTTCTAAATTTTAATCTCTTAAGAAGCCTGGAAATAAGTATTAACACAATACAAAATCATAAAGCTTATAAATGATAATGAAGAATTTGAAACTGTACTTTAATGGCATAGAATCAAGGTTATTTCTAACATTTCACATGGCCTTCTATAGAGAGGAAATGTGCTAATTTTGCTATCTGATTGTGGCTCCATTGGCAAGGTTATTGTCCACTTTGAGTTTCCTAAAGAAAGCTAAATATACTAGAATAGCAAGCTTAATGGACATAAGGTGATTTATTTTTCTAAAAGAGAATGTGATTAATTTTAATGAAGAATAATTAACTCTCCACAAGAGAATATGTAGCATCCGCACTTACTTCCCATTATCAAAGTCTTGCAATTTTTAAATGTCTCTTCTTCTTTTCTTCATTGGCTTTTCCCAAACAACTAAGGATGCAGAATAGAGTATAGGGCAATTTTTTTCTTCATGTTGGTGTCAAAGTGACACAAAATCCTTAAGCATATGGTAATGCCTTCTTAAATCTCCTTTTTATTCATGTAATTATTGGCAAAAAGATGGATGTGTGTCAGTCCTGACTTTAATCCATTTATTTCTTTAATTAAATTAAGTATAAAAATTGTTGCATTGTGCTTCATTTACAATATGTAATGTAGTGATTTTATTGCACGCAATGTAAATTATATTTAACTAAAGAATTTTTACAGAAGTAAAACAATCCATAAACTCTTAGCTCTGTGTGCTGATCTTTAGTTCAGATTAGATATTAATGATAATTATTATTATTTTTCTCAGAAAGTCTAGTCAAACTGAAGATACTTCCTCAGTGTAGAACTTTATACATCTGCCAACTATTCAAGCATTCCCATAGTTTATAATTTTTATCTATCATTTGTCATAATAGAAACAAATAAACTGATAAATCAAAACAAATAATTAGTGAAGAATGTAAAAAAGTTATCAGTATTCATCTTTACTGAAGAAACAAAAAGGTATCAGAATTTTCTTCCAAGAAATTATACGAGACTTAAAATCTTGGCAAGTTTAGTTGAATGGAGGTAATCCTATATGAAGTTAGGAAGAGAGGGCACATGCAGATGAACAAACAAAAGCTGTATCGCCAATCATAGATAATGTGGAATCTTATAAACCAAGTGGATGCATAGTTGGTAAAGAAGGCTATATCCTAACTGTGTGTTAGTGTTAGTAAGATTTATCTGGCCATGATGTGAGCAGATTGCTTTATTGCAGGACCTGAGCTGGGAGACCTATGTAGATGTATCAATGGGAATATCAGGTTGTAGAGAAATTATGTTCTCAACTAATAGTAACAAACTGTGCAGAGATTGGGAAAGAGTGAGAGAGTCTTGGTAAAAGAAGACAGTAGCTCTTGTGACTACCTAGTTCTTAGAAATGAACCAAAGGATATAAGGTAGGCATCCAAATTGAGGAGTCTAAAACTGTGTTAGAAATGATAGATACCAGTCCATAATGAGAAGGCCTGTAGGGAAGGGCCAAGAGGTCTGTTACCATGATCATGAAGTGGAATAATGCCTTCCAGTCAGATGAAGATGCCCAGGATTCTAGGAGAGTACCTTCTCTGGGTTTAAAGAAAGAGTTGAAATTCATTACTGTGTTAACTTAAAAAAATAAATAAATGAAAGTGATGGAATCTAAATTATAACTTTATGTTTCTCAGTTCTTGCATTGTAATTGAACATAAGAGAAAAACTGAGAAAGAAAAGAGATATGTTGAAAGCCAAACTTTGAAAATGCATGTATTTAAGAGCAGACTGGACTCCCAGGAGCTCTAAAATTTCCTGGGAGTGTATTTGAGTAGGCTGCAACCCCCCACCCCACTCCACAAACAAGGAGTAATTTAGGACCCACTGGGACCCAGGAACTCACTCAAGGCCAGTGGCATGGGACCCTTCCGGTCTGCTCCTGCGCCTGGAGCAGTTCTAAGGTGTCAACTCTACACCCAATCCCCCAAAACCCAGAGGAGACTGGACTCCCAGGAGCTCTAACACTCCCAGGAATATAGGATAAAAGGATCACAGGATCTCAGGAGCTTGGGCACACCAGTATTTCAGGATCCCAGATGCATTCTGACTCCCAGGAGCTATCACAACTAGGATATAAGGATCACAGGATCACAGAGACAGTGGGACTCTGAGGGGGTTCTGACACAACTAAGGTAACAGGACAGACAGGCTCTAGTCAGAGACAGTGAGTGGAGGTAGCACTAGAAAAAACAAGATGACAACAGGTAAGCACAAGAACATAAGCAACAGAAGCCAGGTTACTTGACATCATCAGAACCTAATTCTTCCACAAAAACAAGTCTCAATACCCAATGACACCAGAAAAGCAAGATTCAGATTTAAAATCACTTCCATGACAACGATAGAGGACTTTAAGAAGGACATAAATAACTCTCTCAAAGAAATACAAGAGATGAGAATGGACACTTCATACTCACCAAAGGAAAGCTCAACCAAGATGAAATCTCAATTCTGAACATCTATGCACCAAATGCAAGGGCCTCCACATTCATAAAAGAAACTTTACTAAAGCTCAAAGCACACATTGCACCTCACTCAATAATAGTGGGGTACTTCAACATCCCACTCTCTGCAATGGACAGATCATGGAAACAGAAACTAAACAAGAGACACAGCGAAACTAAGAGAAGTTACAAACAAAATGGGTTTAGCAGATAATTATAGAATATTTCATCCAAAAACAAAAGAATATATCTTCTCAGCACCTCATGGTACCTTCTCCATATAATTGGTCACAAAACAGGCCTCAACAGATACAAGAAAATTGAAATAATTCCGTGCATCCTGTCATATCCCCACAGAATAAGGCTGGTCTTCAATAATGATAAAATCAATGGAAAGCCCACATACATGTGGAAACTGAACAGTGCTCTACTCAATGATAACTTGGTCAGGAAAGAAATAAGAAAGAAATCAATGACTTTTTAGAATTTAATGAAAATGAGGACACATCATACTAAAACTTATGGGACACAAAATAGCAATGTTAAGAGGAAAACTCATAGCTCTAAGTACCTACAACAAGAAACTGGTGAGAGCACACACTAGTAGCTTGACAGCACACCTGAAAGTTCTAGAAGCAAATACATCCAAGAGTGGTAGACAGCAGGAAATAATCAAACTCAGGGCTGAAATCAACGAATTAAAAACAAAAAGAACTATACAAAGAATCAACAAAACCAGGAGCTGGATCTATGAGAAAATCAACAAGATAGATAAACGCTTAGCAAGACTAACCAGAGGGCACAGAGACAGTATCCAAATTAATAAAATCAGAACTGAAAAGAGAGACATAACAACAGAAACTGAGGAAATTCAAAAAATTATCAGATCCTACTACAAAAGTCTATACTCAACAAAACTTGAAAAATCTGGATGAAATGGACAATTTCCTAGTCAGATACCAGACACCAAAGTTAAATCAAGGATCAGAATAAATCCATTTAAATAGTTTCCTATAAACACTAAAGAAATACCACAGTCATTAAAAGCCTTCCTACCAAAAAAAAAAAAAAAAAAAAAGTCCATGACTGATGGTTTTAGTGCAGAATTCTATCAGACCTTCAAAGAAAACCTAATACCAATTCTTTATAAACTTTTCCACAAAATAGATTCAGAAGGAACACTACTTAATTCATTCTATGATGCCACAATTAGCTCATACCTAAACCACACAAAAACCCAACAATGAAAGAGAACTTCAGACCAATCTCCCTCATTAATATTCATGCAAAAATACTCAATAAAATTTACACAAATCCAAGAACACATCAAAACATTCATCCACCATGATCAAGTAGGCTTTATCCCAGGAATGAAGGGATGGTTCATGTTCGGAAATCCATAATGTAATCCACTATATAAACAAACTCAAAGAAAAAAGCCACACGATCATCTCACTAGATGCTTAGAAAGCATTTGACAAAATTCAACACACCTTCATGATCAAGTCTTGGAATGATCAGGAATCCAAGGCCCATACCTAAACATAGTAAAAGCAATATACAGCAAACCAATAGCCAACATCAAACTAAATGGAGAGAAACTTAAATCAATCCCACTAAAATCAGGGACTGGACAAGGCTGCCCACTTTCTCCCTATCTATTCAATATAGTACTGGTAGTCCTAGCCAGACAATTAGAAAAAAAAGGAGATCAAAAGGACACAAATAGGAAAGGAAGAAGGCAAAAATATCACTATATGCATATGATATGATGGTATACTTTAGTGACCCCAAAACTTCCACCAGAGAACTCCTAACCCTGATAGACAACTTCAGGAAAGTAGGTGGATATAAAGTTAAATCAAACAAATCAGTAGCATTCCTCTACTTAAAAGATAAACAGGCTGAGAAAGAAGTGAGGGAAATGACACCCTTCACAATAGTCACAAATAATATAAAATACCCCAGTGTGACTCTAATCAAGCAAGTAACAGAATTATATGATCAGATCTTCAAGTCTCTGAAGAAAGAAATTGAAGATCTTAGAAGATGGAAAGATCTCCCATGCTCATGGATTGGCAGGCTTAATATAGTAAAATTGGCCATCTTGCCAAGAGCAATCTACAGATTTAATGCAATCCCCATCAAAATTCCATCTCAATTCTTCACAAAGAATTCACAGAGCAATTCTCAAATTTAATTGGAATAACAAAAAATAAAGGATAGCAAAAACTATTCTCAGCAATAAAAGGACTTCTGGGGGAATCACCATCCCTGATCTCAAGCTGTTCTACAGACCAATAGTGATAAAAACTTCATGGTATTCGTACAGAGATAGGCAAGATGATCAATGGAATAGAATAGAAGACCTAGAAATGAACCCACATACCTATAGTCACTTGATATTTAACAAAGGAACTAAAATCATCCAGTGGAAAAAAGACAGCATTTTCAACAAATAGTGCTGACTGAACTTGGAGGTCAACATGTAGAAAAATGCAAATATATCCATTCTTATCTCCTTGTACAAAACTCAAGTCCAAGTGGATCAAAGACCTCCATGTAAAACCTGGACACACTCAAACTTAGAAGAGAAAGTGGAGAAGAGCCTCGAACACATGGACACAGGAGAAAAGTTCCTGAACAGGACACAAATGGCTTATGCTCTAAGATCAAGAATTGAAACATGGGACGTCATAAAATTGTTAAGCTTCTGTAAGGCAAGGGACACTGTCAATAGGACAAACCAGTAACCAACATATTGGGGAAAGATTTTTACCAATTATACGTCTGATAGAGGGCTAATATCCAAAATATACAACAAACACAAGAAATTAGACTCTAGACAACCAAATAACCCTATTAAAAATGGGATACAGAACTCAACAAAGAATTATCAACTGAGGAATATAGAATGGCCAAAAATCACCCAAAGAAATGTTCAACATCTTTAGTCATCTGGAAAAATGCAACCAAAACAACCCTAAGGTTCCACCTCACACTAGTAAGAATGGCTAAGACTAAAATCACAGATGACAGCAGACATTGGTAAGGATGCAGAGAAAGAGGAACACTCTTCTATTGTTGGTGGGATTGTAAGCTGGTACTACCACTCTGGAAATCAGTCTGGTGGTTCCTCGGAAAATTATACAGTATTATCTGTGGATCCAGCAATACCACTCCTGGGCATATACTTAGAAGATCCTCCAACATATAACAAAGACACATGCTCCTCTATGTTCATAGCAGCCTTATTTATAATAGCTAGAAGCTGGAAAGAAACCAGATGTCCTTCAACAAAGGAATGAATACAGAAAATGTGGTACATTTACACTATGGAGTACTCCTCAGCAATTAAAAACAATTAATTCATGAAATTCTTAGGCAAATGGATGTAACTAGAAAATATCTTCTTGAGTGAGGTAACCCAATCACAAAAGAACACACATGGTATGAACTCAACTCCAATTAACCATAAATACATTTTATTTGGAAACCCTAGTGGTCATACCTGTCAGTATCCCAGAATTATTTTCTACCAGGCAACACAAGCCATCAAATTCTCCTAAGAACCAGAGAGAACAGCAGAAACCAAAGAACAAAAATGACAAATCAACAAAGAGTATTCCAGATATCAGCACCTATAATTACAATCTTTCTAATGCCAGTTGCCTAGAGCAAGCATAAAAACAGAATCAATAACAGCCAAGACAACTTGTCTCTAATAGAGCCCATCAATCCTATTACAGGAAGCCCTGGATATTGAAACAGCTGAAGCATAAGGAAAAGGCCCTTAAAACAGCCTTTATTAATATGATAGACTAGGTCCTTAAATAGGAAACTAATAAACACTTTTTTAAAAATCTATGAAAATACAAACAAACAGTGTAAGGAAATGAATAAAACAGTTCAAGACCTAAAAATGGAAATAAAATCAATAAAAAAATCTAAACTGAGGGAAATCTGAAAACAAAAAATAGTAATTAAAAAAAAAAAAAAGAAATTCAATCAGGAACTTTAGAGGCAAGCATCACCAATGTAATATAAGAGATAGAAGACAGAATCTCAAGTATTGAAGGCACATAGAGAAATGGATACCTTAGGCAAAGAAAATGTCCTCTCTCTCTCTCTCTCTCTCTCTCTCTCTCTCTCTCTCTCTCTCCACACACACACACACACACACACACATACACACACAATCTTAGCACAAAACTTTGCAATTTGGAACACTATGAAAAGACAGAATCCAAAAATAATACGAATATATGAAGGAGAAAAAACCCTGGTCAAAGGATCAGGACACATTTTCAATAAAATCATAGAAAAAAATAAATAAATGTTCCTAACATAAAGAAGACGCCCATTAGGGTAAAAGAACCATACAAACACCAAAGAGACTGAACCAGAGAAGAAAGTCCACTTGACATATAATAACCAAAACACTAAAATATACAGAACAAAGAAAGATTTTTAAAAGCTTCAAGGAGAAAAGAACCAATAGCATATAAATACAAACCTATTAGCATCATATTTTACTTCTCAGTGGAGACTCAAAAACCAAAAGGGCCTGGAACACTGTTCTGCAGAATCTGAGAGACCATGGATACCAACCGAGACTATTATATATGGCAAAACTTTTAATGACAATACATGATTAAGTCAAACTTAAACAGTATCTATCTACTAATCCAACCCTATAAAAGGCACTAGAAGAAAAACAATATAAAAGGGATAAATCATGATCAAGAAAACACAAAGAAGAAATAATTCCAGATGATCAAATCAAGAGTGGAAACACACATATATAAACACCACCACCACCACCACCACCACCACCACCACACCACCAAAAATTAAAAATAAAACTAACAAATAAAAACCAGGAATCATCAAACACTGATATCTCTCAACAAGAGTGGTCACAATTCCTTAATAAAAGTAGACAGACTAAAAGAATGTATCTAAAAGTAGGATCCATTTTTTCTCCTTCATCCAAGAAACACACTTTAACATAAAAGGTAGTTATCACTTAGGATAACAGGGTGAGAACATATATGCCATGCAGATTGGCTCGAAAAAGCAAACTGTTGTAGCCATTGTATTTCCTAAGAAATGGAACTTCAAATCAAACATGGTCCAAAGAGATAAAGAAGGATACTGGATAGTCACCAAAGGGAAAGTTCACCAAACAAACAATGCATTCTTGACAACTATGCACCAAACACAAGGCCAACCTAGTTCGTAAAAGAAACACATATCTACAACTTTTACCACATATCCACTCTCACACACTGATAATGGAAAACTTCAAAACCCCACACTTACCAGTAGCCAAGTAATCAAGACAAAAACTAGACACAAATCCTGGTGCTACCTGACATCATAAACCAAAAGGACTTCATATATGTACAGAACATCCCACCCAAACACAAAAGATAAACTTTCTCAGTCCCTCATGGAACATTCTCTAACACCGATTATGTGCTCAGACACAAAGCACGTGTCAATAGACACAAGAAAATTGAAACAATTCCCTGAATTCTATCAGACCACTGTGGAATAAGCTGATCATTAAAATCAACAGAAACAACAGGAAGATTACAAACTCATAGAAGCTGAACTACTCAGTACTGAATGGAAAATGGGTAAAGACAGAAATTTAGAAAGAAATTGAAGATTGACATCCTACTATAAGAAATCTACAAAGTTAATGCAATTACCATCAAAATTGCAACACAATTCTTCAGACATCTAAAAGGTTAATTTTCAACTGCATATAAAAACACACACATATACACACACATACGTACACACATAAACACACATACACAAATGCAGGATAGCCAACATAAACTTCAATAATCATATAATGATGGGAAATATCTCAATCCCAATTTCAAGTTCTAATACAGAGTTATCGTAATAAAAATATGATTTTGGCATAAAAGCACACATACTGATCAACAAAATCTGAAGTCCCAAATATAAATACACACATCTATGGACAAGTGGTTATTTGGGAAGAAGCCAAATATACACAGTGGAATAAATACAGCATCTTCTACAAGCAGTGCTAGCCAAAATGTGTCTCATGTAGAAAATACAAATAGATCCACACTTACAACCCTGCACAAATCTCAACTCCAAATGAATCAAAGACCTCAGCATAAACCTGATATAAGAGAAAGTGGGTTAGCCTTGAACTCATGGCACAGGAAAAGATTTCTGGACAGAAAACAAGAAGCATAGGCTTAAAAGAACAACAATTAACAAATGAGACCTCATGGAACTGGAAACTTCTACGCAGCAAAGGACATCCTTATTTGGGCAAAGCAGCAACCCACAAAATGGGAAATATTTTTTTTATCAAATATTAATCTGATAGAGGTCTAATTATCAAATACATAAAGGATTTTTAAAAACCTATATATCAAGAAAATAAATAATCCAATTTTAAAATGGAGTACAGATCTAAACAGACAATTCTCAAAACAGGAAACTCAAATGGCTAAGAAACACTGAAAGAAATACTCAACATGCTCAATCATCAGGAAATGCAAATTAAAACTACTCTGAGATTTCAATCACAACAGTTAGAATGTCTAAGGTGAAGAAAACAAGTATCAGCTCCTGCTAGTGAGAACTGAGTAAGGAAAACACTCATCCATTACTGGTGGGAGTGCAAACTTTTACAGCCGCTATGGAATTCGTGTGATGGTTTCTAAGAGCAACAGGAATTGATCTACCTCAAGATCCAGCTGTACTATGCTTGGGCATATACTCAAAGGATGCTTCATCCTGCCTCAGATACTCTACTCAAACATGTTCATTGTTTCCCTATTTATAATAGGTAAACACTAGAAACAACCTAGGTCTCCCTCAACAGATGAAGAGTTAAGAAAATGTGGGACACTTTTACAATTCAATTTTACCCATTTTTTTAATTGGGTTGTTTGGTTTTGGGGAAGTTAGCTTCTTGAGTTCTTTATATATTTTGGATATTAGCCCTCTATCGGATGGGAGGTTTATGAAGTCTTTTTTCACAATCTGTGGGTTGTTGATTTATCCTATTGACTATGTCCTTTGCTTTACAGAAGCTTTCTAGTTTCATGGGGCCCATTTATCAATTCTTTTTTTTATTGGATATTTATTTTATTTTATTTTTAAAAACTTTTTATTTTACACTCCAGATTTTATTCCTCTCCTGGTCTACCCTCCAACTGTTCCACATCCCATACTTCCTCCCTGCCCCCTGTCTCTAGATGAAATGGCTGAAAGTAGGGAGAGAGAACTTGTAGAGTCCACCTCAAGTAGAAAGACAGGGCATCAAGTGAGGGATGGGGTTGCCATCCTACAGTCAAAACTCTGACCCATGATTGTTCCTGTCTGAAAGAACTGCAGGGATGAACATGAAGAGAAGCCTGAGGAAAAGAAGGTCCAGTGACAGATCCAAAGTATGATCCAGCTCAAGGTGAAGTCCCAGGGCCTGACACTATTACTGAGGTTATGGAGCACTCACAAAATGGGACCTATCATGACTGCCCTCTGGAAGACCCAACAAACAGCTGAAAAGGTCAGATGAGACAACCAATGCTCACAACCAATGGACAGAAGCTGCTGAACCTGTAGTTGAATTAGGAGAAAGTTAGAAGGAAATGAGGAGGGAAACCCTGTAAGAGGACCAGCAGTCTCAATTAACCTGGACCCCCATTTATCAATTCTTGGTCTTAAAAAGTGAGCCATTAGAGCTCTGTTTAGGAAATTTCCCCCTGTATCAATGAGTTCAAGGCTCCTTCCCACTTTCTCTTCTATTAAATTCAGCATATCTGATTTTATTTTGTGGTCATTGATCCACTTGAACTTGAACTTTGTGCAAGGTGACAAATACAAGTCTATCTTTGTTTTTCCACATACAGATATCCAGTTAGACCAGCACCATTTATTGAAAGTGCTTTCTTTTTAGCATTGTATATTTTTGGCTTCTTTGTCAAAGATCAAGTGTCCATAGTGTTTGATTTATTTCTGAAGCTTAAGTTCTATTCTGTTGATCAACATGTCCACCTCTGTACCAATACCATGCAGTTTTCGTCACTATTGCTCTGTAGTATAGCTTGAGGTCAATTATGGTGAATCCCCCAGAAATTCTTTTATTGTTAAGAATTGTTTTTACTGTTCTTGGATTTTCGCCTTTCCAGATTTGCTGAAAATTTGAGAATTGCTCTAAAAAATGAAATCATGAAATTCTCAGGTAAATGTATGAAACTTGAGTGAGTTGACCTAGGCCCATAAGGACAAATATGGTACATATTTGCATATATGTGGATATTAACTGCTAAACAATGATAATCAAGCTACAATCTGTAGAACCAGATGTTAAGTATAGAGTAAGGGAATAGGAGAAACAGATAGAACTCCCTTGGAAAAGAAAATAGAATGGATATTATGAATGGATCGGAGGGTGAGTTTGAACAAGAGGATCAGTGGTAAGCTAAAATTAAGGACCATTTGAATAGGGAAGCCTAATAAAGTGTAAGCTTAAAATATATGCATATATGAAAGTGGTCTAAAAAAAATCACCCAAATAATGGAGAAGGATACTACGGAGCAATAGTGATTAAAAAAAACTGCATGGTATTGGTACAGAGACAGACACGTTGATCAATGGAGTAGAACTGAAGACCAGAAATAAAACACACACTTACAGACACTTGATATTTGACAAAGAAACCAAAAATATACAATGGTAAAATGAAAGCAAGTCTTTACTGGTCTATTCTGTTCACCAAAGGAAACTTGCAGTATCAGGATTGAGTTAAATCTAAGACAGTTGTTGACCAAAGCATCCATGGAATCCCCAAACAATACAAACTATTGCCAAGACTTTAGGCTGCTCTTCACAAACGACCACAAACCTATGCTGAGACGAATACCTAGAATAATTGTTAAACATGAAAAGTTGATTGAGCCTCCATGGAACCTAATACTTCTGAAAGCTATTGTTAGTATTCTTCTGCTTCCAAAGCAAAAAATGTAAAATCAAGTCAGCCACAAATGCTTTGAATCTAAAATGGTATCCTAACTTTAAGGTATGATAGTGCAATGTGTGCACAAGCTTTTGTTAGTTATCAGCCAATATCTGACTTGACTAATGCTCTCTCTATGAGATGGAACCTCTGTGTGGACTGCTTGGATGACTAAGAATCTAATACTAAATAGCCCAGGTATCTTTGATGAAACCAAATACTATTCTTAAAAATAAAAGAAAAACTAGCATAAAATGACCCCTACAACTATGTCGTACATTAACAGATCAGTTTCTTGTGTCCCATCATCAAAAGAGCAGCTTTTTCCTATGGCTGAAAGGTACAAACCCAGAGACCAAGAGCCATACAGTAATGCAGAGTGAGAAGGGTCATTACATTCAACCTTAAATGGGATATTTCTATCAAATCTCTCTTTCAAGGCTCAATAAACCCAGGGAGGGAATAGACAGAAAGAGTGTAAGAACCAGAGGCATTGGAGGACACCAAAACCAACCAACCAAAACAAAAGGAAACAGAAACCAAGACCCTCTAAATCAACTTGATCACCACAGACATGAAGGCACATAAATTGAGGTCGTTAGTATGCAGAAGGTCTGCATTGATCTCTCTAACAAATGGGGTCCTAGAGCTGAAAAGAGAAGGGATGGACATATGTCTCCAGCCCTAACCAAGAACTATCTTCAATTGTTAACAAAATGCAAATGAAAATTTAGTTTCTCACAGGAAGACTCAGTGGAAAAAGAAACTTCTCTTCATGGTAAACTACATGACTGACTATACATGGCCAATGAAAACACACTCTGGAATCTTTAGAAGTTTCTTGTCTCACAATGTTGTATTAGGTCACCGATTCTCAACCTGTAAGTTTGACCTGTTTTGGGAGTTTTTATATCCTGCATATCAGATAATTACTTGTAATTAATAACAGTAGCAAAATTACAGTTATGATGGTGCAGAATTTATTTTATGGTTGGAGGTAAGCACCACAGCATGAGGAACTGTGTTAAAAAGTCACAGTGTTAGGAAGGTTGAGAACCACTCTGTTAGGACTTTTCTTTCCTTTATTAATTTTTTCTTATTCATTACTGTTATTTCTACATATTTCTGTATCTCTACATATTTTTCTTCTCTCATTTTTTTCTGTTAAATGTTTTTATAAGATTCCTAAGTATGCAAATGTGTGGGTCTCTGTTTCTTATTTCTTCTCTTGGGCTTTCGTTTGTTTTTTTCCAATTCCAATGTGTTAGGGTTATTTTATTAAAAAACAAATATTATAAGCAAATATAAAAAAAGACAAGGGAGGGAAATTGTGCCTCTGTGGCTTATTAATTAGAGATGCCAAACTTCTACTGTATGAATGATATGCTGATAAATTAATTGATTGTAAACAAAACTAGTGCCTTTCTAATGCAAACATATTTCACAATTCATCATCAATTGTAAGCGTGTCCTTTATTCATGTTTTTTTTCATTTCAGGACTATAGCAGGTTGCAAAGTTGTATGCTTTTGGAAATGATATTGCACTGTTGATACTCCAGAACTTGGTTGAATTTCAGCAGTAAGCAACAGTGTCTCTCCACAGCGAACTGCTTTGGCTTTCCTGAGTCTGAGACTTGCTGTTACTAGCTTAAGTTTTTCATATAACAAGAAAAGCCTTTTGTTTTCAAGTGACTTTGAAATAATGAATTGAGGATTTTCTTTCAATTCTGCCTCCATTTCTCCAAAACATTCAGAGCCATTTTTTTTAAATGGTTTTATTAATAGAGAATACTCTTCAATAAAGCTCTTTCTCTTAACAAAATTTAGAGATGTGATCCATGGCTCCTGTTTATAACTGGGGGTTTTCTCCTTGATAGTAACGTTATTTGACCTCACTAGGCTGTAACGAGATCACACATGAAAATTTGACTGATAAATCAGAAGTTGGACGACGAAAAGCACTTTGGCAGGCACTTGGTAAAATGTGACTCACAGATGGATAATGTTTGGTTGGCACAAAATATGCCAGCTCAATATTTAATAGTCTCTTCCAATTTGATATGAACATTTAAATCCAATACATAGGAAACTGGATTTCTGTTTTCTTGTAAAAATTTTGGGGATCTTGCCATCACTTAGCTCACAAGAATTCCTTGTCCATTAGCATGACTAAGCCAGGTTTTGCATGGTCGAGTGGCACAAGTACAACTTCTCACCAATTTCTTCTTAATCCGGAGCTCTACAGAGAGCTGAATTTTATTCTGTTTTTGCTAGAATTTGAGTATTTTTCTTATCATAAGGCAGTAGTGAAACATTCTTTGGATACAGGTTTTTATTAGAAGCAATCAAATCATCTACTGCAATAAATTAAAATAGTTCAATAAAGACTAAAAAGACGCAGGAGGGAAGGGGTGTAAGAATTTGAGGCAGTGGTATGTATCATGCTTTCTGTGCAAGTCAAATACAGATGTGTAAGAAAATTAGGGGAAGCAAAACAAACAATGGTATTCAATCAAAAAAAATCCATATATAGACATGAAAGTAAAAAAGAATATATGAGGGAATATTAAGCCTGTTTTTATATTTCTCAAGAGGAATGAGGTAGGAGCCTACAGTTGGACAGTCATTCACAAACAAACAAACAAACAACCACAAAACAAACAAACAAAGAAAAATACAGGAAAAAAGAAGACTATATAAATTTGTGGTAGTAAACAAGGCATAGGAAAAGACTACTAATCTATCAAGGAAATAGCAAGAGAAGGGTGTACCTGTCAACTCTCAGCTGAGGGAAAAACTAGGAATAACCCCTCAAAGTTAAAACTAATATCTGTGAAAGCACCAGAGAAAGTCCAATCTAGACTGTCACAGAAGTGAATGCAGGGTGTGTGAATGTCCTTCAGTAGGGTGATCAGGGTTTATCTGCAAGCAGACACTAACTGCACATTTTAGGATGTACTGTTGATTCAGAAATGAAGAAAGGTTGTATAATGATACTGATGGATCAGATGCAACAGCAGGACCCAAATAAAACGGGAAGCAGAAGCAAACAGACAAGGAAATTCTTCCTATTCCAACCTTCTATTCGCACTTTAGTGCCCCCTATGGGCAGATCCTATGGTAGATTCTTAAGTCAAAATGGGTTTCTATGATTCCTGTTGCTACCATCATAAAAGACATTAAAAATGGAAGTCGGCACTGCGTGTTTATAGCCCAATAGCTAGTATATAATCTAGTACTCACAGACTAGAGAGTGTGACTTTGGCCCTAACAATGAAATCGAAAGGGTTTGTGGAAAAATCTTTATATTTCTCTACTACAAGTGGTTGATACATACTTTCACAATTAGTTGGGGTCAACTTAATGCATGTAAGTTTCTTAATTGTGAATGGCAGGAATGATAAATATTGTCACCTGTACTGTCCACATCGGTAGATAGAATGCAATTAATATGCCAAGTGTCTTAGTGCCAGAATTACAATCAAGACATTGTTTTCTTGCCCAACCATTTCATCCAGGTACTTCTATGAATCCACAAGTAACTCTTAAAATGAATGAGGTCCCCAAGTTCAACCGTATTGAGGGAGAGAGCTTGATTCATTGTCCCTGGTCAGAGAACAAAAGTCAAAATAAAACAACAAAACCATTTGTTTGCTGACTGATTTTATGACGTTTCAAAGAGGAGGGAAAATGTGACTCCAGTTGAAGGTATTGAGCTATTCGAGGGCAATTGGATTTAATGCTTCCTGGAACACCGGTTTTATGTGCTTTAAGAACCCTTTAAGAATGCAACTGGGCTTCTCACCTCAGAAGAGTTACTTCCAGTTTGCAGGACTTCCTTGTGTGGCAGTAAAGGGCATGACTTCTGAGATACATGTTTTTATCCCTACCATCCTCAAAGGATGAACCATGGAGAGAAGACATCCCTTCCTTAAGAAACTGTATTGCCACCTGCTGGAAAATGGGAATAACGCCGCACAGTGGTAAGGAAACAGCAGTCACTGGATTCATTCAGAACACAACTTGAACAGTTGTCAGTATTAGCCCATGATCTTTCAGCCACTAGTTCCATTGTTAATTAACAAAGTATTGCATAGGGAGGCAGATCATTGATAGTTATGTTTAACTAACGCCTGCTTCATTTCTATTGTTGTATTGCCATGTCCTTTAACAGGCTAATGGCTTTTTATAGATTTCCTATCAGGACTTCTCCAGTTTTCTCCCCCTTGGGGTAAACATAAAATGATATCTTTAGTAGACAATCGTAAGGAAATGATCTATGAAGCAGGTTTTGGCAACAATTTAACTCTCTCATTTAAAGATAAAATGTGTCATTTTTCATTTTATAAAAACTACTCTTCACCTCAGCTTTCTTAAACAGGGAATCATATATCTGCACTCTAATAATGTGTGTGAACACTGAGTCAGGAATTGGATCACTGCCTCTCATGCTTCCTGACTCCTCATGGTTTTTCCTTCAGGACTCCTATCTACACGGGCATGCTCAGGTGCACATGGACACGTAATACTTTGTATCGGTTACTTTTCATTCATTTTGGCATTTGTATCACTTTCTGAGTAAAGAATTGCTAATGTATTAAGAGACATATGACCTCTACTGGTTTTCTCAAATAGGAATGTTAAGGTGTTCTGCTGGGGTACAAGAACTCCTATGTCTGTCTGTCTGTCTGTCTGTCTCCCTCTCTCCCTCACACCTCTCTCTCTTTTCTCTTTCTCTCCCTCTTTCTCCTCTCTCTGGCAACTGTGATCCCTCCTTTCCATGCAGGATACAGCGAGTCTTGGCTTTCTCCTATGGCTGTTATCTCCTCATTACTGGAAGGATTAAGCTGTAACTAGGTGAATGCTTGCCAACTGTATTGGAGAGAAGTCCCAGACTTTAAATGCTCAGCTAGATGGCACTGAAACTTGTGAACCATCCAAGGATTATTTTGTAAGTGAATTCCACAACAGTTTTAAGGAGCTAAGAATGTAAGTTATTATTAAGCATTTTGTTTTGTGTATGTGAGGCCCTGGGTGTAATCATTAGGTTCAAGAAGGAAAGACAAAACAAACAAACACACAAATTTAAAAATAGAAGAAAAATAAGAGATAACATGAATGAAAAAAATTTATACTCATAAAAGCCAGGATTGCAAAAATTAAAGATCACCAGTTCAGTATTTGCATTGAGGTCTCAACTCTGCTACATGTTTTCTTCCATAGTTTGAAAAAGATTGATAAACCTTTTCTGAGTCTTGGTTTCTTACATACGAAATGAGAATACTAGCAACATTATTATATAGAAATACAATGCAATAAAGCTGTTTACTATAGTGCCTGACATATGACAATCACTTGTAAAATATGAGCTTTTTATTATCATAATTGCTGGATACAGTCACAAAAGGAAAAAATGTGAAAGTATTCTCAGCAAACAAAAGGAAGACTAGCAAAACAGTCGCAGGGATTGTGGAGGACGGAGGGACTCAGATCATTTCTTGGTCTAGAACTTGTAGAGATTAGGAAATAATTTTGAACTTACCTCTGAGATTCCCTTTGGTTTACCCCCTTAACATGACTTTTCTGTTCTTTCACCCAGAAGTGGTGTTGACTTCTAGACTCTTTTTTATATAAACCTGCTTTATTTGGCCAATTGGTTAATAATATGCTTCATGTGCCAACAATGAGCCTGTCACTGCTTAGCTCTCTCTATCTAGGGAGTTCTTCACTATCAGTTTATAAAAGTTTAAAAGGTCTGCAGGAGCCTCAGGGAATTTCATCCCCACAGGAAGAACAACAGTATTGACTAGCTGGACCCCTCAGAGCTCCCTGGGACTAAACCACCAACCAAAGAGTACACATGGAGGGAGTACACATGTGGCTCCAGCTGCATATGTATCAGAGGATGGCATGGCTCACATAATAAAAGGTAAGATCCATGGTCCTGAGGAGGCTCAATGCCCCAGCATAGAGGGATGCTAGGGAGGTGAGGGGAGAGTGGGTGGGTGGGTGGGTGAGCACCCTCATAGAAGCAAGAGGAGGGGGATGGGATAGGGGGTTGCAGATGAGAAACTGGGACGGAGGATAACATTTGAAATGTAAATAAACAAAATAACCAATAAAAATAAAGAATGATGATGTATTTTTCTATTTCATTTCTTCTTTGTCCTATTTTTTCTAGCACCATTTTTTCATTTTTTTAGTTTAGATTGATACAACGCATACTTTTGATGAATTATTCAATTATACCTTCTTAATTGGATATTTTCTTTACTTACATTTCAAATGTTATCCTTTCCCGATTCCTGCCCCAGAAACCCACTATCCCATGCTTCCACCCCCTCCTCTGAGGGTGCTCCCCCACCCATCTACCCACTCCCACTCCTGCTCTGGCATTCCCCTACACTGTAGCATCGTGCCTTCACCAGATCAAGGGCCTCTTCTCCCATTGATGCCCGACAAGGCCATCCTCTGCTACATATGTGGCTGGACCCATGGTTCCCTCCATGTGTACTCTTTGGTTGGTGGTTTAGTCCTTGGTTGGGAGCTCTGGTGTGTGGGGCATTCTGGTTGGTTGATATTATTGTTCTTCCTATGGGGTTGCAAACCTTTCAGCTCCTTCAGTCCTTTCTTTAACTCCTCCATTGAGGTTCCTGTGCTCAGTCCAGTGGTTGGCTGCAAGCATCTGCCTCTGTATTTGTCAGGCTCTGGCACAGTCTCTCAGGAGACAGGTATATCAGGCTCCTGTCAGCAAGCATTTCTCAGCATTCACAATAGTGTCTGGGTTTGGCGACTTTATATAGGATGAATCCCCAATAGGGCAGTCTCTGGGTGGCCTTTCCTTCAGTCTCTACCTACACTTTGTCTCTGCATTTCCTCCTGTGAGTATTTTGTTCCAGTTTCTAAGAAGGATCGAAGTACCCACACTTTGGTCTTCCTTCTTTTTGAGCTTCATATGGTCTGTGAATTGTATCTTGGATATTCCAAAGCTTTTGGGCTAACATCCACTTATCAGTGAGTGCATACCATGTGTGTTCTTTTGTGATTGGGTTACCTCACTCAGGATGATATTTTCTAGTTCCATTGATTTGCCTAAGAATTTCATGAATTCATTGTTTTTAATAGCTGAGTAATACTCCATTGTGTAAATGTACCACATTTTCTATATCCATTCCTCTGTTGAAGGACACCTGGGTTCAATTGTACATTTTTATCAATTAAAAAAATAAAGGTTTGAAGGAGCTGAATGAGATTGAAATCCTATAGGAAGAACAACAGTGTCAACTACCAGGAGCCCTCAGAGCTCTCAGTCACCAACCAAAGAGTATACATGGGCTGGTCCATGGCTCCCACTTCCTATGTTGCAGAGGACTGCCTTGTCTGGTATCAGTGAGAGGGGAGGTGCTTGGTCCTGTGGAGGCTTGATGCCACAGAGAAGGGGAACCTAGAAGGGTGAGGTAGGACTGGGTGGGTAGGTTTGTGGGAGAGCAACCTCTTAGAGACAAAGGGAAGGGAAATGGAGTAGGAGGCTTTGTGGAGGTGAGACCTGAAAAGAGGAAGAACATTTGAAATGTAAACAAATAAATTGATTTTAAAAGGACTTTTTCTTGAATCAGACATGTTTTGAGTTGGAAGTGACATGGAAAAGCCTGAAAATAATCTACTTGACCATAGTGATAGTTATATAGATGTGTGCAAATGCAAAATTTCATTGCCTTGAAAATGCAGTTACAACTGTGTGGAGCATCTCTTCTATACAGGTGCATACACATATATTTGCTATAGTTTGAATTTGAGATGTTGCCTAGAAACTTGTGTTCCAGTTTTGCAGTTTCCAGTTCATGTTGCTATTTTGAAGGCTTTCCATGCTTTTGGAATAGAAATGGTTTGGCAGAAGCAGATGAATTGCTCAACCTTGTTTCCTGCCTGAGTGCTCTGCATCTGGTCTACACCACATGAATGCTCACTGGGTGTCACGTTGGCTGACAAGGACAAAGTTGTCTCCAATGTCATGACTTCTCCATCATATAGACTATAATCTCTCTGAAACCAGGAGTCAAAATAAACTTCATCCATGTGGTTCTATTTATATTTCCTCAGAGAGCTGAGAAGGGTAAGGCATAATATGTAACTAAGTAGAATGCTCAGTAAGCACTAAGAAACAATGTATGAATACAGTTCTAGAGAAACAAGAGATAGCAAGAGCCAACCATGATGGATGTAGCTGAGAAGTTAGTCAGAAATACAGGACATGAGACAAAATTCAGGGATCAGAGGAAAGGGGAAATAAGCATTTAGAAATTGATAATTTTCAAAGAAACTACTACAATACGTGATATTCCTTATTAAAGATATTTAATATATGTCAAGAAATATTAGCTATTCTTGATCTTCCATTTAGTATCTAAGGGACCTCAATCCAGTCAAGCTATGTGACATCTCTAATGGGAGATTTTATTTTTGAGATCTTGTCATTCTATGAAAGAACTTACTAGATTCTTATTTTATCTTAGTGTAAATAGAGTCATAGAAGAATATGGGCTGGAAATAAGATAAACAGTCTAAGGAAAGTCAGTAGAGTTGTCTTAGGGAAGCACCATCCTTGAACATTCTCCAACGGTACTTGTGGCTCTTTAAGTTTAATCTTCCACTTTCATTCTCACAAAACAAATGTTTCCTCCTTCAGTGGTGAGTTGTCTTGTCACTTGTGACATTTTGTACAGAGGAAATCAGTTAAAGATGGACTTTGACTGTCTACATCATAACTTTACTTCATCAAAGGCACACAAAGCTTTAAGGAACGGAGAGATTTCAAATATTGTCTATGGAAGTGGGGTCAATCATTGACCAAGGTCTGTGTCCTTTCTTTTCTTCCTTCTTTTTCTGGCAGGATCAAAGAATTTAGAGATGAAAGGAATACTGAAGAGTCTCAATATTTCTCCTATTCCTTTATAGATACAGGAGCAGAATTATGTTCCTAGGCACATGGTTAGCTACTGATGAAAGATCTCCAAATGCTTCTTCCATGGTGCTCTCTTAACAGGACGATGAGTTTTTTGTTTGTTTGTTTTAATTTGATTTTAGGTGAATTAGGATGTTGCCAGAACCTGACTGGCCTTAGTGATGGGTTGAGTGAGACACAGCATTGGTCGCAGGCCAAGAAAACCCTGATGATCTCCTGTGTTCTGAGGAATTCTTACTTTATAGTTCTTGTGCTTGAATAAGTGCGCAAAACTTAACTCTTAATGTTAACACTAATGTCTGGTGAATTAGGACATGCTGTTTACCTGTGGGGTTAAGGATTAATTGCTAGAACTCCTTTCTCTGATGAGTCAGCCAGAAACCCCTTGCTGGCTAGGCAAGAAGCTCTTACTGATCCGACGATAGAAGCTCAGAATTTTCATGAACTTTTAGTAAGTCAGGAAGAGAAAGCAGGCTCACAAAAATAAAAACTCTTATACACACACATTCATACACACACAATCTTCTTGGGCCTGATCAACTGTCTCATCTACTCCACAAGTATTCCTGCATACTTATGTACACACAATTGTACACCACACACACAACACACACAAACACACACACACACACACATAACAAAATATAATGAATGGAGCAAAAGATCCCACTAGCAAGCTCTTTAAAGAGTGTCTGCATAGAAAGAACTCACCCATTCTGGTTGAAAAAGAAGTTCCAACCTTTATTGCTCAGAGAAAGTAAAAGCTTCTACCATTTTATTGTTAAATGAAAGAAACCTTTGAGTAAGCAAAGACCCCTTGCTTAATGTTGTTTTTAGTACTTATACCTTCTAAGGAGACTAGATAACATTATATTTCAACCATCCTTTTACCTCAAAAATTCACAGCAAGTTTAAAACATAAATTCAAATCACAAATTGAATAAGAAGTTTCAGTGAATGTTTACATAAGTTTCTGTTAAGATAGTTATCTAATAAACTTTCATGTCTATCACTAGCTCCACAGGTTCATTAAGAGTTTAAAACAATAATTATTATGTCTTAAGTCAGCACAGTTTTATCAAGAGGCAAATCATCTACCTTGTGCCTCATTAGCATTCAGTTTTGTATTGATCAATCTAGTCATCATTTCATCTTCTGTACTTGAACCCACAATAAATTTTCCACTCCTAGTTTATAGCCCTTAGTTACCAGAGAACAGTTTCACAGCCAGCCCAGAAGGAATGCCTTCCCTGACTTGCAGATCAGTTCCAAACCTGCTTTCTATCCTAGTGCGATTAACTCATGACACATGAAGGTTTACAGAGCTATAATAGCAGTTTTTATACCAATGAGGGCTCAAAATTACTCGTATAAATTTACAAATACTATGGAATTGCTATTAGGATTTAGGAAATCATCAATCTATTTACATAACATTACTATAAGAGAGTACATATTTGTTGATCTGCAGAGAATCTGCCCAATAGGGTTGGTTAATACCCAGGTATCATTTTAATAATGGCTGGAAAGACATAACAATAACAGGAACCAATTCTGAGATGAGATGTCTAAAGGCCTTGCAAATTAGAGTATATACATTACAGCCATTCAAAACGACTTCTTGCCTCTCCTAGATGGCTTCTAACAGGCTGTGATGAGCTCCACATGATTTTAACTATCAGTTCTCTGCCGTAAATGATCTGACTTGGTCTTTCTCCTTCCCAGCTATGTATTCCGCTTGAATCATTTCAATCAACCTTGACACAATGAAAACCAGACACTACATCCTTGGAGCTCTTCACAAACATTGTGCTTGTGAGTAGCCTTCGGACTGATGAAGCAGTTTGTGTCAGAAGTGATGAAACAATAGTGATAAAAGGGTTAACAGCAAATTATCAAAGATTCTCTGTGCTGTGTTGATATAGCCATGTTTGGAAAATTCTGGTGCAGATAATTCCACCTGAGGGTCATGAGTACATACCATGTTTTTGTTGCATAAAAATATTTAATAATAAAGATTTGTATATTACCAGATATTCAGTTGTAATTTCTACTGAGGTCTATGACTGATGTCTTAAACTTAATAATTTCAAAACTAAAATGTTGATGTTTCTTATGAAATCATATCTTCTGATGATCTTACTTTTTGGGGGTGTGGAGGTAAGTGGCAATCCTCTATTCAGAATCACCTCAGGCTATAGGGTTTAAAGTCATTAACACCAATCTTGTCTCATAAGCCATGTGTATGCATGTCTCATGCATACAATAGAGAATATCTTCAAAATATCATTCTGTCATAATGCTCCATCAATTAATCCAGATTATAACATAGTTTCTCATCTGGAGATTTGTCGCTTTTTCTACAATCAGTATGTTTGCCCTCATAGTACTCCATTTATAGACCTATGTATTAATGCTACTCCACTGTGGTCCTGGAGAATTCTCATAATTAGAACGGGAATAGCTTTTAACCTTCCAAATAAAGCATGTCAAAAAGTAAGCTTTAATTATTCCTGATTATTGATTTTTTTAAATACCAGTCTGCATTAGACATAAGGTAAGCATACAGAAAAACTTGAAGATGAGAAGGATGATGATAAGGAGAAGCAAGAGGAGGAGCAATCATCATCTCAAGCCTAGAACTCAAAAAGTCCTTAGATTTTGAGTATTTATTTGGACGGGAAATGTCCCATGCAAATAAATAACATACCTTCTCTTTCAGATTCAACATGATAATGGCGTCAGAGGAATTACATTTCCAATAAAGAGAAATGTTTTAAGCTTGTACAGATGAAGTTTATCAGCTTACCTATTATGTCTAGTGGGAAGCTATCAAAGAAAATTAAATACCACTCAAGCTATTTGGATGTCTTCATGTTTTGCAACAAAAAAAACCCATAAGTAGAATGATTGAAATAGGATTGGATCTAAACCAGTGGTCGCTGTGTAAAATCATGCAACAAGTTTTCATTCACTGTAGATATGACAGAACTTGCTTTGTGTCAAAATCCTTATTTAGCTATATTTATGTTCTGAGACTACCAGGTGAGAATAATTTATGTTCACAACATTGTATAGCCAATACTGTGACCATCAGCAATATTCACTTAAAGAAACACTGCATTAAAAATATCCTATGGTCATCCAAACATTAAGGATAATTCATGATAGTAGTTAGCACTGTGAACTGTAAACTCAAACCAGTTCTACCAGTTCAAACTCAAATCTATTCAGTTCTACCACCTTATCAATATATACTTTTGAGTTTTTGGCAATTTACTATCTTCTTTCTTTCAGAGTATTGATGATCCTTTCCAGAACAAATCCTGTCAAATTATGATGGTGTCATCAACAGGCACTATCATTAACTGTCTTCAATATGAATATGATGCTAAATCAATCATGATGCCAAGAAAAACATAGACCCTCTTTTTAAAAATTTCAGTACATTATTTAATCAGCTATTGCTTAGCTTAAAACTTACTTTTTATTGGTTAATTTATTTACTTACATTTTAAATGTTGTCCCCCTTCTTGGTTTACCCTATGCAAACCCCCATCCCTTCCCCCTCCTTTTGCCTATATGAGGGTGCTCCTCCACCTTCCCCGTACTATGCTGAGGATGGAGCCTCCACAGGACAAAGGGCCTCCAATCCAATTGATGTCAGATAAAGCCATCCTCTCTTATTCTACATAAGTAGGGGAGAACAAATAGAAATAGCTCATCCCTGCCTCAAGCAGCAGGCAGCAGACAGCAGTGAGGAATGAATATATATTTACTATATAAAAATATTCTGCCTATATCCACCTATCCAACATAGTATATTACCAAAATGTAATTGCAAATAAAAGAAGAAAAAGAAAAATACAAGATAGCGATGCATCATATATGAGAAAAATCTTGCTAAGCCATAGAGAATGAAGACAAGGTCCAAGACTCAATGAAGGGAAAGGACATTGCATGCCTACAGATAATCTAAGCAGGTTAAAATATTTACAAGTATAGTTATATACCTGGCAGTTAGCAAATCCTGTTAGCTGAAGCAAACGTCTCTTGTTTGGATGAACAGAAGAAGAAATAGCATTGGCATAAGGCTAAATGCTAGAAATCTTGCCAGGAGGGAAATTTTCACAGGGTTAAAGGCTTCCCTTCAAAGAAAATCACACCTAAGATTGCAAGGAGATACTCAACACAAAATTAATCATAGGAAAATAAAAGTAGATAGAACCAAAGTGTATCTCAAGTTCCTATTCTGCTGTACACTTGTATAAACAGGCTAGTGCAGTGGGAATGAGTTTCATGAGGCTACTCTGGAGCCTTTCCATAACTCATTGCCAAATATCCCTGGGCACATCCCTATACCTATATAACAGGGGTGTATGCGGGCATGCACCGCACCTGACCATACTGTTGCAGTGCTGTGGCAACCCAATAATCAGATTGCTTTGAAAATGTGTTGCAATCATCATATCAATGTGAGAATGTAAAATCTAAAATTAATTTGATGATTTTTAGCTTGGTTAGCTGTGGGATAAAGGCAGAAATCATAATTATATTTTGACTTCCATTGTTCATCTTTTCCAAATCAACCATACACTTCACTATGTGAATTTTAACAGTGTTTTCACATCATTTTATGCGTCTTTCTCACAAAATATAGTAGGTTTAGAATGCATGCATGAGCTTTGTAAAACTTGGTCCCCTTTCTTCCCATATTATATATGAAGAAAGTGGCGCTAAACCAGGCAGATACATAACGCATTCTTACAGGAAGTTAATCAACACAGGGAAGAGCTGGTTATTGTCTGTTACTGTTGACTATCAAAGCTTTGGTTAGACACTAGGTGAGGTAGATACCTACAGATCAGACTCCTGTATTTTATGACTCTGTGAAGTTCTGGTGCTGATGCTTTATTTTCAGCTGAAACTGTGATGCAAGCTGCACATCCTGTAAGTATTCCTGTCTATCTCTTTAATCTTTTAATCCTGTGCTTTGTGCCTTTAAGATGATGAGGATACTCAGGAATGAGTTACCCCCTGTGGAATGTGCATAGGCTCTCCGTGCTTCCTTCGTTTGAAGAAGACATTGCTCTGCCAATAACTCCTGTCTTCTGCTCATGTGATAAATAAGCCTAACGTGATAAATTGTTCCCCGATTTCTTACTTACTTACTATTTGTTTTGTTTTGCTTATAGTAATTTTTCCTTTCCACTCACCATGATGTGGACCAATACATTTTGATTTAGTTTGGCAAAGAAGTTTTAGTCTTAAAACTTTATGGAGAAAATATGCAATATTTTGAAAACTACAGAAGATTGGATATCTCTTTGCCCTCCTTGAGACTTGGGATTCAGGGCACCCAGAGTTCCACAGAGCAACACTCCTCCCCCAGGTTTGTCACTGTTCCTATTAGATGCTCTTTTCATACTCTTTGTAGCCAATCATTTATCATTTTCAAAATAATATTTCATTATTGACAAAAAAAAAAAAGCTATAAAGCTAAGTTTTCAGGAAATAATGGCCACTATGATAAGGCAGGAGATTAGTGAAGAGAACGAGGTACAGAAAATCTGTGCCAAGTCCCCCAAATCAGAATGTGTCTGAGATGCTTGGTAAAGATAAAGCTAGACACCCCACAGCTAAATCTGCTGTTGCTCAGTCAAAGAGATTCTCCAGATGCCTAGAAGTTGGTATAATAGGAAAATGCACATTCCTGGGTGAGACTTAGAGATGCTGAATGAGTTATGCAGCTATGTGTGATATCCACATTTACATTAAAATGGATTAAGAATTCATGCTATGCAGCATAAAAACTTTATTATTCTTTTTTGTAGAACATGAATTTTGAGTTTCTAAAATTTCTTAATTTTAGCCACATATATCCCTTGAGTCTTTTTTTCTTTCTTTCTTTTTTTTCTTTTTAATAAATATTCCTTTTTATTCCTCTTCTTGTGTCTACATTTCTTTGTTCTGGACCACAAAAACCCGGAACATTTCTAGACAGCATTACCAGAAAATCTGTGTTTCCTCTCAGGATTCTATTTTGCATTAATAATGTGATTTAAGAAAGGTCTTAAACAGTAGCTCAGGGAAATTTTATCAGCATTTGGGGCCATCCACTTATCTCAAAACATTTAAACCAGAATTGTTCCTGTCTAAAGGAAACACAGGCAAAAAATGGACCAGAGACTTAAAGAAAGGCCATCCAAAGAGCACCCCACATGTGATCCATTCCATCTGCAGATACCAAACTCATGTTGCTGAGGCCAAAATGTCTTGAAGACAGGAGCCTGGTATAATGTCCTCTGAAAGGCTATGCCAGCACCTGACTAAGACAGACGCAGCCACTCACAGCCAATCATTGGACTGAGCCCAGAGACACCAATGGAAGAGTTAGGGGTTGGACTGAAGGAGCAGAAGAGATTGCAACCCATAGGAAGAACAACAGTATCAACTAACTGGACCCTCAGGGTTATCAGGGACTAAAACGTCAACCAAAGAGTACACATGGTAGGTAGGACCCATGTCTCCAGCTGCATATGTAGCAAAGGACTGCCTTATCTGGCCCTAGTTGAAGTAAGGCTCTTGGTCCTGTGGAAGCTTCATGCCCCAGGGAAGGGGGATGCTAGAAGGGTGAGGCAGGAGTAGGGGGTAGGTAGGGGAGCACCCTCTTAGAGGCAAAGGGATGAGGATGGAGCTTTGTTGGGGAGAGACTGGAAGGGGGACAGCATTTGAAATGTAAACAAATAAAGTAATTAATTTAATAAAGAAATAAATTATACAATAATAATAATAATAAAGGACCCTAAGAGCTGAGTGACACCAGTAACAAAACCATGTGTCACCAACAGGGATAGTGTTTGTATTTATTGCACTTTGTGTGGGCTACTCAAAGAGCAGGAAGCATACCTTGGAAACCACTGCATGAAGCAGTTAAAGACAAGTTTACTGGTTTGAGTGTAAGTATATAATTTGCAGCATATTTATATTTTAAAAAATGGTATGTATGGTTTCTGGCCACATATCAATCCTACATTAGACTTATATATAATGAAAGCTTACAGAACAACCATATCTGTCAATATTTCCCTAACTGAATTTCCTAATAATCTTATACTCTTCTCATCTGGGCCTGCTGGGTTTTGTTTGTTGTTGTTGCTATAGTTGGCTGTCGCTCTTTGTATTTAATTGTGGTTATTTTACATGAATAAACCAACAAAATTTAAGGGAAAAATAATGAAAGAAAGAAAGAAAAAAGAAAGGAAAGAAAGGAAAGGAAAGGAAAGGAAAGGAAAGGACAGGACAGGACAGGACAGGACAGGACAGGACAGGACAGGACAGGAAGGAAAGGAAAGGAAAGGAAAGGAAAGGAAAGGAAAGGAAAGGAAAGGAAAGGAAAGGAAAGGAAAGGAAAGGAAAGACCCAAGACAGGCAAGCTGTAAACCTCTGGAGCTTCCTGAAGGAATAAGATAAAGAAAATAAATACAAGGCAATTCTGTTTGTTCTTACAGCCATTGAGGTCTGCCACATGGTAGATAAGTATCCATATGGTTGGAAGGGGAGCATTAGGGCAAAACATGTAAAAGTCAAACATACCAGAGAAAGCAAACTTGGCCAGCATCCAAAAGAAAGGAAAGAGAAAAAAAATGAAAAGTTCTGTATTTTTGAATGAAGCCTCAGGACAGTAGATATATATGCCTAACCAAATAACATGGTGCATTTAGAGAGACTGGGCTAGATAAGGGGCATTCTGGGAAGAAAATGTACATAATCTCATTAAAGGGACACTTATTCCTCCTATCTTTTTGGGATGATGTAAAGTGAACTCAACCTTCTGAGGAATGGTTCCTTGGTCAGAAGATTGATTGATTCAATTGGATTCACTCTTAAGAAACGAGAAAATGACATATGTGCACATGTGGTGGTGGTGGTGGAGGGGAGGAACTTCATTCTTTTTGTTACCATGTTTACAGCTTTTCCTTCCTAGATGTTAAATACTTATGTGGCAATACCTGTGATGTCCTTAGAACAGCAACAGCTTCTGGGTCCAGCTACTACATAACATGAGTTAGCTGACTGGCTTTTCTACTCCCTAGGAGAATGTGCCCAGATAATATATAACATGGGAAAGCTCAACACAAGTAGAGCTGGATTCTTGATGATTCACCACTATTTTTAAAAAAATGCCAAGTGAACAACTGAGCTGGAATGCTTTGCTTTGAGAGTGAATTTATATGTCATTCTTAATGTCTCTGTGTTTCAGTCTTCCTGTCTAAAAATTGAGATCATAGATTCTTAAGGGGTTCTGAACATTGATTGGGGCTTTCTAATATTTGTTTATTAATCATTGTAATTTTGATCACAATTACTTACTGGTAGGCAATAGACATCAAGACATTCATACAATGCTGACAAATACACAGATATTACAGAGTAGGAGGATTTCTGAAAGGATTGCAGCCTACCAGTGGTCTGGTAGAGGTTTCCAGAGAAGCTATAAATACCAGAGACATCACACCTACACGTCACTTATACAGCAGGATGGCACTGCAAGGTAACAGCCTGCCACGAAAATTCTCTCTCAGTGATATGGTTCAGAAGTCCTGATGGCAGAAGAATGCTTCCCTCTACTAACAATGCAGTCTTGAAGGAGAATATACTATACCAAACTCCATGGTTCCCACTCTAAATAGGAGGGAGAAGCAGAAGGATAAAACCTGTCTGCCCCAGTTTCTTCTTTCCTGTTAGGGCAGAAAAAGCCACATCTTGCTGTAACTGATCAGTTGGACACTTTCACAGGATTAAGCCCACCCCTCCTTATTGTACCAGCTTTCTTAAATTTTGTCTGTAATAGAGGATTGTCCAGTGGCTAGTTCCTCAAAACCTGATGACCTTCCATGATATAAGTTTTCTTGGAAACTCTAGTTACTGAAATCCCTATAGTAAGTGGTGTGGCTCTCCTAAAGAGAAAATGGAAGAGAAAAAAGTAAATGCCCTACTTTTGTATGTAACTGAATTTTCTAGAAATGGGACTGCAGATCACAACTTTGTGATCTGTAATATATATTAATAAGCATTTACATATTGTCTATATATCTCAGTTTCATCATCTACCTAAAGGATACTAAGATGCTAGCCTTTGTAGCCTGTTGTGATAATATATTGCTAAACAAGATAATGTATATAATAAGGAGAATATTGTGACAAGAGGTATAAATGTTCAAATATGGAAGTCATTATATATATTTGAATTCTCTTTTTGATAATATGAACATAATTGTAAAATATGTGTGATGAATTTTCCTGATGGCATCCAAATGAAGGCCTTTATTGGTGTTGATCTGGGGAAAGACAATTTGCTGGAAACCTTGGGGAATACACCAAAATTAACTTAGTATCCTTGTCACTAGTTATCCTTTAAATTAGTATTGCAAAGGTAAGAACAAAATAAGTGGTTAATGGTGAAATGCACATGGGATAATGAACAGTTCCATTGGAAAGTGAGTCAGGAATTGAGTCAAGACCATGAACTAATCTGGCAAGGTTTTCTACAGAAAATAATACACTGTTTTATGTAGGGTGTAGATCTGCCAGCAAGTGAGTTAATTACTAACATTAGGTGATGTTATTCTGTGATCTTCCAAAGAACTTATTTGACTTTGCTATTTTGTGATAACTAAAGAATACATGGAGAGAATAAAGAAGGCCAAATTAATCCCTCAGGTGTTTAAATGAGTGTATAAATAGGCTTATTTGATTTTTTGTTAGCAGTCAAATTATTTATTGGTGACTTTTATGTTGTACCTTTATTCCTAACTCTTTTCACAAACTGTAAAAAATGGCTCCACAGATACCTAACAGTTTCTAATACTCAGTTCATTCTTAGACATATTGGGCCTATTGTATTTCTTTCAAAATATACAGGTTTTGCTCCTATCTTGACTAACAAGATGTCATTTCAATTAGGAGACACTACAGTTCATGCTCTGACTGGCTTCTTTCTCAGGCTGGACTGGCAAGAATGACCAATGGTCTAATTATCTCCTGTAATACAGCATGGCTACTATTCATTATGGCAGTATATCACCAAGCAAGTACATCAACCACAGAACCAAATTTTTAACATTCTTGGAAACCTCCCTATGAATTCACTACATATTCAAAGACAAAGTGTAGGTAGTGTCCTCCCATTTCTGGACTCATTGAATTACTTTGTATCCTTCATGTCTTCATGCATCATAACACAGTCAATATGTCTCCCCTCTTTAATCAGTTCGTAGTCAGTGGTTCCCCCACCTTTTTAACTCTGTGTGAGTGTCTTATTATTTCTTTCTCCACTTGTCTTCCCTTTGTCCGTAAATCCCAATCACTAACTTATAGCTCAGCATAGTGAATTAATCAATAAAATATCAGCATATTGTTTTCTAATGAATAGAGAAAGGCAGAGAAGAAAGAAAAGAGGGAAGGTGAAGGGAGAAAAGGAAGGACAGGGAAAAAAGGAAAGATTAGGTTTATATGTTTTGAGATTTTTTAAATATTTTTTTAATATTTTTTATTGGAAATTTTATTTACATTTCAGATGTTTTCCCCTTACACTCTTTTCCCCCTCCCTCCCAGGAACTCCCTATCCCTTCCCCCTCCTCTTGCCTCTATGATGGTGTACCCCACCCACCCTCCCCGTACCTCACCTCCCCACCCTCGATTACCACCCCCACGATGTCCAGCCTTCATGGGACCAAGGATCTCTTCTCTCACTTATAAATAGCTCCCTTGCATATATAGCTGGAGCCATGGGTCCCTCCCTAAGTGCTCCCAGGCTGGTGGTTTAGACCCTGGGGGCTCTGGTTGGTTGGGATTGTTGCTTTCCTCATGGTGTCGCGAATCCTCTCAACTCCTTCAGCCTTCATTCTATCTTCTCCATTGGGAACCCCATGATCAGTTTAATGGTTAGCTGTGAGCATCTGCCTCTGTATATTTCAGGCTCTGGGAGACCTCTAAGGAGACAGCTATATCAGGCTCCTGTCAGCATGTACTTCCTGACATCCACATCAACGTCTACCTTTGGTGACTGCACATGGGATGGATAACCCAGTGGAATGAGCTGCAAACGGCCCCTCCTTCAGTTTTAATGCATTGAGAAATAATTACTTCTAACAGATGATTTTTCCTGACTTAAGATGACATCAGATTCATTGTTTTCATATAAATCCAGTGTGATATCTATGCTGTTTTTTCTTAGAAAGAGTAAAAATATCACTAGGTAATACTTGTTCATATTTTTTTTATATACCCATATTTCCTCATTTCTTGTTTGTTTTCTCTGGAACAGAAATCTTGAATTGGATATCCTTCCTTGGATTTGAATAAATAGGTTTATGAAAGAATTTATAAAAGTTTTATTTATATTTAAAAATATATTCCCAGTTGTGCCTACTAAAACCCCAGTTGATGTCTGTATTTCTAACTTAATTATTAATAGCTCCCTATTTTATTCTCAAAAGCATCTCAGTTTTTATGATAAATCGTATTGTCATGGTATTTTAAAGAACATTACAATTGAGGTTGGTATAAGAAATAAAGAGTTATACAGAACTGCTACTTACCCATAGCCTGCTATGTACATGATCTGTCAGAAACATTTATTTACTGTGTGTCGTCTATGTGCTAAAATCTGTGTTATTTATTTATACTGAGATGACTGGATCTACCCAGTCCCATATTCCTTCTCTTTAGTTTCATTTGGACTTTTATGTGGAACAGTTTTAATCAACCTATAGGTACAGGCAAAAGGATCCCTGAAAAGAATTCAAAGCAAACCTTTGATTTGATTCTCAGAACAATATCTTGCATTTACTTAAGAGAAAAAGGAGTACCTTGCCTTCATAAACAAAAAGTTCAATGTTTTCCCACTTTAAGCATTGTGGGGATTTTCTCTTGTCTATTGTTTTCTTTACCTTGACCAGCAGCATGCAATCGTGTTAATTATCATCTACCGAATAAAGAACCTTCTCTGATGAGAACTGAAAGAGGACACTAATCTATGGTTGTAAGTCATTAAGCGTTTATTCAATACTGAACTCATTCAGAATAGTAGCATCAGGTTCTCCCACAGGGCCTATGATCTGTTTAGACACAGTTTCTTCATGGATGACTACAAGGAAATAATGTTATCTAGACCCAGCAAGTTATTTGTTTGTATGGACTTCTAGGTGTTATTAATGAACATGTAGGCTCAAGCAGGAGAAAACTGAAACATCAAGAGGTGGGCTTGAAGTCCCAACCTTCCCTGAGGAAGTATTTCCAATTTCTGGAGTGAAAGAGTCAATTTCCTTTATGTGTGTGTGACCCCACGTAAGATGACTGTGTTCTAGTGGAAGGCCATATACCCTTGAGTATTCAGCATCAAAACATGACCGTGATATGTTAAAGGAAAAAATAAAAGAGAACAAGAAGCTCATTTAGTAGGAAAGATAAGTGAATCTGGATATGTTAGAAGGAGGTAAGTAAATATGAACAAAAATATTGTATAAAATGTTCAAATACCAAAATGACAATAATGGAATGTTGGGAATCAAGGCTTATGTTGGGAGGACCATGTTTCTCCTTCGGAGTGTTGCTTTATACTACATGTTCGCTCTAGTGTTTTCCCCTCACAAAGGCCACTTATGAAACAGGCTTGAAGGTCAGTAGCTATTCATCCGTTACGGAGGAGACATCTGTATTTCTTGCAACATGTCTGAAGGTTCATTTTATCTACATTAATTTGGCTGTAAGACTGAATATAAAGAGTATATGGGATTTAAAGTAGATCGACTGATGAACTCCTCAGGCAAATTTGAGTGAAGTTCAGCCAACTCTGTCTACAGATGATGTAGAACATGAAGATTACAATTCATGTTCATCTTGGAAAACCATCTCCATACTTCACTTTTGGTATTGTTTAGTTTCTTCAGAAGTAATTGCTTATATCTTAACCTGCAGGTTGCATGCATTTCCCCACTGCCTAGGATGGAGTAAAGGTCTGTGAAAATTCTTCCTTGTTCACTTTCTTCACGATATCCTTCCAAAGACAAAGTCAGGGTACTATGGTTGCTCTGTCTTGATATTGTCCATTCCATGATTTCTTCTAAATTTTCATAGATTATAGGTTGAATAAGGGTATAGGATTGGCCTTACAGATAATTTACAGAATGGGCCAGTTGTGAATATAATACTTCTACCTACTTCCCATGCATAAGAACTGAGACGTATGTTTGAACAAAATTTGAAACAGACTGAGAAATGCAGTTTAACTCTGAGACAGTAACTTGAATCTGGTAAGTGATCTCTTTTTGTCATTTGACTTTCTGTGCCAAGAAATGAGCTTTATATCTATACTATATATCTGAGCCTTAGGCTTAATCATAGTTCTAGTTCTTCTAGTTCTTCAAAACAAAAACATCCTACCTTAATGTCTCTTGGACAGTAAGATTCAATTCTGTCAGACCTAGCCTTATCAGAACTCCTCTTTGAACTGACCATAATCTCTCTTACTTTGTTGGTTTATATTTATCAACTTGTTTTTACTGCAAGACCCATTAAATATTTACTTTCCTGAGTTCAGCAATTTTATGACAATATTTCCAGCCCTGCTCCAGTTAACAGGCTGTCAACCCCTTGATAACAATCCCAATTTATCACTCAGCTGTAAATATTGTCTCCAGGCAAAGCTTGGCCTACATGGTCTAGGGCCTGAAGCACATTCATTTTTACTCATTCTAAATAAACTTGAATTACTCTGAGGGTGTGGGTGGTTAATGAGGAGGGAAAGATAAGAAAGAGGAGGTGGAGGAAAAAGAGTGGAAAAGATGGACACGGGGGAGGGAATCTGCAAAACAAGAAATGCTTGGAGATATTTCAAAGAATGAGTTTGGTAAACTGTATGTGACCATCTGTCAGAAGATTTTAAAACGTGAAAGACAAGATTGACATGAAGATCCAAAGGACAGCAAAGAGCAAACAATGGGCCAGCTTTAACCAAGAAATAATGTATACAGAAAGATTTTGTGGACTGAAATACAGGAAGAACCATGCCTAAGTGCAATGGAGTAATGTTGTAAACCCAAGAAAAAGAACAAGAATGCCAATAACACTAGGGTGTTTGAAAAATCCCTAAGAAAACATCATTTTGTATTATATATATATATCTGTGTACATATACACATAGACAGACACAGACACATGATGTTACAAAAGCCGTGCTACTTGAGCTGACAGTACTTCCATATAATATTGAAACCTCCTCTTTCAAGCTTTTGGTCAGGCGGATCTAAAAGGCTTCCAGGATAATGAAGCTTATTGCTACTGCTCTTGGTTGCCTCTCTGAGATTGAAAGCAATTCCTATTGCTCAAGAGTCCATAAACTTTGGACACAAGATTTAAACAGTTGAATCTGGATCTGAACTGAAACCTTCTCCAGGAGGACTAGCTTTCCTAATACCAGATGAAGTTTGGTGAAAGGCAGGGTTTGAGGGAGGAGAGGGAAAGGGAAATGATGGAATTATGTTTTACTTTTAAAGATTACAGAAATGATATATCATAAGTGTAGCTGGTCCTGGTAAAAGATTTTGACTGTAGTTTTGATCAGCCAAATAAAATTTATCATTTATAGTAAAAAAAAAAAAGAAAAGAAATGGAAATAGAAATATCCTTGTGAGTTCATGGAAGAAGAGATCCAATCATTGATTTCTCTCTCAGAAACTTTGAGCCTTTAACAACATTGGATATACCTGAAAATCAAATTAAAATTTATAGTATATTTTTCATTATTTTAAATACAATTGCACGAAATTTGGGCATGGGTTGCAGTCTGATTATTTCCAGTGCACTTCATCCATCAGTTAATGTGGTTAAGGTTCATTTGATATGTCAGTTGTCATAATAATCAAATTCTCCATCTTAAAATTCAGTTCCCTGATGCTTTCTATAATCCTAGCCTTTCTATAGTGTACACATGTGGGTATAGTCTTGCTTCATCCACCACTGACCACAGAATCATGGTCTTGTGTGAAACAGCCCTGCTTTATTCTCTCCCTGAGATTTCTTACCTCGGATTCAGGTTGTTTGCCCTGTTAGGAAATCTCTGTATTTTATCTGCCTCCATTCTTCCCCTACTTTTTTACTCCTGAGTTTAATTTACCCACCAGTCTAATGGCAGAAACTGATTATGATGCATAGAAATTCTATAACTAAATACATATAACTGAGTTATGTCTCTCTGATATAGGGTTTTTTTTTTTAAATGATGTTTTAAAAGTAATAGATTTCTATTTGCTTGACATTTCAAACTTAGCAATTTAGGGATTGTATCTGAAGGTCTACAGTTTCAGAGGCTTACTTAGAGAGTTTGATGTCCTACAGCATTGATGCTTTACCATAGTCTTCATGGCTCCTGTTAGCTCATAGTTATATTCATCTAGTATCAAGTGGAAACAGGGAAGGTCATCTCATTTACTTATCAGTATAATGGGAATAAGGATAAGTACAGATACACATCATTACCCAACTTTTACATGAGAGAACTTTGGCTATAAGGAGCATTAAGAATTTTCATGTTTATCATTGGTTTTCAGGTGCACAGGTAAAGAACAAAATTAAATCATATTTAGGAGCTGTGTCCAGATGAAAAGCTGGGATAACACAAGTCTTTCCTTTTCGAGAAGTTTCACACTGTATTTCTAGACTATTCATACATCCTGATGTGGAATTTCCCAAAGTTTCCATCTTGCTACCTGTTGCATGATAGTAATGATGCTTATATACATGCACAACACACACACACACACACACACACACACACACACACATATAAATGTAGATATATATGTATATAAACATATATATAAATGTATATATATAGATGTATATATGTGTGTATATATATGTATGTATTATGTATATATGCATATATGCATATATGCATATATGGACACATATATGAAGAGGTGAGTATATCAATAAGTGCTCATTAACATGGACTCTGATCTGACTGGAAGAAGAAGACATTTTTGCCTCTGGTATGGTGTAATACACTTGCAATCCCAGAGAGAAGATTTGAGGCCGATCTAGGACACATAGTGAATTGCTTCTTGGTCACCTAAGCTCAAGATGCCAAAACCAAAACCAAACTCTACACACTCACCAAAAGCCACCAGATATCATTCAAAGGGAAAAGACTAGAGAAGAATTCAGTAAGCAAGCAGTCAGCTGTAACCCAACGAGGAAGTTCTCAAACAATACCAAATATGCTGACACCCTGATCCTAGTCTTCTAGCATTTAGAAGATTTTAGTGTTTATCTACCCCATTTCTGGTACTTCATTACAGAGGGCACAGTGAAATAATAAAATTCCAACTTTTATTATTTTTATTTCAAGTCTCCCACACTGGGTCCTTCTGAAAATGAAGGCTTAAATTATAAAGTAGTTTTTATGTTCATACACAAGGTGAAAATATTGTAAAAGAGAAAAATACTTTGTTGGTCATTACTTATGTTCATTAAAATCTGGTTTTCTCTCATATATTCATGTTTGAGCATTTGATTTAGCTGGTACCAAGGGCAGGAACATTGTAATTGTGTTTATATTTTAAATTCTGCCCATTTATGGCTGGAATATATGAAGGTGACTGGTTTTAACATCATATTTCTAAATTATATTCCAGCATTATTTTCTGTCTGACAAAATGATGATGTGCACATGGGTGTGATGTTTATTGATCTTTTATGGTTTTGTGGTGTATTTCTTAGACTTTCTGACAATAACACACTGTATCTTTATCTGTTGAATAGACAATCTGTGTACTCTTAGGTCTTCGACTTTGCTATTTCTTCTTCTTTTCAAATACTCTAAGAGATGTTTAATGCCATTGTATCTATTTTGTGGAAAATTTGATAATAAGCAAGTGTTTTAACAAATTGAGTTTGCATTCTATGTAAAAATTAAACAACTAAATTAATATGTATCCTTAAAATTTTTCATATCAGTAACATTTGTGATTTTATGGTATTTTGGATATTTTAAAGATTTCTTCCAATGTATTTGAGATTGACTCGGTGTCATTTTGAATCGAATAAATTTTAGAACTTATTACTACTTTTGTTGTTCATTAAAGTTGCCTATTAGTTCAATATTTTTCATTACATTTCTTTTATTTTATTTTATGGTGAATCTATCATCTTAGAAACTTGGCAGATTGCTTTTAAAGAATTTTCCACGTCTTATATTTTTATTTACCACACTGGATTGGTTAAAGTACCTACCAGGTAATATAAAATGATTATAGCTACAGATGTCATTCTTTTTATTTCCCCCAACTCAACAGAAAATGCTTTAATATTTTACACTGCTGATGCTGGTGCTTATTCTGAATATTTTTCTTATGCTTAATATCTACAAAAATCTAAAATGATGGTTCCTTATTTAATTTTTAAATTGACATTGCTTTCATTTTTTTTTAGGTAAATTTTGACAGAGAGTGTGTTTCTATTATTGCCGTCAAAGAAGCCACTTGTTTTCTCTGTTCATCTGAAAAAAATGAATGCTAATTATTAGGCCATGAAAAACCTACCATTTTCTAACTGATTCAGTCTTTCTGTTCTTTCACTCCACCCCTTTTAGTGATGTCTCCATCCCAGTCCTGCCTTGCTACTGATTTCATCCATATGAAACACTCAAGTTCCTTCTGCCCTGAATAGTGTCACTTTTTCATAACTGTAGCTAATTTTAAGCAAACAACCTGCTTGAATTAGGACTTTACATCTTTTATTCTAACTTTTCTAGATCTAATGTTGAGCCTCTTCATCCTAGTGGATTCTCGGTGCTTAACAGTGTTTTGGTCTAGCTAGGTTCAGAGCAGTCCTCACTCTGAGAGTTACTGCACTCCCAGCTATACTCATACCCTTTCCACATTAATTCTTATTATTATGATAAGGAGATAGAATATTGTCTGTTATCTCTCATAAACACATAAATGACAAGTCTCTCTCTCTTTTTCTTCAACACACACACACACACACACACACACACGAGTCTTAACTGTGTTATAGGAATTTTCTTGCATGCACAGTAAGTAAACTAATATGTGAGGAAGAAAATGTTTCCTAATTGAGAAGAATAAAGAGTGAGTAAGTGAGTGACTAGTAGGATGTCATAATATATGGTTATACTAAGATTTATTTTTATGTACATAAATATATAATGAAAACATAATGTTCATCCTGCATCCTTATGCACAGAAGTGGAGAGAGATGATTTGTTCCAAATATGCCATGTATGGGTTTTCCTCAATTGAGTTAATGTTTAATAAAGACACTTGGAAACTTTAGATGGCACCCTGAGAACGTTTTCATATGGTAGAGTCCAAAAAGTGTCATAGGAATAACTCAACTTACATTTAATAAATTTATACCTAAATTCTTAATTTATGCTTAAAACCTTTTTTGACAACCATAGTACAAGAAAAGAAACAAAGTATAAAATACAGAGGTATCTCAATGATACTGAACATGGTCTCAAATAGTCTAATATCACATTTGAGGGAACTGAGGATAGCTACCAAACAGAAACACATTGAAAGTTGTTTTATCTTATGACATATATATTGGGATGTACCATTGGCTTAATTCATGCAACTAGCATCCATTGGGTCCCACTTCATTTTGTGTATTTATATCAACATTAAGTCATATAGATTCCCTATAAAGGATAAGTTCTTGCCTGCATGTTGGGGGCATGGTAGCAAAGCAATTAATCTAAGGGGTGACATTTGATGGAACAGTGACTATGTAAGCAAATTAATAGGACTTTTGAAATAATTTGCATTAGTGTTAGAATAGGATGTATGTACATCCTAATATGCACATTGACTGTTTTGCATGTAGGAAAATTATAAAACAGAAAGTAAAGAAATGGATATCTGGAATGAAATACTTCTGTAGAGTCTCAATCTTTCAGTCATTATAAATGGTTAATTTTAAACTTAGTCAGTGGGTTCATTCATGGAATTTTACTTTCTTATGTCATCTCAATTCAACACAATACAATATAATTTAATACAAAACAATTAAATGTGAGATTTTATATATAAATTATCTCATAGTATTACATGGTATACACCATTAATTTACCAGTTAGTACTTATCATTCTTGATATCTGTCAATTCAGTTTATGACTGTCAAAGTCTCATTCACAGTGGCACAGTGTGAAACAGGTGTTCACAAGGAGCTGGAGCTAAGCCATCTATCTCCATTCTGACAAGAAATTGTTTCTGGTCAATTAATTGCTCAGTGAATCTTCTTTACTCCATGTTACCTGGACATATTTGATAGAGCAGTAAACATATAAAAATTACAATAAGAGCCTCATAAAAGGATCTCTAAAGCTGTATCAAGAAAGGGAGTTAAATGGGCACTGGATGAGTCACGATGACAACGAGATGGAAGTCCATTCAAAAGAAAGCATTGTTTCTTCAGAATTTGATCTTCCCAGGGATACATCCAGGGACCTATCAAGGAATTGCATACAACAAAATATGAATTATTCAAATGATCATAGGTTAATTCTAAGCCGGGCGGTGGTGGCGCCCGCCTTTAATCCCAGCACTTGGGAGGCAGAGGCAGGTGGATCTCTGAGTTCGAGGCCAGCCTGGTCTACAGAGTGAGTTCCAGGACAGCCAGGGCTATACAGAGAAACCCTGTCTCGAAAAACCAAAAAAAAAAAAAAAAAAAAAAAAAAAAACATAGGTTAATTCTAAAAGATGAATACAATTTTGCTTATTGGCTCTTTGTGGCACATAAGGATATTATGAGGGTGTAGTTTTTATATGTGTTAGCCAATTGTAAGCAATAAGACAAGCAACATTAGAGTCAGAAAAATATTTTGTATGTTAAGTCATTATATGTTCTTGATTCTTACATATCAATATTATCATGTACACTGAGAAAAAGTAACAATGTAGAAAAAAATAATATATTTTTTATAAATCTTTTGAAAAATAAACTTTATGTTGCTATATATTCAACTATACATTTTTCTCAACTGATAGTTTTCTTCTCTTACAGTAGAATAACATAATATCTAAACATTTTTAGAGAAACTAAATATAAGCATTCATAAAATTTTATTAAATATATTTATTTTATATTATTTATATTTTATCATATTTTTAAATTTGTCATATTTTTAACAAATTATTTATTTACATCCACTTTTAATAGTTGACAAATTTTTCATATTTATAAGGAATGCTAGGAAAACATACTTACTTTTTTACATTTGTATCTTTGTGTAATCTCTGATTATAGTGTAAAAATTCATAAGGTATACTTATGAACATAAACATAAACAACTATAAATAATTTGGACTATTTTCATTTTTATTCATTAATTTCTAAGATAACTGATGACAGGGATTCATATATAGATACATAAAAGCATGAAATTTCTATCATAACTAATTTATGTCAAACTTTGAATAATATTAGTTATTTTACTTCTGATATTTATCTTCTGGTGAGTGATCTATATCTTGATAGCTACTGAGATGTCCAGTTCTTGTGATAATGCTTAGAAGGAAAACCATGTGGAGAAAAGGAAGTGAACAATTCCTTACTCTGCTTGGTCAGTATGTGCTCATTACTGAAAATTGAGATGCATGGACTTCAAATTCGATACAAACAAACACATACAAAACACAGAAAAAACTAAATCCCTAATAGAAGAAATGGTAAAATTTATCAATAGAGTACCATAAACTATTAAATCAGCTAAAGAGAAACAAACCTCTTAAAAGAAGAAAGTTAAGCCAAAATTTATGTAATCAAAAGGGAATGGAAATAAAATAGAAAGTAATGATTACTATTTAAATGCTTATTTTTGAAATATTTAAATTTTAGTTAAAATATAATCATATATTTCCCTTTGTCCGTCCAACTCTATCCAGGGAATTCTCATTCTCTCTCTCAAATATATAGTGTAATTCTCTAACTGTGATTGATTTGCACCCATTATACATACATAATACATACATACATACATACACACACTATTCTGTCTGTGTGTATGTGTACCCTGTTGTATCTGTTTAGTATTGTTTGCAGATTGGTTGAATAACCAATTAAAAAGCTCATTGAAAGCTTAAGAGAAGTAAACTGGCCATCAATTATTATAATAATATTTCAAATAAATTGGAGAAAAACTAATCCATAAGTTATAAGAAGATAAAAATATAAATATTACAGAATATATGAAGAGGCAAAAAGTAAGATGATCCAAAATATTAAAGTTTAGCTATATTGTAATACCATAGTATATTGATTATACATGAATACTGACAAACAAGATGAAAGTTTCAGAATCACTCTTACATACTGATAAAATGAAAAAGCTAATAAAAGAAGAGTATTAAGTGAATAAAATATTGATCAAAAATTCTGCAAAGGGAATATCAGAGGAAACCAACTGAATATGGAAAATTCTGTTCTAAAATAAGAGCATGGCTTTATGAAGTTGTGTTTTTAATGGTTGCATGATACTTTAGGCACAAAGATCCTTACAGTAAGTAAGACTGAATGCATCAATCCATTCATGCTTATAAATGCTCACATAACAACAATTTACCAGTAAACTCATTGCTTTTCTTCATGAAGAAATATACTGTGCCTTTTAGAGGGTATACATATTGATAAATGAGGAAGGAAAATAAAACATTAAGAAGTTGGCTCAAGAATATCTATCATAGATAGATGTCAACGGCGTCTGAACATAATGTGTATGTTGAGAATTCCCTAGCCAACTAAGGACTTGTCTGGTAGGTAGTATTGTTAATATACATGGTAAATATACCCCAGAAACTCATTTATTTGATTCTTGGTCTTTCCATTGTGGATTTTAACCCTGAAATGTCACTCAAATTTGTTTTCCAGGGTGGGAGCAGCAAGGATCTAAGAAAGGCCCTCTCTGAAGGGGAAGGGGTCTTCAGCAATCAGATGATGCATGTTAACGGCGTTCAGGATAGACTCACTTATCCAGTTCAGTCTAGGTGTTTTGTAAATGTGAAAACTCAAAGGGTAACTACAAAAATCTTCCAAGTCACAAGTTTGACTTGGAGCCATAGTGAATGATCCTCGTAGTGGACAAACATCCTGAAGAGGAGGTTAGAAAATGGCCCCTCTCTTAAGAATTGATCCTTACGACGGACACTTAAACGGAGACTTTAGCCATGAATCTTACTTCAACTTTTCTGATTTACTAACTTAATTTTGAAAAATGTAAAATGTTAGTGCAAGTCACATAATGATGGAATGCTCTTGGGTTACAAAACCCTTGGTACAGCGTGTAACAAGGAGGATTATAAGATGTGACGAAGCACCATGTCACAGCCTTCTTCAGCTGGTTTCACATGTGTCAGCAGCAGGATGCCAGTGTTGTCATTTACTCCTGCTGCATGCACTGCACGCGGCTTTCCCAGCCCAATCTCCATGTCTGAGTCATACTCAGCTCCTTTTACATCCAAACCCACTTGTGCCCCAGGCTGAAGCCCTGGGCTGTTTGCACTTTGTACCTTTAAAGTTTTGCTTATGAAATGTTAATTTGCTGATACTAGAAAGTGACAAGCTTCCATTCTTTGACTAACATAAACCCACTCAATAAAAACTACAGAAGTCATTGAGAATTAGTTCTGGGAGGATCAGGAGAAAAAAAAAATCAATCATGTTTCAACCTGTTTGTGTTTATTTGAGTGGTAGCTTTAAGTGAGCCAATAGTAAGAAGGGGAACAGCTTTATTCAAAGGGACAGATTATTTAGGAAATATAATTGACACTGCTGACTGATACATTTTGCAATAAGTGTTACTTCTGAAGGCTGTTGCATTAACAATACATCATTTGATCATATTGATACTTTTCCCAGAGCTTCACTTTGTTTAATAAATATAAAACCCTTCTTATGGCTCTCATATGTTTTGGTTTTTTCCTGGGAACCTCTCCAATTGCAAACAAGATACACTGAGATGGCCTGCTTCATGCAGAATCTCCCAGAACCAGGATGGATTAACTTAATTTACTGCTATAACAGCTGAAGCATTATATCTGAAGCTTGGAGTCTGAAGAAACAAAGGAGTAAGGGAATAAGGGAGAGAGGAGGAGGAGGAGGAGGGAGGAGGAGGAGGAGGAGGAGGAAGGAGGAGGACACTAAGTACAGGGTAAGCTTGCATCTATTTTATGACACATTACCCAGCTTCCTCCACCTTTATAGTCAGATATCCCCAGAGTGTGCCATGCTTTCCTATTTCTCCTTCTCTCCTAGCCCCTTTCCATGTACTTACAGATATGATCTTCTACACAAAAAAACTTCACTGATTTTAGTTCTGAACACCATATTACATTGGGTGCCAGATGTAAATGGAGTCTAATCAACTCTATTAGCCATTAATTTTGACCACCCGGTCCCCTAATAATCAAGTCAGATTCTAATAGATTTGTTTAATCAGCTCTAGTTTAATTACTGGGGGAATTACCCATAATTTAACTTTCTTTTTATGCTAAATTGTTTACGTCCCCAATTGTGCTTCCCAAGTACTTGGTGTTTGTGTGTTCTTGGGTTATTTCTGCTCCACTATCCTGTCCTTGGAGTCTATTTTACATAGCTATATGCTCCTTGTCCATCATCTCTAATGGAGACCTTTTGATCCCTTCCTCTTCCTTCATTTTACCAATCCTTCACTCCTTTTCTTCTTCCTCCTTGTGCTCCCTCCCTCTCCCCTTTCTACTTTCTGGTGCCTACCTAATACCCCCAGTCAGGTAACTGAAACTCCACCTTACTCTATTCTCCCCAGTAATTGGTTATAGCCACCTTTATTTAACCAATAGTTTCAAATTAGGGAGCAAATTATGCACAACAAAGGCTGGCGTACTTGGGAAATGGCAAATAAATCTTGGGTACACAATTTAGCATTTGAATACATAGAAGCACCAAAACAACCTCCAACAAGTTTTGGTCTTGGCATTTGCCCTATTGTGACCACTTTAGACTATAGGTTTATTAAAACCGAGGCCAGATAGTCCACATGACCCAAAGCATTCTACATTCTCTCTGTCTTCTGCAAAGTTTATTCACTTCAAGTATGCATTAAACCCTGGAACCCCTCAATCCTGAGTCTGAACTGAGTTGTTCACTCCCACAGTCTACACTTTGAAGACCATACACCTACACCTTTGAGGCCATCTGCTTAC